>SAYR01072619.1:1231172-1312365 GCA_004382745.1 Argopecten irradians irradians
AAATCAAATAAACGCTTGTACCAATGGTAATTCTGATATTCCACCAAATCAAATAAACGCTTGTACCAATGGTAATTCTGATATTTCACCAAATCAAATAAACGCTTGTACCAATGGTTATTATGATATTCCACCAAATCAAATAAACGCTTGTACCAATGGTAATAATGATATTCCATCAAATCAAATAAACGCCTGTACCAATGGTAATTCTGATATTCCACCAAATCAAATAAACGCTTGTACCAATGGTAATTCTGATATTTCACCAAATCAAATAAAAGCTTGTACCAATGGTTATTATGATATTCCACCAAATCAAATAAACGCTTGTACCAATGGCAATTCTGACATTCCAACACAACAAAGAAACACGTGTACCATTGGCAATTCTGACATTCAATCAAAAAATCAAACGCTTGTTTCAGTAGAAATGTTAATAAATCTCCCTCCCTCCAAAAACAAAACAAAAACAAACAAAAATGTTTCCCTTAATATCACTGTTGATAACCAAGCGAACGCTTGTCTCCATAGCAAGCAATGCTGGCTGATAACACTGTTGATGATCCAACAAAACAGTATAAATGGTAGTATAAATTCCGGTAGTCCGTCTACACACATCACCAAATCAAAACGATCCACAAACGTCACAATCATGTTTGATTTGGATGGTCAGGTTTCAATATACAGAACTGTAAAAACTTCAATCTTACAGAAATTTGATATATACATCATTCATTCAGAATTGTTTGACCAAATATTTTTGAATACTTACTCTATCAACTCAATAAACATTAATCATATCGTTTTTTCAGAAGGATCACACATCGATATTACAACCAGTAAATAAAAAAAACTTTTGGTACTGGTGCTGTTACTATAACAGATCACAGTAATGGTTTTAAATTGACTTTTTATCTATGTTTACATCTATTTTTTTCATTCTCAGTTAGATTGCTCTGGGAGTTGCAGCCCACTTTTAAATCAACGTTCCGTAATAGACATTTGACGGGCGACCTCTGGCATGTAAATCAAAATGCAGGTTTTGATTGACAGGGCGAACCTAGGGACCTATTAGAATAAAGTGCAGCTCACTATGTTCTTTAAAGTACAGATTAGAACTTGATTCTCGGAAGGAAACATTTCGTATGATCATTAGTTTTGCCTTTCTTTACCAGATAGCATTGACGGAGGCTGACATCTCCACTGTCGATATTTAATCTCGTGTTCACATTGCTACAAAATGCGGAGACTTTCTTAGATTTGACAAAATGGAGCTGCACATTGACTATATTGGATGTGACTCTGAAGGAATCGGATCCTACAGACAAACGGGAGGGCCGTTGGGCCTTTTATTAATTTTAGTCGATGCAACCAAACTGGAGACTGCTGCATAGATCAGGAATGCAATAATCAGAGTCACAAGACTGTCGCCTCATCTGATAATCTATCCAAGTTTGTATTATCAACGCAATGACAGGAATTTCCACTTCCACAAGGAGACGTATCGCCGTCTCCCAAAATGCATATCATAATCTGTATTATTTTCTAAAAGAAATGCTGTTACACGTATCGCTCTTAAGTGATAATTGGAAAATTTTGATATTTTTGAAGTCTTTTCATAATATTTTACGCTGTCTTAAGAACCTCAATCAAGTGATTTGCTTTTACGTGATTTTTCTAATACATTGTATATTGAATATCAAAATTATGAGAAACAATACATGGCACAAATCCTAGATTACTCCTTTCACCAGTAAGATACATAATTCATATCAATTAAGGATATTTAGAGGCAGCATGCATATCATTTATATTTTAATGGTACATGTCCAGGTTATATATAGTAAAAATGGCGAAAAGTACAACCTTGTCTCCATACGGTACGGTTGCCTTGAGTCAAATGGACTGAAATTCCCTCTCTTCACAGTAAAGTTAATGTTTGCAAATTTTAACCGGCGATCACAATAGAAATATTGACAAGAAAGATAAATCTTATGGTGTATTAATGTTACAAAAATTGACAGTGGGAGAAAATGTCTACCTGCGAATAAGTGTAAAAACGAAATCGCGAAAATTTGTACCCGTCAATTAGTATAAAAGACAAAATTGCGAAAATTGTACCCGTCAATAAATATATAAGACAAAATCGCGAAAATTGGTACCCGTCAATAAGTATAAAAGACAAAATCGAGAAATTTTTTATCCGTGAATAAATATAAAAGACAAAATCGCGACAATTTCCATCCGTGGATAAGTTTAACAGACAAAATCGCAAAAAAATCATCTCCGTGGATAATTATAAAGGACAAAATCGCGAAAATTTCTATCCGTCATTAAATATAAAAGACAAATCGCGAAAATTGTAACCGTCAATAAGTATAAAAGATAAAATCGCGAAAATTTCTATCCGTGAATAAGTATAAAAGACAAAAAAGCGAAATTTTCTATCCGTGGATAAGTTTAAAAGGCAAAATCGCCCAAAAATTTTCTCCGTGGATAAGTATAAAGGACAAAATCGCGAAAAAATTATATCCGTGTAAAAGTATAAAAGACAAAATCGCCAAAGAATTGTCTCGGTGGATAAGTTTAAATGACAAAACCGCGAAAATTTCTATCTGCCAATAAATATAAAAGACAAAATCGTGAAAATTGTAACCGTCAATAAATATAAAAGACAAAATCGCAAAAAAATTCTACCGGAGAATGAATGTAGAATAAGAAATCGCGAAATTTTTTCTCCGGAATTTTAACAATTCTACAGTAATAAAACTATACAGAGTCACCTAATCATATGTGACGTTCTACAACTCACAAAAAGTCAGGCTCGGTAAGTAGATTAACGTCAACATTGTCTGACCGGTGACGTGTCCATTCTGCCAGGACTCTGTCTCGGTCTTCTAATGGCCGGCCTTGGGACAGCTTCACGTGACAGACAAGCGACAAAACCACGTGTGTTACTGAAGAAGAAAAAATTAATTCCGGAAGGGGATGTCTTAACGACCGCCCGAGGACACTAAGGCATATGTCCAACTTGTTTGTATTGAACCAATAAGTATAAAACGATCGTAAAACATCCGTATGTGTTCATTTTGAAAGAATCAATTGCGTTCGTGCTAAGTTGTTCTGTCAGCATAGTTTAGATTATACAGCAGTTACCTTGAAGACTTTTTTTACACAGACATGTTATTAGATGCAATAAATTTTAACAAAATATTTTTTGTAGTTATCCCCCGGAAATAATATTACCACACAAATTGTAATACTTTTTATTATATTGTTTAGTTTATATAGATATCATGAAGCCTATCATGATGTTTTCTTAAGCCTTCTCTAGTTAACCAGTCTTTGACGGAGCGAGCGGTTCAATCCCTGGGGTGTTTAGTTTGGTCCTAACTAAGTTGTTCTGTCAGCACATTTTAGAATATGCATCTGTTACCTTTTTTATACAGACAAGTTATAAAAAGCAATGAATTTTATCAAAATATTTTTTGCAGTTTCCCCTCGAAGAAAAGACAACAAAACAAATTATGATACTTTACTTATTTTTTTTTAGTTTAGATAGATATCCTGACACCCATCATGATGTTTTCTTAAGCTTTCTTAAGCTAACCAGTCTGTGACGAGCGAGCGGTTCAATCCCTTGGGGTGTAAAGTTTGGTCCTGTAGTGAAGCCCTGTCGCGGAGGTTATGATGTGTTTAATTACATCCAATAACTACTGCCACCAGAATCGATAGTTTTCCTGACATATTAATGGACTCACTATGCCTCTGTCATCAATTCAGAGCATGAATGCAAATAAACACATATGTAAATCAAATATATGCATAATGAACAATTCATGAATCCCGATTAAGCAAATTTCCGAATAGGGACTTTTTCTATGGAATAAACTTTTAGCTAAACAAATGTCCATTATTGCAATTAAAATGAACATTATTAGATTTGTAATGGATTTCTGTGTTAAAACGCCTACGTTTTATTCTGAAAGCTGATGATTTTAACAGGTGGTTAGTGCTATCTTGGGAGAAAGTGATTTGAGAGAGTTCGCATGTTCGAATCCTTGAGTAACTTACCTAATACTGAAACCCGTATTAACATCTCCTTTTGTCGTGTAAAACCCGACAACGAGCTACTATGTAGGTAGTAATAACGAATCAATACAGTACCCTAAGTGGCAGTTTTGGTAAATTCTCCGGCTTCATTTTCAACTTGTCAGAAGTAGTTACCTTTAACTTCGCCTGTTTGATTCCTTGAAGAATTCACCAAACTCCTAATCACTGATTAACACAACTTTTAAGCGTGTTAAAGTCTTTGTTGAAAACATTTCAGAAAAGAAAACTCTAAATTGTGTGTTTGAAAACATGTACCTGATTCCTATATTCAGCCTGCTTGAATTTGTGGTCTTTTGTTTAAGACAACACTATAGTTTTCCTAGGAGTTTTAAATTTCTCAAACGCTTAAATTAACGAGAATGTGTTTAAAAGTCACAAAGTCGATACTTGTTAAGAAAATCGTCAATTTATCAAGGAAAATTTAACGATTCGTGGCAAGCGCATCCACTATTTGTTAACAAATCGCGGCAAAGTCGATGCAACAGAATTCCTATAGCTCGATTGAATAAAGGTACTTACTGTGAAAATCCTATTTGAATTAATTATGCATTCGAGTAACGTTTGAATATTTCATGATGCCGTCGTCATTCGAAGGACCTTGGTTCAGACATTAACATGTCACCGAGTTTGGTACAATTAGATAGGAATAATTACACCTCCCCGCGGCCTGCTGGGAATACAGTCACAATCAAACCCCGCTCCATCTACAGACAAGATCCAAGGTCGAGGGGACATCATTGTTCAACAATAAAATGATATATAAAGTATTTCATTATAATAAATCAATGTTCTTTATGCTTTTACAAACGCAATTTTATGGGGGACGCTATTTTGTGATTTTTTTCCTATGTATAGGATAAAGATTACAGTTATCAATCAATATTGGTTTCTTGTTTAGTCAAAGGTGGTTTGTATCTAGAAAAAAAACCTGATAGCCTCGCATGAGGCATAATAACAAAAACATGAAATTGATTTTTGCGTTCTGTTGCAAATTAAACGCCCGGGGTAGACACAAATGGAAAAAAAAGAATATATATTAGGGACGAGGAAAAATGGAAATGTAGTTTCCGTTACAAACGAATTATGTAAATATGTCCATGACGGTGTTATTTTGACATAAAGCTTCCAGGGCAGCCGAACGTTTTATACCTGTAGCGGTAGATATTGATTTGTCATCAAACGTCAGCGCTACACTGATTCCAAAGACATCGTGATCTTTACAGCGTTTGTGCCAGGCAGCCATATAACCGATCTCATGAATAGTAAAAGAGTCACCTTTGTTTGTCTGAGGTAACCGTCGGGTCTTCTTTTACAGAGTCGTGTCGTATCCGATGTCGATCGTTTAATGGAATATCTAATATCAGTGTCGTGCAGGATTCTACAGGCTTTTAAATTTATAGAAGAGAAAAAAAAGAGAAAAAAATAAGGCATTGAAAAATAAAGTGATTTGCATGTCTTCATTGGAAATGCATTTAAACGTAATCGTATAAAAACACAATAGAATGACGAACAACAACATGATAGAAAAACGGCGAACAAATTAGTATTGTCCTGTCAACAATTTATTCATCGTTAAATATACATATTGTATAAAACAAATAAATTTATAGTGTATACTTTACTCTACGATACTCAATACTTTGATATAAGCATTTCCATTCACTCATAGATATTGCGTATACTAGTTCAGAAAAAATAGAAAATATAGATACAATAATTAAAACTATAGTTTTGATCATGAGATTATATAAAAATAAAGTAGGTGTCATTATACTATTGCCCCATCCCTCCTCATCCCATGATTCCGAGGCCACGTGTGGGTAATTCTCATGTTCTGAGAGCCGAATGATGGTTTTTTTTTCTCCAGTGTTACGGCTTCCACAAAAACTTAGATCTGACATTAGTTTTAAAGTCTTGATTTTCGTTCGACATGATATTATTAAAAAACACTCAAAGAAAACTATGCTTGCTTTTATCGTTTAGACGTAAGCGACCTTTGTGGATGCGCGTTGATTACGTCGTATTTACATGTTTTAGAACGATAACCACACGTTCAGAATAAATCGCTGAAACATGGTAATCTATTCGAAGCTAAACAAGAAACAATAGCCTTGTAAGACGAAAGACATACGTTTTCAAAGCATTGCGACCTACAAATGATATCAAGTGTGGTCGTCTGTTATTTTAACATCCACCGTTTTTCTTGGATTCACACTTTGGTGAGCGACAAAGATAGCATAAAAACCGGTCGTTTGGATACTTTATGGAGTCCCCCCAATATAAAACAGTGGGGTACCTTCGTCTGACTTGTAAAAGTGACGCCATACTAGGACATAAACGCCATAAGAAGTGACATACCGTAATGGGAATTATATTACAAGGTCTCCTTACAAATCAACTTTTTTAAAATGCGTTGGTCTATCAGTTCTGCAGAAAATGCTTTTAAAAATTTCCAGAATTCTGCACTAGGTGATTATAGGAGTTCCATGGGTATATCATTCTTGCTTCGTGCTATTGGTACGGCTTATCGATTTTACCATTCAATTTTGGTGGTTATGTTTTAGCAAAATTGTATTATTTCTACTTAAATGAATGTTACACCTGGAGGGTATGTAATTCCATAACGTGAAAAAGTAGTTGTCAAATTCCGAAGTTATGTTCCCGAAAAGATGTAAGAAAAAAAGCTATGCAGATAGCATTTTCTCTAGATACCTTAGTTGCTTCCTGCTTCCTGGTTTTACGCTATCCAATTCCCCTGACAAGGCAGTCAATAAGGTGACCTTGTGACAACTCCCATTACTTTAATTCTCGATTTCATTTATTTCCTTTATTTTACTACTACGGTAAGTATATATCTGGGGATTGAAATCTGCTTCATACATGAGGTGCTTTTGTATTTTTTTTTCGATAATTGTCTTTTTTTGAGGGGGAGAGTGGTGTGATTTTGTTGTTGGTTAATGTTGTTTGTTTGGTTTTTTTGGGGTTTTTTTGAGGGGGAGGGTGGGGTGATTTTGTCGTTGGTTTTTTTATTGATATTTTTTTAGAGGGAGGATGGGGTGATTTTGTTGGGTTTTTTTTAAATATTGTTGGAGGGTGGGGGTGTTATTGTCAAACTATCCTCTAGGGATTTTTTTTTCGGGGGGGGGGGGGGTATTGTGGTGGTGGTGTTTCGTATAACATGTATTACATGGGAAGAAATAATGAGTATCGTTCTACTGTATGTTCTAAAGCAGTCACTGCATTCAGATTCCTACATAATCCAATTGAAAGTACTGATATACTCTAAATCACTTTAATTTGGCAAAACAAGCCTTTTCAGACATATTTGCAAATACATAATTTCAGACAAACGTAAGCATGAGGGTGTAAGTAACATGAAGCTATATTAAAGTCACATAAGATAAAATCACGGTTTAAAATGGGTTTTGATTCACGTTCGAGTCTCCTTGCGCAATAAAAAGCAAAAGAACATCGCAAAAATAAGCGCTTTACTGTGATTTGCTCTTATATAAAAGAATTACGTCGCTTATCCTCTTCTACCGATCAAATCTATCATTGATGGTTTCAGCGCTAATGATAACGGTGCAGGTAAAAATTTCTTCGTTACTTTTGCATTAATAATTAATATGGAACAAAATATTTTTTTTCATTTTACCAGATATTACTTCACGACAGACCTTCCCCAAATGTAACTATATTTTTCAGTGACGAAACAATATTGCATTATTTTGGAGACACATTGTGAACATTATAAAAGTTGATTAATAGTCGTGTTTGTTGTATATTGGGCCAGTGACAAATGGGATCCCCCAACCCAAAATGTTTGACCCCTGACCTCTCCCAATTTTACACATTTTGTGGTGTCCGTTGACATTACTCCTGGTTGATCTTTGACCCAGAAACGTAAGTGTGCCACAAAATTAATGATACTCCTAAGATAATATCACCTGTACTACTATTTTTCTCGCTCATTTTGACTGAATGTGTATTTATGGGGATATAAATGCCATTTAAGTAGCAAATGTGCTCTCTCCTTAATCTAAAAATCCTTCAAAATTAGTCACCAAGCATTTATGGTCCATTAAGTAGAACGAGAATAAGGTTGTTTTAAACACAAAGTAATGTAATCTAGTCATTTACATGCATTTTTCTTTGTATGGTAAATATATAATTTTACAATGAGACAAGTTTAAACATTTAACGCTTGAAATACGTAATAGTGTACATCGGCTAGAGATAATTCCTTTTGAGGGCAGTAATTTCAGTAATCAATGGAAACTGATAATTCTCTACTTTATTTAGCCTGCATTGTATTACATCGTAAATAAAACATTAAAAACGTTTAGATTTATTTTTCTTGTCACAAAGAGAACCTTCAATACATTTTGTTACTTGTCTAATGAATATGGTTGTTATTATTATAATTTGTTATCAGCAAATTTTATTCCCAAAATGAATACTTTCCCATAAACAATGATTGAATAAATAAAATGTAGTCTTCCTCGACACGATGCTTCCATGTATCAACAAGAAGAACAATCGTAAGCATTACGTATTATTGTCCTTAGCTAACGAATGCTTTACTGCATTTTACTAATTGAAACATTTGTTTTCGTTGTCTGTTTTAATTTTTACTTGTAAATTCTATAGCATAATAGTATTGGTGTTATGTGTGCCTTGACAGGAGGATTGGGAGAGGGGGTGTCTTGAAAATTCGACAATCTATTTTGTTTACACGATTATGACTATTTCTTTGCTCCATGTGTACCTAGTGCACAATAGAAAAGACAACAGTTAGTCATTATCAATAGTACATGTAAGGATTCAATACTGAGATTATAACCTTTTTTTTAAATAATTTATATATGTGTTTCCTCAAGGACGTATTGGTATCATGCTAACTATATTGCTTCATATCTTAGTTCAAGGGTGGCATAAAAATGTATCAAAAATAATATTTATAAGTTTCCTCCATCGGACAATAGTCTATTTATTAATTCATCCATATGTTTGTATAGACATAGTACGATTCTTAGTTAGTATCAATGAAAACTTCTGATGCCACTTGACAATGTGTCCTAGGCTGTTTGGGGCATCAGATATTGAATGTGCTAAAGAAATTTTACATCTAGTGTTCTATTGATGAATACATTGTTTACTTTTTAATGATCATGCTTTATAGGTACATGTATCATCACAGCACTCTTTGTTCTATTTGTTTCTCTGTATTACCGTTGATTGGTTTCTAAAATAAATGGATTTATAGAATTTGCTTTTAGAACTGATTGTATGAGTACAAGTGGAATTGACGTAAAACAAATATACATTATTTTCTGTCTCATAAAATGTACTTTTGAATAATAAAAAATAAAACCACAAATTTCTATTACCATTGGACATAACGTTTTTGTTCAATATACGTTTAATTGTATTTTCGACAAAAAGGAAAATAAGGACATAAAGATAGTACATTTCTATGAATATGAAAGGACAGTAAGTGGTATTGACAGTTCCAGTGCTTATGTTAAATTGTGTGTAATTAAGCATAGAACGATGATAAATATAGCTAATTTACATTATCGAGGTCTGGTAAGGATCATCATTTTTACCTATGATTTCTCAGGTGTGTTTCATGTACTGCAGTGTCATTGTATTGTGTTTTTTTTATTTACGGTAATTACCTACCAGATCGCATACATTACGTTTGACACCTTGGCGACAGGAGGTAGACATATTGAACTATCAAAAACCGGCCCGAGTCGATTACGACATTATCAATAGTATCATTATTCTCTGATACAAGGACGATGTGCTGTGTTGAAATACAAATACAAACGTCAATACACTCATGTCCTATTCAACACGTTTTCATTATTTAAATGTACACTTCAGAAGATTTACTTATATTCGTGTCAATATAAGAAACATCTTAGAGGCTTTTTTGTGGCTTTATTATCAACTTCTTTCCAAACTTAGTTCTTAAATGAAAAGAAAACTTATGTACTTAGATATCAACTGTGAAGATTCGATTATAAAAGCCATCTTATTATACAGGTAATACTACCGGTTTGCATGAGTTCACACATCAAAAGGTACAAGCGCATGGACAAAGTAAATTACAAATTAAACGGATTAGGCTTTCAGGTAATCTTTAACGTAAACAAACAAGATGTATATTGTGTTGATCTTTCACAGAATACTAAAGTGTGTCATTCTTTACTGAGTACTGCCGTTACTTGGTCGTCTACAAGGCCATGCGGACTATTATCACTACACACCTTCATCATACCTGTCCGCTCGCGGTCCTTAGTGAGTGTATACAGAATGTATCGATTTGATTGGCCACTTGGGGAGAGTGGGCGGAGCTAAATGACCATTGTTGTAGATTTTACTACTACACACGGTTAAACACACATTTAGGTGAATTTAAACGGGATAAAGGCTTTTCTGACAGTGGTTTTATTTATATTTTCACTAGTCTGCATACAGTGGTGTAAAACTTGACTTGTCGGCTAGAGGATTAGAACAAGTAGTGGGTTGTTTACGAGGGACACGGTAGTACGATGCTGTTTGGCAGTACCTTGCTGCATATATAGCTGTATGACGTTGACAGGTAGATAGTCACAGCCGAACCAGGTGTGTTGATGCGTTGCGTTTTATTCATCACTATATCGATTTAATTAGCAACCAAAACAGCTGGAAATACGGGTAACTGTTATGTGCAGCAGTGGCCTAGATATTGAAAGTTCTGTAAATGGAATTGCATGATGGCCAAACGTGCACTGTACCTGTATATTGTACTGTACTGTTTGGAGTTCGCTAGCAGTAACACGGTTCTACAGATACAGTACAACACAACTGAAGAGAGTGGTAGTGATTACGTCATCGGAAACACCGCCACGGATGCTGGACTGTCAAATCTTGTGGCAAATGCCGAGGAGTTACAAGCACTGAGGTACAGTTTGCTCAAAAATGGTAACCCGGACGCCTCTAGATTTTACGTCGATGAAAATACAGGAGATATCCTAACATTGGAATCTTTAGACAGGGATACTATATGTGCCTTTGTTGCTTCTGGTTTCAACTGTTTTCTTCGGATGTTTGTTATTGCTCAATCATCAGCCGGAAGTTTCTTCAAAATTGAAGTCCAAATATTAGTGATAGACATCAATGACAACAGACCGACATTTGAACAGGATGTTGTGGATTTGTCTGTACCGGAAGGAACAGAATTGGGAACATCGTTTTCACTGGACGGAGCTCAAGACGATGACAGTGGGATATACACAATACAATCATACAGCATTAATTCCAATGACACTCCATTCGTAGCAAAAGCTGATAAATTTCCAGATGGTCAGTCCATGCTCAAACTCATTGTAAATGGAACGCTGGACCGAGAGGTCACCAGTTATTATATGCTTCATGTATTAGCATACGATGGAGGCCAACCACCAAATATAGGATCGCTCATGGTCAACGTCACAGTAACTGACGTCAACGAATTCCCACCAAAATTCACTCAGTCTGTGTACAACGTCACCATTATGGAGGACCATGGTGTAAACGGCAGTATAACGACAGTCAAGGCCATTGATCCAGATGGTGGGATGAACGGAGAGGTATCTTATTCACTTAGTCATCTGCAGTCTGCGTCTGTGCTAGAGAGGTTCCGAATAAACTTAGATACAGGGGAGATAACTTTGCGTACGTCCTTAATGGAGGATAGCCAAGAGGGGTACCGATTGATTGTGGAAGCATATGATAGGGCAAAACAACCGATGATGTCACAAGCTCAAGTTTTCATCAAAGTCATAGACAATCATAATAACGTGCCGACAATTACAGTTGACCCTTTGTCAAATACGAATTTTGCCGAAATCTCAGAACATGCAAGTCAAGGAGCAGCTGTGGCGCATGTAGCCGTTACGGACAAAGATACTGGAGCTAACGGCCTGGTTGTTTGTAATGTATTAAACGACAATTTCCGGATACAAAAATACGAGGACATGGAATATAAAATCGTTGTGTATACGGCATTGAATCGTGAGGTAACAGAGGAATATAACGTCACGGTGAAATGTGACGATGCTGGAACTCCACCAAAACACGTGACGTCATCATTTAGGGTGCTTGTCCTGGACGAAAATGATAACGCACCAAGATTCATGCAGCAGAACTATTATGCCCATATAAAGGAAAACAATGAAATCGGGAAGAGCGCCATCACAGTAAGTGCGACGGACATTGATAAAGGCAGGAATGCTTTAGTGAAGTACACGTTGTCCCCAACGGATGACCAGAGGTTCACGATCGAACCAGAAACTGGAGAAATATCAGTAAACATTCGACTGAACAGAGAAGTTCAAGGCCAGTACAGCTTCCAAGTTATGGCAGTTGATCTGGGAACTCCGTCCCTAACCGGAACTGCAGTTGTTTATGTTATTGTGGAGGACGAAAATGACAACTCTCCAACTTTTGGAGAGATGCATTTCCACTTCTATGTCCAAGAAAACCTGGCGGCCAACACTAGTATCGGTATAGTCAGCGCTTACGACGTTGACCTCGGTGACAATGGTGTGATTGATTATTCGTTAGCATCTATAAAGGCATCGCCGGCGCCATTTTGGTTGATGGAAAACGGAAGCATCATGACGTCATCAATCTTAGACCGGGAGAGAGTGGAACGATATGACCTGGAGATGACGGCAGTCGACCGAGGTAACCCGCCTCGCGAGGGGTCAGCATTCATCACAGTTCACGTGATCGATGACAACGACAATGGACCCGTCATCACCTTCCCCTCGGAGACTAATAGTTCCGTGTCTATCCCGTATGAAACCCCACAAAACCGTGTCATCAGCACTATAGATGCTTATGATAAAGACTCTGGCATAAATGCCAAACTATCGTTTTTCACCAGAGACATAAATATATCTGAATACTTTTTATTGAACAGTTTTTCTGGTGATATTTACCTTATAAAACAACTTTCACCATCAGATATTGGGAAGTACTCTTTTGAGGTGCTCGTTCAGGATGGGGGCACGTTTCCGCTCTACGCCACTCGGACAATGACCATCGCCATTACGGACAGTTTGACCACTGAAAGTTTCCCCAAATATGTCACGATAGCAATCTGTATATCGGTGATCACGGTATTTTTGGCAGTACTATTATTTTTTGCTATTTATCTTGTGAGGCGTTACGACCTTAGAAAGCCAGACAGTTTTAATAAGCAGGTCGATGATAGTTTCTCCGATAAGACAATTCAGGACGAAATTGAGGCCGGATTCGGGGAGATGACGATTGACCGGAACAGTAATGTGTATACCCAGCAAACATTCGGGGTAATAGGCACCCCCAAAAGGCCCCTCACCATAGACCGATCCATATCATTACAAGTGAGTACATTTGAAACCAAATGCGTATTTTATATATCTCTCCTTCCTCATCTGTTCTCTGAATCCTTCCTCACCACCAATCACCAACACCCATCTTAACCTTCCCAGTCTTTGTAACCTTCGAGTGGTTATAAGATGTCTCAACGTACTACACAAGGTCTCCACCAATAGGGAGCGACTTAGAATCCCCTGCGGGGCAGTCGTCATGTATTAATGCTGATCGGTGGGTTTTTTTTCGATCCGAGGTTCTCTGGCTTACACGGTTACACCCACCTATAATCAAACTAACACTGAAACATCCCTGAATATCCACTTCACTCTCACGCTTACTTGGCTCGTCTATCCTCATTATATTCCGCTCTTCCATCCTCTTTTCACGTAATTTTTGTAAATGTTTCTCCGCAACTCTCCCTTCCACCTTCCACTACTTTCATGTTTGTTTATCCTTCTCGTTCGCTTTTATAACATTTTATTTTATGTTTTTGTTCAACAACTTTGTAATCCTCATCTTCCATTTAACTAGTTTTCCTAGTTAAACTAATACCTTGTACTCCTCCCTCTGATCTACCTCCCCCCCCCCCCCACACACACATACACACTACCACCATCCCCTCCCCAACTCCTCTTCCTTAAAACCGTATGTTCAATACACTGAATACATCCGCGAATGTCCCTATGTAGTATAAAGATGGTGGTAATTGAGGTGTAATTCCCCTGGTGAAAGAGGGAAGAAAGTTTAAAGACGAAGGATTGACAACCTATCGATCTCCGTAATGAAGTCTTCAGATGTCGTAACGATAAGCTCAATGGAAATCAATTAATAGTTGTGCATAACCCCTTAAGGTATGGTTAGGTTTCTAATCAAGAGGGTTTCAAAATGTGATAAGAAATGATCAAATGGTAAATTTCAAGTTTTGATTTTTAATAAACACATAGTATAATCTTCTTTAATATGTTTTTCAAGATGGCGGAGGACAATTCCGTTATACTTTTAAGCACAATATAATCAAAGTAAACAAATTGTTTTATATGATTATGAGTAAAATATTCTGCTAGTGTACATGTTCTACTACACACTCTTGAGAAAGTATCCAAAATTATTTACCTCGTTAAATGCCTAGGCAAGAAAATATTTTAGCTGAATTTAATTGACACTGCCTGGATTTGTTTTGCATAAA
Source organism: Argopecten irradians irradians (assembly GCA_004382745.1). Classification (NCBI taxonomy): domain Eukaryota; kingdom Metazoa; phylum Mollusca; class Bivalvia; order Pectinida; family Pectinidae; genus Argopecten; species Argopecten irradians. Next base: position 1,245,871 of record SAYR01072619.1, read on the forward strand.
CGCGAAATACCAAGTTTCATATCAAAGTTAAATAATGTTATTTATTCTTTAATTATACAGGAGATCATTAATTTACAGTTATATAATCAAATTGATAAAACAACTAATATTTTAGACTTAATAAACAATTGTATGATTGGAAAAGATTATACATAAATTGTATTCAAAGTCAAAATGGAAGACATTCAAATTCAATAGAATGTATTTCAGCAGGTTACAAACTGTTGCTGACAATATTAATATAAAAATAAAAAAACAGTTAGCGAAGAGAGGTTTTGTGTTGAAATAATTTGATTTCATCAAATAATATTTTACAGTTGATTGATAGTTGGATAAATATTAATTTTGTCATTTATACAGCTAGAAATTTAATATCATTGTGCCCTTAAAATATAACAAATCGAATTATTCGTTTCAAAAGAGTTCATGTCATTCAATATAATAAGTTTATAGTTGACATAAAATTGCTTGCTGTTCGAAAAGTCATCATTTATCTCTCATGCTATCATGAAGCTTAAACACATAGACATGTTTTTTGCGTTTATAACTTGTTGAAAACAAACCAAGGCTAAATGTAATTCATCACAAAAGCGTCGAAAAAATCATCAAAAATAAATTTAGTTTTCAATAAAATCTTGCATATTTCCCAAGAGAGTTAAAAGTCATCCTTGAAACTTATCAAAATATATCGGAATTTAATATTTTGACATTTCCTACTTGTGGTAGACGGATGAATGGTATTAGTGTCATGGAAAAGATACAACATCGATTTTAAAGTCCAAAATATTGACGCACAATGGAGGAGTTTAATAACTTTAAATCCCGTTTGAGGTTTTAAAGCTAAATTGTATTTGATATTCGATTTTCTCAACAAACAATCCACACCCTGGAGTTGCATTTCTAAATAAGGGTTTAATCAGCTTTTCTGGCATATTGTTGATTTATTTAAGATTTAGCCCAATGTGGCGAAGTCTGTTATGATTATAAACGGTCCGTTTTCAGTGGATTTAAAATTATATTATACTTTCTTTGGCTTTTTAATGTAGTTAATTCGTTTAAAGGGATAATTTTTTTTTACTTATTTAGGTATCAAAGCGTGTCATCGTAGATTTGAGTGAAAAATAACACTCGTCGATTATCTTTAATCATTTACTTTATGATTACCCTCCATTATTCACTTTAAGAACATTTAAAAACTTCTCCAATGAAATATATCTTTTAAGCGCTATCGCAAATGTACTCCAGTTCATTCCGAGGAAATTATACACGTTTATTGTGCTCCATTTCGTTTCGTCTTAATTTTCCTGTGGAAATTTCTATTTTTCAACTTCCGTTCAAAGTCAAAAGAAAGAAACATGTTAGCAATTTGCCTTTTCAGTTATTTCATAATCTAATGTAATTTCGTTCTGGCTGTCAGTGTAGAATGTATGGGTAGGGTAATTCTATTGCTGCGAGATCTGCAGGCATTGCGATTTGACACCTTGTTTTTGTGTGGAGAGAAAAATAAATGAGACTGTTTGTAATGTTCTAGATCTCCTGACATATCGTTATACGAGGAAACTTAAGGGAGCCATTTACGTGATTCTTAAATAGTTTTAACCGTTTTAAGATACATATCGACTTATAGTTATACGTGCGAAGTATACATGGAGCCCATGGAAAGACCATAGGGAGTTAACTTAGTCTTTGATTGGTACAAGGCTCCATGGTTCGCACCTGTATGACCCGAAACATCCGCTCAGGTGTGTAATTTTAACACATAATTGACTCCGTATCGAACCCTTGTGTCTAAGCACACGGACAGTATCGGCATACAGCAGACCCAAGCACGAGACAGCTAGGACTTAATTCAAAAAGCGGTGTGAGTTGAATTAGACTTTCACACGTACTGGAACAAGTGAATTACTCTTTATTAAATAAAATATGAATCGTCAAATCCAAGTTAAAGTCATGCTTTTGTATGGAGAACATTTTGAAAATTTTCAGTTTTTTTTGAAGATCATTTGTCGAATCGGTGAAAAATCGTACATAATTTACTGGTCATAAAATAAGTCATAAAGCTGTTAATGCTTTAGATATCCGCTTGACGCCATAAACATTTCCATATGAATACAACTGATAGAGCATCTACACCGTGTCCACGCGCCTACAAGATCTGTATCTCCGGTTTTGATTTTACTTTTTTTCAACCGGAAGTTGATGTCATGAACAGTTTGAGGTTTTTTCGCTATTTGTAAAGTTGTTTGAAATTTTACCCGGGCGTAATTAATAGCAATCAATCTGGTTTTGCTCGTCGAGCGCTCGTGTATTTTAAGACTTTTTAAAACCACTGAGTGCATCATATATAATCTTTTGACGTTTAGATTGTCGACTTTCATGATTTGATGTTATCAAGGGAGCTAAATTTCCCGTTTGGGGCCATTTAATTATGACGGATATATACGTATAGGTGAGTAGGGAATAGCTGTTGAACAAAGACTCTCAGACAAATTTCGCTCTCTGCTAGCCGCTAGAGGAAGCCAGCGATACCATTCCCCATTGTATAGGGCCTGCTATAATGAAATACGATATACCGCGTTAAAATAATATGAGAGCTTTATTCAAACGACTTTTTTACCAACATGTCGCGATATGTATAGAGATTTTCAGCACTGGTCCTGCTTAAACCATACACGTCAAAAGATTTTGTTTGATCGCAAACAAGATATTCATAAGACATTGAGAATTTAATGAAAATTGAAATCACGTTATTGATTTGCGTGTTTCACCAAAATCCTATTGTTCTAATTGACAGATTCTATGTACTTTACGGGAATCTAAATCTCGTATATGGCATATGAATTAATTTTCATTTTAGAAGATTTGCACACAAACACTCTGACTTTATGTTAATTTGGAGGAGAGTAATACATGTATTTATCCGAACTTGTTAGTTATATGTAGTTTATTTTTAACTTGTTCAACTACTTCGATTTAATTCTAGAGTCTCAAAAAATCTTGTTGTTGATCAATGTAATAATTGTCACCATAATATTAACAATTTAATGTCACCCTTGCAAACCTTAGATAGATTATTGTCGAAACAGCCATATTCGTGATAAATTTGCGATGAAAAATGGTGGTAGCTTGTGTACCTTTTGGGCAACATTTGATTATTTTTTCTTAATTATAACCCACCAAAAATCCTATATGCCTGCTGAACATCGACAGCATATAGAGTGCGTGTTAATATTTGATGCGGGCAATTACGCGCAACGTTCGCCCCACAATCATCCAAGTATATACGTATGGCCAAACACCTACATCGGTTTTTAACTGAAACCATGCCCAAATTAAATGACATGTACGTATATCAAAGTCGACATGAACAGCGGGTTTTATTTCATAATATTTACACAACGTCCCATTGTGTACGTACTGGCTGTTCTGTGAAGTGACACGCGAAATGTCAAGTACGAGTCTTGAAAAATAACACATGCATTGAGGGTGGGCAACAGGTGAACTATTGTTTGTGAGTAGGCAGACGAACGTGCGTGTGTACTTTTGAGTAAGCTCGCACAGAAATAATTTTTTTTATGGCAAGGCCCTGTAACCAACATGTGTTGATCGTCACGACACCAGTTTTCGTTAATTAATTATTAATTTTAATTACAAGGAAAGATGAATTTAACATGCATTTTCTCTCTTGATGAGCACACGATATCTGTCGATAACTACATTTTTGTACAATGAAACATTTTTAGGAGAACACACAGGAATTTGAAACATTTTTCGGACCCTTGGGTTATGCGAGTCACAAAATCGTGAGGTTTCGTGTTTAATTCCTGACACACTTCACGGGATGTTAGGTCCCACTAGAAGCATAATGTTGCTGGTCTGGATTTAAGAGTGCAAACATCATAATGATGTTGCCATGTTCCTAAAATAAACGATTTAAAGTACATTTCCATTTTTGTCAAATCAGGCAACCGTGTGCCTCAGATAAACCCAATGATAACATTAACACGATACAGAGTAAATAATACATTGATGAAATTTGTCGTATCATAATATAAATGGAGGATTGAAATCGATTAATTCTAATTGTGCGGATGACTGACAAGGGAAACTTGGAACCGGAAGCTTGTTTAAGATAAATGATAAATTTGACCTTTTTTTTAACATTAGGTTTTCTGTAGCAAAATGAAATTAATTAGTTCTGTCAGTTTTGATATCAAATACATAAAATTGATATTAATTTTTTATTTGTGTATAAAGATTGAGGCTCTTCTTATTGGGTTATTAGCCGGATACTGACTGTATGGCGATGTTTTTTACTTTGGCAGTCTGGCTTCCCCCCACCACTTAAGCTTGAAATGGGAGTGTCTAAAAACACAAAAGAATACCTACCAAACATTTTATTAATATTTTTTCGCCTTTTCATAGGCACCCATTGGTCATGAAACGCCCAGTTCCATCCATCCGAGTGATGATCCCGTTTGGTCGCCACCTGGTGGCGAGATTAATGATGACGAACGACACCGGAACCAGTTGATCAACCTACAGTACCAGCAGTCACTCCTCAGGATCAAAACCTGCAAACGTTCCAACTCAAGTCTGGTAAGTCTGCCAGCGTCCCTAGTGACTGTTGATACAAATTACGAAATAGAAACCATTTATTTAACAAACGAAACCAGCATGTGCAGTGAGCATTCACGCTTTTTGCTTATTCCGTTGATAATATGACGGAAAATTGAGTTTGGACAAAAGCCCATTTCTTTGATACAAGACAGCCTCCGCTTTCCTGTCCACGTTACAAAACAAATTTATTTATGAGTTGGTTATACTATCCGAAAGCCTATCATGTTTGACGCAAACGCTATAAAAAGTTTGAATTTTGACACGAATTGAAATGCTTCTTAATATTGAATTATAATATTAAGGTTTCTAAATGAAATTTATTGAATTTAGAGTCCGTTCACTTTTAACCTTGGTTTTTAATTTCATACAGTGTGTGTGCTTTTTGTAACGAGATAAACAATCGGAAACCGGATACCGTGACCCGATATTCTGTTTGCTATAGCTTTTTATAGTCATAACGGCACAATGATGACACAATGATTCTGGTACTTGTCAAAAAGTTAGTCAAAGGTGACTGTCTTGTACAATACAGAACTTGGAACAGGATACGAAAAAATCACATATAATGATAATTAAGGATAAAGGAGAGACCCTTGCCGAAGACAGGGGGCACTTTAAAATTAAAACTCAACGCCGAAAGCATCTTATTGCCATTCATAAATATTATTTCGACAAAAGCTCAAACAAACAATAAGATAAATTCGTTTTAAATGAGGCCGTCCTGGCAGTTTATCAAAATTGTAAACAAGCCAAGGCACATGAAATCCTTTGTATACACAAAGCATGAATTATTAGAATGACTATTTTATAGGAGTAAATGAACATACGGTTCATTACATTGAATTTGAAGCCTTCAATTCTCACATGAAAAACAAGAATAAGAAAGTACATTGGTAAAGATATCAAGATCATGAAATCCATTAAGTTGAAATCTGTTTATTGGAAATCCATTTATTTATGCCATTTTGACACCAAAGTGATTTCTATAATTTAATATTAAAGTTCGCGCTGTAATTCCTTAATTAATTTTACCTACTATCCTCGGACATTGGCCTCCCAATACCCCCGACTATAGCTATCCAGGCCTAAGTTGTGATTGGGCTTACATATGTGATCTACAATATCTTTTATTGGTACTCTTAAAGTTTTCGTTGTTGTAAATGCATGGTACATATTAATACATATATCACGATAAATCTAATGTAATTTACAAGAACAGTCTGTGGAACATCAGTTTGAATTAAATATTAATACACGCGCTGCGTCTCATGGGTTAATTATGAAGGTAAAATTAATTTTATAGCAAGCCAATAATACATGAAACAAGAAAACAACGAGGGACTTTTTTTTATTTGCTCGTTAAAGTATTTCTTCTTTTCTGCTGATATAATATATTTTATGGAATTTTTCATCAATGTTAATAAGTCTTTATGACCAAGCCAGTGTAATTAGGATAGAAATTAATGTTTTACGAGATAATCATTAATGTTAGTCTTGTCATGGTCGTTGGTAATTTAGGATGAATAGTAAAATATGTGATCAATTTTGTGAAGACATAATGATGCAACCAAGTGCAAAATATAATATATGATGTTGAACACGACCTTCAAGCTTAATATTAATAATATTTAATGTGTATAATATGTAAGTATCAGACGTAGTAGGTATCGGAGGGAACGTGAATGAAATGTATGCGTGGGAAAGGAAATGATCTCCCGCTCAAAGCATCTTTGCGATATTTAAATTACAACATCGGTTATAAATACAACCTTAAAACTAAGATAACTAAACCAAGAAACGTCATTTTCTGCAATAATATCATATTTATTCGTAATAAAGAACGCGACATCTACATTTTCCCATAGTATATTCTCGTAAATTGACGTATAACTTCATAGATATCGGTATCTACTGCTTCGCATGACTAGCAGTGCGTATGGACCAGGTTGAATCAATAAATCGCATTGGATTGAATTTTCCTCGGCAATTAGATAGAATAATGTGAATTCAATTATAGATAAATACTTAATGTGACTTTAATTGGACAATGACCCCCGGGTCTAAACCATAAAATATCGCAGTCCATTGATTCTGACAGAAAGAACATGTTCTGTTTTTCTTCTAATGGTTTTATGACTTGGGGACACGCATGCGTAGATATGAACTGCATCAAAGGAAATGGATGCATTAAAGTATATGGAGACAAACGATGTTTATATGTAGTATGTCTTAATAGGTATATGACTGGGCTATTTTAGCAGCTATTATATTTACAATTATTTTATCAAATTATGCTTTTATTTTCTTTTAGACAATTTGACGAACGATTATGGATCAGAAGAAATGAAGAAATATATTTTTATGACATACAAAATGAGGGACTAAAAATGAGAACTTTTATCGTCATCATAATTATACTTTCACCGTCCATAAAATCATGAATCATGTGGAACTCTTTAGTGTCGGAGGAGAACTAATAATCACGTGAATGTCAGTAATTACCTAACAGTTAGATTAATTTAGAAAGTTTTAGGTAGTTGTGACTTATATGGACAATCAATTGAGTAGATTAGAGCTAATATCAAATATGAAAGAAGTGATGCAGTGATGGTCAAAACTAAACAATATCAGTCCTCGATGGTCCAGCCACTTGAACTCCTGTCAGCACCCAATCAGAAAGAATCCTTGGAAGGCTACTAAACCAATAACAACGACTTCTGATTGGCCCATTTCAACGTCAACCAATCAGCATCTGATTTGGTTGCTTTCATCGTCAACCAATCAACTTCTGATTTGGTTGGTTTCAACGTCAACCAATCACCTCCTAATTTGGTTTGCCCAAATATGCCACTCAACGTATGATTGGTCAATAACAAGGATATCCGAGACTGTCCATTTTCCAAAGAATGCGGCCAATAACTGACCTTAGAGTGCGCCATGACAGAGAATTTTAAAAAAGTTCAGCATATCTTTAAACGTAAGTACTATGCAATGAAATCTTAAGATATATCAATATGAATTAATTTTCAACCAATCATCGTCGAGGAACACCGGTGCATTATATAACGTCAGCATAACAAAAAATACCTGTCAAGCCTTCGAAACGTGATAATACACATGACGCAATACAGTTTGGACGTCCACAAACGCTCATTGCGGACAACAATTTTGGAATAAGTTTGACCATCCGTTGTCTTTTTATTTGTTTTTAACACGATATACCCTCACATAAAGCCATTGTTATCGATGTTGTAAGTACGTTTTCTCACAAACAGGATGTCGCCATTGTTTCCTTATACGTTAGAAGTGTCATATCAATTTAATTACAAGGATGGATCAGTGACCTTGACCTTTCTTAGTCTTATTTGAGCTTTTCCACTCCTACATATGCTTCACGTGCGTTATCGATCATTGGTTTCCCCCTATGATGTCAAAAATTCATCTTTTCATCGATTAGTTTCTTCACGAAAACAAACGTCTACTTGCAACATTTCAAAACACCCATAAACTGTACCGCCCTGCTTTGACCAGTACGATTTTTTTTCGTTAATTGCCAATTACCCAGTAGCACAGGTACGTCAATTACTAATTACATTCTACAGATCATGTACACGTGCTATCAGACTAACTCGATGTCCATTATCTGTAGACACGTACTGGCCATTTTCAAGATATTGGTCTCCAAAGGACTCAATGATAATTAGCCATGAAAGCACCATTCCTCTAAATGTCTCCGCTTATCTCGGCGTCTCTAGAACTCTTATAATCAACAAGGGTTCTCCAACTGATAAAGAATCCATGTTAATAATTTGCTTTCCGTCAAAAATCGGGGTCGCTCAGATGCTTTGTTAGCATAACGGCTCCTACACGTGTTTGCAATTACCTTTATCGAGAGTTTTTAGGATCAATTTGTCATGAGCGATAATCTATATACATAAACACCGTATATGTTTGTACCTTAGGATGGTTTTACGTAAATGTAAAATTCAATTCTGGTAAACGATAACAGGAACGTTAATTTGAAGATACTTAGCGATAATAACGAATATTGAAATTGAGATTATATATATTATCAGACGGACAGATTCCCTTAGGATCGGGTTGAGATAACTAATTCAGACTAACGTACTTATATGGCGTCTACATGTTACCAAGGTTATATATATCTCCATCCCGGGGGACGGGAGGGACACATAATCCTAATGGTACATGTAACTCGTCCCGGCACTATAGGAAATGAACACCAATGTTAAGTAGTGAATATACGCAGTGTGTTGAAGTAAACTTTAAACCATTTTATATCGGATTTTTTAATGAAAATATCACTTTACCTTTCAGCCTCTTAGTGTATAAATCTATTTCTATAAAAGTATCGCATATTCTATAAAGTAAAAAGATATTTTATAAAAGAATTTCGAAAGCTTGTTCCATATTTTGCATTCAAAACGATTTACCAATCGTTAATTTGATAAGTTAGGGGGGAACCTGAATATCGTGTAACTGTATGACAAACAGATACTGCTATTCATTTAAGTGAATGATTTTTATTAACTATTGCATCTTGTGATTCCAGATGACCATTGCGGATGACCAGTCAACATTAATGGATGATCATCTTCCGGACGGATCCAAATAGATGGACATTAGTCCGGATCATCGGAACAAAAGACGATATGTACACATCATTAACTTATACACGACTCGCTCATTAATAAACAAATACTCATCGTAGTGGACACACGATTCCGGACAGCTGTTACGTGTACAAAAACATCACTGGACACTGGTCATTCATTACCGTAAGGACACGCTATGTTGTCGTACTCCGGCCATTCGGATTGAAGTGACCGGTCGTGTTCCAGTACTCCATTGTTTGTGTGACACGTGTTTAAAGCATTAATAACACTGTCGCGTGCCTCTAGTGGATACTTCTGACGTCATCACCTACCTGTTCAGGTATCTTATTAATGACATCGATCTCAAAGAGTGCCTCAAACCTCTGTTCTGTCTCTACCTGCCCAAACGTGCCAAATAATAATGATTTATTTTTGTAATGTTATTAGATTCAGTTACCGTTAAATCAAAATAAAATGTTTTCGGAACTTAAATCGACTCTTGTTGTTCTTTCTCATATATTTAGGTTTTCGGCAGGGCTGCCCAGTCTCAGCACGCCATTTACTACTCCGTGTCAAGTTTCTAATGTTTAGGTGTTCGGCAAGGCTATCCCCTTTCCGTATTGCCTTTGTTTAATAATTATTGTTACGTTTCAATTTATAGATTTTTTATAAACCTTTTATCGCGATGAAAGCACATTTTTGTGAAATGTGATCAAAATTGGTTATACTATATACTCATAAAATTTGATATATAGATCAATAATGTATTTTTCTTGGTATTTTAGCAGATCACATTCATCTATGAATGCATGCTATCGAATTAAGAATAATTCAATACTTATGTGCCAAGTCGATGAAAAGATTATAAAGCGGTTATGTTTCTGATACCATATTATTTGAATTCAATCATCTGATTTTGTAACGCGACAGGCGACAAAACAAAAAAAAATCGATTCTAGGTTTATTTTAACGCTATATACGTATTCAATTTCCCTCTGAACAAAATGGCTATCAAACATGCACTTCCATTACTGCAGCGCACAATATATTACTGTGTTGTTTATACGGATACAGATTGGGGTGTGTTTATCACGTAACATACTTGTTGTTTTCCTTTTTTAAATACATAAATCATGTTCAGTTAACTTCATGCTGTGAGGAAATATTATGAATAAAACAGACCGAGATCTTATCATAAATATGGATTGTGTATTAGGTTTAGGTTTAAATACATGCAATGGTAACGTAACTTGTCAAACGACCTGAACTGCTATGCACAATGACAAAAACCTTGGCTGTAACTCTTCTAAACACCCACATATATAATTCAAACCTTATTCAGAGTCGTATACACGCGGGTTCATATTATGAAAATAGGCTGTCTTTGAAATTAGTAATTATGTCTTAGGTTCAGTCCTCAAAAGGCGTCTGCACTGTCAGTATCAAATAAGGCCTGGGGATTTTGGCATGACATTCTAACTCCGAATTAGAGGAAGATGAATGTAAATTCACAAACAGATGTAAAGATTATGTAAAGTATGACGATTGATCGTTACGTTAAGCGCCAGGAAAGATATGACTTTATCCGTTTGCGTGAAGGCATCATATTACAGACACCGTACATGTAGGAGAAATACATTTACATATAGCTTCATCAGCCGAAAATACACAGAGCGAAATTTTAAATTTTATTTCATTTGATTTTGGATTTCAAAACAGAAACTGGATATTTTCGTGTTGATTATCCAAATGAATACTTTCGAGACCCATGCCGAATTATTTTTTGTTTCTTTTTCAAAATTCTCTCTCAGTGTCCTGATGAAATGCTGGTTGATTTACAGACAAGGCTTACGATATATATTATCAAAGCATTGCTATCTTCATAGCTTAATTAATGCAGAATTTCTTCATTTCTAATCAAAATAAAACTCAATGTTAGCAGCAATTCGTAAATAAATCAAAACCAAAAGCCAAAATTTTAATCTAGTTTTAAATGTGATTGTAGTAGAACACAATTTGAAATTTAATGCATACCTAATTAGGTTATGTAAAGCTAACATGTTTCGACTCGGCTGTTATATGCATATGATGCACTTTTCAGTCGAGGTGTTTCGGCTTGATTATAGTAAATACATTCGATACATGGCACGCATACATTTTTAATGTCATTATGCGGAGGACGGGTTCGGGCTAGAGTTGGATTAACCGTATTATACGGAAGCTATTGAATATTATCAAAGCAGTTTGGGTATCATAAATGCGTGTATGTTAGCATGACGTTCACGTTATTTGGCAGTGATATCAAATAATTCATCTAAATAGGTAAAAATACACTTGTGTATCGGGTACCTTAATTCATGTCATTACTCTAGGGATCTGTCGCTGTAGTATTTATTTAAAAATGCACTTTACTTGGGAGCTAACGTTTCAACTGTGTAAGTAATTCATGGGGCCTTGACGGAAAACACTCGCATCATACTAGATAAAATTAAGCATACTACCAACGGCTCTTCAACTCGAGGTCGAAGGTTCGAGGCTCGTGGGACAGTTGCAATACATACGTACTTTCCGTAGGCCGGTGATTCTTTCAGGGAACTCAGATATATCCTCTTTCACCAAAACTAGGACACATTCTTATTTATGTGTCGTTTATCTATACAATTCTAGGTACATGTAGGTCTTTATATAGACATCACAATTATTATCACATTAGAATAAGCCATCTTTGAGATGTTGATAGTATAAAAAATATTTCTTGAATCGTAAGGAGGGACGAGTATTAAAAAGTTTTCTCCTAACAGCTCTTAACAATTGTATTCATTTTTTTTTAAATGTGTTATTTTTTTATAACTGACCGACCTACCGCATGTACCTTGATTTGTTAATTACATTTACCTATCTACGCGTTGGTCCTGTGATTCAGAGATGAAGAGTTATCGGCCTGACACCATTATACAGTGAACTACATACAAGCAGATTTAGTCAACCACAGTATTTAAACTTGTTTAAAGTTTTGTACTGTATTATTAAAACAAAGGAATATTAGTTAGCTGTTGTGTTCTATAATTAAAGTCTAGGTTCTCATATAACACTAAATAGAAAAAAAAGTTTGGTCCTTCTGCTCAAACTCCAACCAGGGTAGCTTTATTGAAATCAGGGCGATTTTGCACTAAAAAAATCCGGAAATTCTAATGGTTTTACCTATTCATTATCAAAGTTGATATTTTGAACCTAAATCTCAATATGAATTTCCAAATTCATATCATGGTTATCTAGGAATAATTACCTGTCAGAAAACATTTTTACTTTTGAAATTCATAATTAGCCAGCCAATCAGCGGCCGGGTTAAAATTCTATCCTGGGCTCAATCTTGTATACACAGGGGCCATTTCGATGTCTTTTTTTATTTAGTTGGTTGATCCCTACAGTGAACTACATACAAGCAAATGTGCGACCTAATTCAATACATAGAAACAATAGTTTGTGTTTCATAATGATTTAGTCAACCACGAACACGGTGTTCCACTATGGACACAATGTGTTCTGTTTTCTACACTTAATGCTGCTAAAGACACAAAATAAATATACCTCATTGTTAAAATGTAACTATTAAGACAAATGACACGTCATTATTACGTCACGAGAACAAACGTACCGGCGTCATCGGACGTGGTCGGTGAGACTGAGAACTGTCGGTCTGAGAAATGGACTGTCAGCTCAGTTCTATTTCTTCCAGACACCGTTCCAAGATTTCCCGCTGGCCTGAATAGCGTGGGATCTTCTATTTGTCTGCTGGCTTGTCTTGTCTTGCCAATATATGGTTTTTCACGAACTCCCAAAGCCTAAAACATAATTTAAAGATGTATATTGTAGTTTGTGCAAAATACTGTTTGTAATTTGAAATCACTACGGCGTATCGATCTTATACAACAGACCATTCCGGAATACCATTAGTACAGGGTAGCCAGGTATTTCTTCTTCTTTCTAATGTCTCCCTTGACACTGCCCGGCATTTTGGCCTTTATTAGAACGTTCACTACTGTGAGGAAGGCTCTGAGTTCTTTTCCCTACCAAGACACGACCCAACGTATTAAAGTTGTATCGTTGTTTATTAGCCGATTGGATTTACGTCCTAATAACAGCTAGGGTTTATTAGGGATGGCCCCCGTGTACATGATGTTATGTGCTTGAAGCGTGTGCGGCGTATTCAGGGAGCAGTATGTTGGTGTTGTGCCTCTTTATAATAGTGGCACTCTTACATGATAGTGGCACTCTTACCCTTTGTGCAGTGCTATCTCACTGCAGCACACCACCATCCGGTCATATTGTACTGACAACGGGCATCCCAGTTGTCCCATCCCTTTATGCTGAGCGCTAAGCAGGAACAGAGGCCTTCCACTTGAAGATTATAGTGGGTCTCGGCCAGGGGAATGAACGCAGATCCTTCCTCGCTGAGGCAATCGCTCTACTGTAGGCCAAAAGTAAGACGGTGTCAAGGAAGACGTTAGAAAAGTCAGTTCGAAAGTTGAGAAAATATAAGAACCCAAATTAAGTCGCCTTTAACGATCATTTGGTAGTTAAGTTTTTGCAGCTGTCTGACGCTCAGCATTAAAGGAGTGTGACGACTGGTTAGGTCAATGTCAGTATGATGTGACCGATGTCAATATATTATAAAACACATTAATAAGCAAAGATGGGCAAAGAATTACATTGAAATGTCATATACCGCATTGCATCGCTACAAAGACAAACTCTTTCTAATTATCAAACGCTGACATAACAGAAATCATAATGCATCTCTCAGATACCAACGACAGATTTGAAAATAATAAACAATCATGACTTTAAGATAGAAAAGACTAAAACTATTCCATCAACTAAAATCTACAATTAATAATTACCAATTACATATTACTTTAAGCTAATTGACTTATCAGTTTAACATTTAAATCATTAGAAATACAAAACAACCTGTTGAGACTCTTGTCAGAGTCGTCAGCGTGGTGAGTCCAACAGGTCGGCATGCCAGATAGGTGCGTGTATATCGGTTGTAACAGAAAATGGGAAACAAAATTCAATTTCAAATGTTAGTATACTGCCTTATTGCATACAATGGCACAGAATAATTCAATTCCAATTGAACATACGATCCAAAACGAAACTCATTGTTTAATAACAAATCACGTCAAATCCGGGGTAAAATGGTAAGAAGAATAACGATTCTAAGATTAAACTTCGAATAGATCTGTATTTTTTCCAATTTTGGACCTTGGGAAGGTTGCTATGTGTTGCACACTGTACTGTACTAACCTAGCAGTATCTAAAGAAAATATTTTTAAATATACCACCAGGTTTGTATAACACTATATTAACCGAACATTTATTATAAGATATAAAACTGATAGACAGTGATTGTATGAACCATTAATATAATACAATGGATTTATATTAGAGAACAGAGGCATCTATAGCATCGTATCTAAAGATTGAAACGCTTAGTCGGTATTTTACAATTCTTGACTTCGAGTGAGATTTGCATACTGAATTACTTACTCATGCTGAAAGGAGTTACTTAAATTTGTCATTCCAATATAATTTACAACATTTAACACATATAAATTTCAAGCAATTGAATATGAACGCCAAATAGTGATTTAAAATATTACAGAATAATAAACACATAAAAAGAAAATATTACTTATTTTACAGCAGTGTGCATAAAAATAAATTCTTTCACAATATAACAATATCAAAACCGCGACTTTC
Source organism: Argopecten irradians irradians (assembly GCA_004382745.1). Classification (NCBI taxonomy): domain Eukaryota; kingdom Metazoa; phylum Mollusca; class Bivalvia; order Pectinida; family Pectinidae; genus Argopecten; species Argopecten irradians. Next base: position 1,260,873 of record SAYR01072619.1, read on the forward strand.
TTTGTATGTGCAAATCTGTGCAATAAAAAAATGATATTTTTAAAAGAATTTACACTTGTACAACTCTGAGATGTCAAAATTGTTCTTATCAAACTTTTTTCCACATGCAGATTTTTAGAACAGACTTCCACACCATTGTAGAGAATGAAAGAAAAAGAGGATGTTCATGTACTCGTTATTCAGCTATTGCCAATCAAACATACCTATTTAACATACATTTAATATGCAATTTTACGGAAATCATGCCAGTTTGACCGTATACACAATAAAACAGAGGGATATTTACCGAAAATATTGTCTTATATGCATAGATATTTGACAAAACACATGTTCTCATTATTATAAAATTATCAGTTCAACTGACTCCACGTTTCATATTAATTTAGGATAGCAAAGCATGTACATAACAAGTATGGTATGTAACCAACTAATGCATTCTAAACAATTCGTCTGTTGGTGATACTGATGTCACTTTCGTAAACTCAAAGGGAAAAAAAAGTAACGTTGCAAAATATGTCTACAAATTAAAGAATTCATCCCCTATGCCTTATTCGCACTTAATTGACATCCTAAGTAAGTGCATTTTGTAGATTGCAAACGTATGCACCCTTCTGTGTTCCACGATGTGATCGGGGTCGACATTCATGTTATTCTGAGACGCTCCCTCGCTTCATTTAAGACTTCCCTTGATACCGAAACATTCGCAATTACCACATGACCACCATTACTTTACTATATAGTTCACGTGAAGACGAAGAAAAGCTTTCAGAAAAGTCGTTAGCATTTTTACATTCCACACAATACGTACTTCAGATGTGGTAACAGGCTACTTCAAAGCAGCATTGGAATTTATATAAACTCTTAGTATGTGTTTTGAGACTATTAAACGAAAAGGATTCCATCGTTTTATTACCCAGCATGCTTAGGATGTCACGGCTGCATGGTGAGAGTGCACAGCGGATGGCCTTCTTCCCCTGGTGTGCATTCGACTCATTATACGTGGTTCCGAGCACTCTGTAATTTACAGCAGACGACGGTGAGAGGACGCGCTAATGACAAACCATTCTGTGCCATTAGGTGTCTCTTGATTATAAACATTGTAGGGAAATTGAAAGTGCGTCTAATCTGATAAAGTTATGTATAAAGAAACGACATCACAGAAAAAGTATGCTGAATAGAACGATGTCCCACAAGTTAAGTCCCATAATAAAGAAACAAACAAAATGTGGTAATAATTTTCTTTTATTTGTCTCGCTTAATTATACACACACTTCATATTTGTTATCTAATAATCGTACGCCTCGGTTATTAATGCCGGTGATGAAATGAATACTTATCATTGCTTAACGTCAAGGATGAAAATGTCTTCTTTTTGTAATATGAATCAGTCAATGTAAGTTTGGTGGAAAGTTTTTAGGGAAATATTCTCACATTACGTAAAGAGTACGTGTGTGTGCCCCTATAGCTCGGTGTAGAATGCCGGGGTACAATATCTTGTTAGTAATAAACGTTGATTGAGTAAATATTGTCAGCCCAAGCCTTGATTAAACCCATATTGTACGAATTACAACGACAGCACGTGTAGCATATTGGATAACATTTCTTATACAATACAGTGTTTCTGTAGCTGCATCACTGATATCCTGAGTTTGGTCTGCACTTGATTAAAGACTTAAAGTTTCTTATGTAGTTGTCATAGGTCTGTAACAGACCTCTATGTCATGATACGGTATAGATGTCACCAACAGCAGACTTCAGACGTTCTGACAAATAATGTAGATATAAGATAAGATAGATATTTTAGATATATATTTTTTTCAGATTTTTGTGTTGGCCCGACATCCATTTGTCAAGACGTTTCAATTTCTCTAGTGACATTATTTGATCGGTACCAAATCCCCAGAATACTGAAACTATACTGAAATTCAACTTTATAATTCTGTAATAAGCAATAAGTGTTGTCTAATTCCAAGTTTCAAAATTATTAATATTGCATTTGATTTTTTATAAAATAATAATATTGGATCCCAATTCCAGCATCGAGTAAAAAGCTCCACTAAGGCTTTACACATAATAGCAATAAACTGAAGGTAAGGGGATATTACTGTTATCATACTTATTTTAGGGTGACACCCTTATATCTCTACGGCCTAATAGTCCGAAGGCCCAATAGTCCGAAGGCCCAATAGTCCGAAGGCCCGATAGTCCGAAAATAAGTAAATATTGCAAGCTATACAGTTGTTATACTTCACGTTATTTTTGTAGTTTGTATGTTTTCGATGGGGTTTGATGCACAAGTTTTCAAGCAATGCATTAAAGTAATTGATCAGCCAATTTATATGGACGACAAGTTATGATTTTTTATGTAGTATTACATGATCAAACTTACATCAAAACTTTTTAGAAAGTCATAAAAAGAAAAAAAATGAATCACATTGTATAAAACATCTCAAAAACATACATTCTATGAATTATCTTACAAATGTACAAATAAGATGTCCAAATGTTAACATTATGATGTAAGTAAATCATCAAATCTTCAGGGTGACGTCCTGTAACCTGTTATTAATATATAAATCGGAATTTTTCAAAGGAATTACATACCTAACCTAGAAATTGATGATCTCAGTCTACATCCTCGGCCATTATTTAATTATACCAAGGCGTTATAACAACTTGTTGAGGTCCATGACTACTTATTTTTCTTCATTTTTCTCCTCCTTTTTTTGACCTACATTTTTTTGTATTCTCTCCTTAAATGATGGAAATTGTTCGCATAATAATATTTGTTAGGGAATATGTTAAACAGGATTGCAGTGTTAAAATATGAAATGTATATACTCTTTAAAATCAAATACGTATTTCAAGATTATGCTCTTTTTAAATTCGCTACATTTCGTTGTTTATAATCATTTTCAGTGTCAAATCTAAATAGGCAGATACGTTTATCTTAGAAAGTTTACTACAGAGCTTTTTTGTATGGAAAACTGTTATAAATATTTGTTTCATTTTGGGTACTGTTCGCATTTAAGTTCCAGATACATTATCTGTTGTCGGACTATCGGGCCTTCGGACTATCGGGCCTTCGGACTATTGGGCCTTCGGAATAACGGGCCCTAGGACTAACGGGCCTTCGGACTATTAGGCCGTAGGAATATAAGGCGGTCACAATATTTTAGTGGTAGTTTTTCAGCGCTTTTCGCGCTGTATTTGAAACTCTTACTCATACACCGTGCTGAATTTTGTAAGAGAGTTATTGCTGATGTATGCCGTCGAATTGCACTAATTTATATCCGTGCTGATAAATTATAATTTACAATTTGTCGCATCAGCGCTTAAATTTGACAGCGCTAAATTAAGAACGTTTACGGTATTTTGTATATGATATTTGCCTCAGTAGCCAATGTATTTGATGTTTGAAATGGTAATCTGGTGGTGTCAAAGCTATAACAGGAAGATCGAGATATCGGTTTACGTGCATTTGGTTATAGTAACACTGACGTTTTGAATAAATTGATTGTTTTTTCTTAAATTTTCATATTCATAAATGTTATTTGAAAATGAGAAAGTAAATCATTGCAAACTTCCTTGAGAAAACGATGACCGGGGCACCTGTCGGGTGTGTGAATGTGTGGCTGGGCTGTGAGGGCTGAAACATATCCGGTGATATTGATTACATAAAACATTTCACAGTCAATACAACCAACAACCTGTGCAGTGTTTACATTAAAATTGGATATTTGTTTACCTGCCATTATCATGAATGCAACTACTAAATCCTGCGATTTATTAAGCAAATTTCAGTATCGAAATTTGCTAGCTATATAATGCATTGTTAAGCAAACAAAAGTTTTACAGAAAATTGATCAACTCCTCGTGTCTAACTTCAACTGAAATAGAGTACACTAAAAGTGTTTTATATTCACTTAATAAAGATCAATATATTCACGTAATTGCTTTTGTATTGATAAAAATAGTTTTGAAAGGTGAAATCAATTCTTTTTGTTACACGAAAACAAGATTTGACATGTGATAATCAATTTCCAAGTCTGGATTTATACCAGGTCAATTTTCCAGTCATTTGATACTGTCGGCTAAAATGACAACGGCAGTAAGAAGTCCCACAAAACTAGTTCTACGTTTGTTTTCTTTTATTTCGCCGTTACCGGATGCGTACCGTATCTGTAACAGATAAATACCGCTCTCCGTATCTCGTTTGAAATCTTTGTGTCCCGATGGTATCGGGGCTACTGTGAAATTTTAAACATTAATTACTCATAGTTATGGCGTCTGTCAAGTTTTTTTTTTTTTTTTTTTGGTTACCTAATATTTCAGACACAACATTTTCCTTTTGCATCGGTGACTGAAATATTGCAAAGACATTAAAAAGGTGAAATTCACACGTTATTTACATTAAAAGGAAATAAACACGATGTTTAATAATACACACATATGCTCGACGGCTGAGTGCACCTTCCCGAGAAACTTGGCCATTTAAAGTCGCTCGATTGAGATTAATACACTTGGAGTTTGTTCCCTTCTTTAAGAATAATCCAGTCAAAACAATTCAAACCACTCAGAACATATACGAAAACATATCAAACTATGGCGTGCCGAACGTTGCAAAATTCAATAAGTAAAATAAAATGTGTAAAGAAAAAAATTGTTTTGTAATAAATCGTTATATGTGTTCAATATGTTTGATTTGTGTGTAAAAACAATGAATGTTTGTGTAATTTTTTTTAAATATTTATATGTAAAAATAAAATTTTGTTCAATAATTTCTTTGTGTGTATGAAAAATATATTTGTGTGTAAAAATTATATATTTATGTGTGATTATCCCACACAAACATAAAACAACATCACACACAAATATATTTTTTACACACAAACCATTTTTTTACACACAAATATAAAAAAATTACACACAAATATATTTTTCACACTCACGAAGAAATTTTGTTCACACATATATAAAATAAAATCACACACAAATATAGATTTTCACACACAAACCATTTTTTTCAGACACAAGTATAAAAAAAAGATACACACAAATATTTTTTTCACACACACAAATTAAAAAGAATGAACACATATAACGATATATTACAAACACAATTTTTTGCACAAATGTTTTTACTTATTGAATTTTGCAACGTTCGGCACGCCATATCAAACTAAAAAGCCAATGAAGAGTAGGTATTGTTTATAAGGGACAGACAGTATTTCGTTGTATGAGAGATTTTGGTCAACACTAAAATTGCCCCCTTCAAATGTAAAGTGTGGTTCAATCATATTTTACCAGCATAAGTATGCTGCAAAAATACATAATCAAAGAAAAAAATTGAACTCACATTTCAATGATGGTTTTATTCTCTAACATGCGCCATGACATTTGTAGCTCTGATTTGTATCCCATCAACTCATGAAAGTTAGTCACTTTCTCCCCTTCCCACATTCTTAGCAGACTACTTCCTGTACCATTGTGTAAGTGTTGGTTCAGTACCGCAGGCAGAAAGGTTTAAACTTCTATCATTTTAGTGAATCTATTTATTGTTCAATCAACTCAATTGTATTAATTATAGATGTATCCGATATCTGTCCACTGGGTGTCAGTTCCTGAAGTAAGGGACGGACGTCAAGTCCAATCAACCAACGGTAAATATACGGAACAATTATCTAATCTAACGGTCATACGTATGATATAGAGATTACATTGTTAGTGTCTTAAAATATAAGTTGTATTTTGGCGAGGGGTAAGAAAGAGAAAAGTGGCGAACCACCGGCAAGCCAAAATACAGCTTCCAATTTAAGACACTGGTCATGTATCTTTTTATCCTGCAAAAATTACAAAAATGCACAATATGATTTTTATATTTAGCAGTGTTACATTTATTAACATATTCTTAATACAATGTTCAACAAACGTGTCCACCTTTCAAAACTATGAATCAACCAATAGGAGGTTGATGGAAGCAACGCACGTGGGGAAAAATACAGATGTTTTCCATCAGTGCTCAATACAGCAAAATATATGTGGTAGGTATATTCCCACAATACCAATGCTGGTTGCAGGGTAAACACACATATCTTGTCACCACTAGGTATGGTACCAGATATGATGTATCCAGGCATCACATCTGGGATCCGATTTGATGGTTCATATTCGGATACGAAGTATCAGACAGTTATCATACCCGAAGTTATCGCCTCCAATCAATGATATCAAACCTCTCTTATCTTAACAGTACAATTTCCGCACACTTTCGTACGGTCTTTAAAGTTCATAATCCAATAAAATGTTATGACAAAAGTTGACAAGCAGTCGCAACTCTCATAGCAGGAAGATCGCTTATACCAAATATTTTACTTTCGTGGAAGATCTCAACATATAAAGATGACGGGACACCATTGATTATCAAAGCATACATGTCTTAAAACATAGATTCCGCATTGTAAATGTAAATCATACTCTTCAGCATATCGATGATGACGTAACTGGTTGATTGGCTGATTTTATGATTGTGCTTATTGTCATATTTACAATGTCATTTTTGGACGGCTTCTCCTGTATGCTGTTGTATACGTTATGTGTGTTGTGATTTGGGAGACTGTGATATGATCGTGGTATGTCTCCTAGAAATAGTTGAATATCTTGACCATTTTATAATCATATATTATTAGAGAAGAGCATACCTTCAAAGACTACACACAGCACACCCAACCAATCAGCAACATTATACTGACCATTATAAATGGCAAACCAGTGCTTCCTTACTCTTTGCCGAATGCAAAGCAGAAGGATATTCTATCACTATGATAGGTGACCGCACATGCTTTCGTTTCCGGGTCTATGATACCGTCTCAAGTCTTAACAATACACTTATCTCACCTTCAGTAAGGTGGTTTTTTTAAGTCAAACATCCCATCCCAAATTTTGTGACACCAATTGACAAAGAGTAGTGACCCTGATAGGGTGATCGACCATACAGCTGTTTTAACTTTGGTTGAACCTCCCAACATGAAACAATGATGGGTCACCATCGATTATCAAAATTAACAGTTCTTAAGGTAGAGGTATAGCACTTTAAAACTATTGACTATACTCAAAAACCACAATGTGATATCGATCCGAGGAGAATGCAATTGACTTTTCCTCTTTTTCTGGTATTCACAGCAGCACAATGATATGTAATATACGTACATGTACGAAAACGTACCAATATCAGTGGACTCTGGTGTTCGTGGAAACCTCACAATACAATACACAGGAAGACGTACTGAGTATGGACATCATTTTTAAAATTACAGAAAGACAAAGTTATCAAAATTAGTCGCGTTTTACGGACAACATGGCCCAGTTTCATGAACATCCCTTAACTTTAAAGGAATCCCCTAACTTAAATTTCCCCATAGAAAAGCATTACAAATGTTAAAAGGAAAATATCTGTAATGCTTTCCTATGGAATGTTTCAAATTAATGGATTCCTCAAAAAGGAATGTTCATGAAACTGGGCTCAGATACAATAATACCTCCCTGTCAGCAAGACAATCAATGTAAGTACCATGCTAAGTAAAACAAAATGCGTGTGTACGAATGATCGTTGTTTTTTTTAAATTCCATTCTATCCTAAGTATGTAATTGTAAACATATGATGTAATTTAAAGAACAAATTTAAACAGAAATTGAGACTGGCATCCAAAAGTAATACCCAATTCCAAAACACACCAGAATACTTGAGACAGAACTGCGTCCGTCAGTTCAGCTTAGTAAAGTCGGTGTTTCAGGTCTCTTGGAATTCGCTACATCATAAAACACCGACATTGCATTGTAGTCTGTCCATGTTTACGCCTTTGCCCGTACAGACCTAGGCCGAGATGCTGCTACCCTACACTCATAACTCTTGGATCCATTTATTGCGGAGGCCATTTCAGAGGTGTCGTTTCAGCCGTGCTATTCCAGACCGACAATGTTTTGTTGGATAAAGAAACGATTTCTTGTTCGTGTGGCAATCACCATTTACATCCTATAACTAACGATTCGGCGTAAATGTACATTTCAGCATCCTTTAGAGGTCTGTATAAGGTATGGTCACACACATAAACATACACAATAACGATGGTGTCCAATTATATCAAAACGCAACCGGCGCTACAGTTCAGATTGTGTGGCAGCTGCGACCAGCTATTTAGTCTTAATTTCATTTGTTGATGGTCACTGTAACCTGTAAACAAACACATGTAGATATATCCATCAATCTCAAACAAGGGATAATAAAAGTCTGCTATGTTTTGTCATTGTATACTTGCCATTTCGACGATTGCTAAAAACCGTCGACGGAAGTGAGCTTAAACGCCGTGTTCAGTAATATTATTTAAACAAAGCAGAGGAAATGTTGAATGTTTTACTAACATATCACCAAACATTACATTGTGATACTCTCTAACATTGTCGTTAAATAATATATTAGAAGCTAGGGGATAGTCCATAGTGTGTGGTCTCACCAAAACTTACCAGGCATGGTGGACAAGACACTTTGGCGAAATCGGCTGCATTACACAGACAAATCTCATGTTATGTTCTAGTGCGGCGAGAAACCGGACAGCAAGACACAGGCAAACCTCATGTTATGTGCTGGTTCAGCAAGATATATGTAATGTGTGTCTACTGGTAAATCCCAATGCAAAAGTGGTCCCATAAATGCAGTCACTGACAGTGAATCACAATAGACGATGTAAAACAAATACTTTTTGATACATAATTATTGCTCTACTGTGTAATCTTTTGAGTGGAATGTCATGCTGCTCTGCTCGTTGTTCAGTGTTCAAAGAGTTCCGCTATTACAAAAGCCACAAAACGGTCTCCCAAATCTCGCACGCACTCCACACACGCAACACATCTCTATCTATCAACATATAAAGTCCAAAAGAGTCACAAATGCATTAACTTTGAACAATATTTGTTTTCAAAGTGCATGTGCAAAATGCATATACTAGTGTAATTTGACGATGATTTTATATTTTATATATAACACTAGCTTTCGCGTCAGAATATTTGCCATAAAATGCGTTTGTACTCAATGTATGACTTTAATATAAAATAAAGGATTTGTTGCTTCTACCAAATGTTTGAAAAAACATGTTCACACTCGAGCTAATATTTGATTTCACCAAAATAGTCATCTATGTGGTGTTATAAGCGATTTTTGACGATTTTTCAATCTCCTAACCTTGTAACCTATAAAAATGTTGTCAAGGAAATGGCAAGAGGTATAATGTGTACAAAAACATATGTCAAAGGTCATGTTCATGCAAGAATAATACGTTATACTATTACCAGTTCCTCGGTTTTGATTGCTTTACTGTCGTTAAGGCAATACGTGTCCTGAATATTGATGAACATCGGTCAAGCTCTTGGTCTGGTCAGTTGATGAGTGACCATTTAACGGACATTTCACGAGTCTTGTTTTCCATACGAGAGTGGGTCATTAAGATACAGATGGTGTCCTATGTACATTCAATGTTTAATCCCAAACAAATTCCCATATTGTCAATTGCAGCATATGGCAAGAGTCAGCCATCTTCATTGCATTCCTTTTTTTCCCATCAACAGTTCTAAATGCATATTTGGTTCATCTTACAGTGTATCCCCTGTCCTCACCTTGTTATTAACGCACCCCCTCCGAAATCATTCAAAAGTTCTTCACCAGGGAAAACAAGAAAGCAAATCAAATTTTGCGCATTTAATCAATTAGATCATCATTAAAGTACAGTGGTATCAAATAAAAAGTAACGTTACATAAAACGAAGATATGCAGTCAAATTAGATTAAGAAATGTTTGATTATCCAACTACAAATTTCATACTATTCCGGTTTTTTGTTTGTTTTGTTCTTATCATCATTCGTCGATTCTTAATCATCACCCTGTCTGCACAGTACTGATTAATCATGTCTATTGTTTTATTTTCTCTTATTCAATATTAATTTTAAGTATGATGAAGTTGAACAATCGCACACCTACGTATCATGTCGGTCCTATCCATCGATTTACAACCCCGGGCCATTTCTAAAGTCAATGATTAAAATCAATAAATCATTCGTTTGTTTTGTTCTAACAAGTCAGTCTGACTGAGGTTTTTGGAGGAGTAAGAAGGTCATGGCCTCAGAGGAAAACCACTAACCTACGAAAAGCCATAGACTACTGAACCGTGTATAATCCACGGTCTCCGTAATTTGATGATAACTTAAGTTTCAAGTTGTTTGTTTTATTTTTTTCGTCTTACCCGAATGCAAAATATGCATTTTGAAAATTATGAATATCTCCCTAATTATCATGACATGGATATATTTTGATATGTATTTTAAATATTTACGCCAGTGAAAATATCAGTAATGTTTTCCATTGCCCATTCAATCATTACCGCAATCAGACAAAGCGCTTGCCGTTGATTATGCTGTATCAATATCTACGATTGTTGGTGGAATAATAGTAATGCTACACATGTATATATAGATTGTATTCCAGAGACAGCCACTGTATATTGTACACAATGTAACCTAAGATCCGTCACGGGATGCGTGACAATAAAACCATTATTGGTTACGCAATGCCTCCCGTCACACCACAATCCAGTATAATGGTAATATTCTCAAAGCCGCCGATCCAAATTTCTACGAACGAAAATCCCGATTCTCCGGGGTTAGTTGTCGTTTTTACGCGGGATGATATTTTCGTTATTTCGTGGGACATGGTTGTGACCATACTAGTGCATACTGTTGTGTCACTGAACAGTACAACACATCCTCACACTTTACACTGATAAAGTGCTAACTAGTTTGTCACACTCTTTACTCCCAGGAACTACATTAAAATATACAATTGTGTGACTAGGCCAGTGTACGGAACCAAAGCCTTACTCAAAATGGCGAATAGCATTAGGAATTAGGAAGTAAAATTATCCACTAAGGGACGACTGCAGCTACAACCAGTCAAGATAATCAAGAGACATCACCACAAGCTACTACTGACTTCCTTTGATGAGAAGTTCAGCCAAAGTTCAGCCAAAACAATTGGAAGGTTGATAAATCCCAAGTTTAGTCGTCGCTAACAAATTTTAAAATCTGGATTTAGTTGATAGTCCATGCGGCACTAGGATGTAATTGTCAGATTGTGCTGGAGTCACATGTTGGAGGAATCATCCATCTCAAGCTACACGTCTAAAATTGCTGAAAAAAAAAGTATTTAAAAAAATCAAATTAGAGCAAATGCTTTACTAGATCATTTAGCTGTTTCTGGACGGAAATTCATTCATTTCAAATTACTTTACTCTAATATAAAATCAGAATTAAAACAATGGGCTATATTCCGCTTTTGACATTGAACTCTGAACTTTAATTGTACAAAAATCGGATGTATAAATGCAAAATGTGTTGGTACCTGCAGCCCCAATAGTAAAAAGCTTGCATTTATTTTCTCTTGTCTATCGCCTCATTTTCGATCTAATGCTTAGCGTTCGCTCTTATGAGGAAGATACTGTTTTGTGTTTCCTGTTCGGGATACTCCAATCTCAGAATTCAATGAGTGTGACAACTGAATTGACCGACTGGGGTGCTCAGTTAGGCCTAGGTATATTTGGTTCAGTGAAAAAACACTTTGAAATGAGCTAGACTCTCATAATGTTACAAAGAGACAATGAACATACCGCAGCCTCCCAAATGTTACATGCATTCGCCACAAGAAACACGTCACACAGAGAGCAGAAAAACCTCACAATTCATCGCCTGTTATAGTAAAGTTATTGTCACTATTTCGGAAGTACAATCCAAACAATGGAACTAAATCACGTACTACGTGATACCTGATAACGTTTGTACAGGACAATTGCTTCTCTTGGTGATTGAATGACGTTAAAATGTGGCACGATTGTTTCTGCTGGTGATGACATGACGTTAAAATATGATATCCCACGCTAACACATTCAGCAGGAAAATTACAAAAAGTAAATATATCATGTTCCATCATCACTGATGATACTAGTCCCTCACAAACGTTATCGGGTATCACGTGATACACGAATTAGTCCTATTCTAAAACGATATTTAGATAAAATTTTACATCTCAAATTAAATGATGATCATCAGGGGTTGTCTTGAATACGAGTTTTGATAACGCTATTTCCTGAGAAGAACACTTCTATTGGTAGTAAAGGTTCCATAAATGACAAAACATATCCCCACTGGGCACTAGCTTTAAGATGAAATATATTATAGCAGAACTATCGCGTTTTTGAATTATTAAATTGTCATATAGCTCTCAGACACATGGGACTAACACCGGTGACCTAGATTTTTAAAAAAAACGTCAAAATATAGTCTGAATCAACAGGGCGCTTGAAGTCTACTAATATGATTCCGGTAAAACCACGCGCTTAGGCTACAAAGACCACGTGAACTCCGCTAAGACTATTTTCGGATTCATCAGCGAACGTTCAGTAGAATCGACACCAAATTCTTGCTGTAGTCCGTCAATTATCGAGCACTAGAAATTGCCTTATTAGGTACTACAGCACGCGCCTTTTGGTGGTACTAATGACAACAAGGCCGAATAAGGACGAAAATGAGCGTCCGATCTCTTGTTTTTGCCATAATAGGATAGAGTACGTATTTGGTATCTTAACGTTGGTGTCGTTAACGACTAGCTTATAGTATGGTTGATTGAAAGTGGTTTTTAACGACAGGGTCCTAATGAGAAACCTTGTAGATGGCTTTTTAGGGTTTTTTGGAGCGAGTACACGTAAAATGATTGAATGACCAGGACGGTGACAACAAAACCATTTTGTGAATGGATCTTCGAGGTCGACGAACAGTAAAAATTGCATTTGTGTCCGAAAATGGTCCAATGGAACGTTTTTGCCTAACAATAGGTATGAACATATTATAGGCTCGAGGGGTCAGATGTATGTAGGTGCATGTACGTCCGATTAAATTAATATCGCGCACAACACCTCCAGGGGCAGTGATTTTTACCTGTATATGTTTGTAGTAAATATATTATAGAATCATTTTAATGTGATTCGCCAACAAAGGATAAGACGATGATTTATCTACCTAATGGTCAAACACATATGGTGCGTTAGTTTATCATACATGTACATGTATACATGATAAATAATTTCTCTTTAGTTATATTTTACATTGATGGGACCCTGCGGGTTAAACATACAATTGTAAACAGAAAAAGAGTGATGATTATTTCAAGTCGATGAACATTAATGTAGTACATGTATGTGATAGGAGTGTGTGATAAGACATTTATAAGTTAATTTATATTTTAAAATATACCCGATACCAAAACTCAAACAGTTACCGTTTTGCGACAAATCTCATACATACTCTTAAAAAACTAAACTTACAACAGAATTTATGAAAAAAAAGACATGATTATTTTCTTTTCTTTATTAAAACATAAGATTTAGCAGTAAATAATTGCAATTTATACTGTTTCGTCATCACAAATGTTTAAATTATAATCAAATTGTTTCTATCTATTTACCAGCTGAAGTTCTCCTTTCCTGCTGATCCATCATATTATCAAACTTTACTTTTTACTTTAAATTATCCATTTGTACAGTTACAGATTCATTCAAATGTCAAAAATAAGATAATAGGTGCCAATTACAAATGGCGTACGCTAGGGTGCTCCTCTATGCCTGTCACGGCCGAGAGGACAGCACGACGCCAAGAGGGTATAACCAAATGTCGAAAATGCTGCATTGCGGTGCACGTAATATGTAAAAACAAATAACTACATTTGGCAAACACTTCATTGAATTAGTTAGGATCAATAAGTTTACGTATCACGATTCTGTGATGTTTTACCAGTAATACTATGGCAATATTGTCACTTTCGCAGACACTGGTTCGGCATTCTAAACAGCATTTTGACGCGAAATTATACACATCAGAATTATACCGATCGGTGAAATATGTGTATCGAATATGCATGTCTATACTTAATTCACAGGGAAAACCTGAATCAGGAGAGTTTTTTTCAGTATACATTTCTGGAAATATCCAAAATGTTTATTTTGAGAGTGCTTCTCTGGCAGATATTTTGTATTTTAAACCCTTTTGAAATGTTTTGTTCAAATTCCAAACAAACGATTTTTCTTCTTGGAGGTAATAATTTCCCTAGGACCAAATATTCATAGCATGACCAAAAGATAATTTTGCCAATCTATTTCTTGATATCATAGAAGTGAATGACAACTTTTTCGTACAAATTTGTAAAATGTTAAAATTGACCCATGAAGGGGGGGTAGCGGTAGAATATATTATGTTTGGGGAAAAACATTTTAACCGTTGAATAATAGGAAAGACATAAGCAAGCAAACAAACAAACGCAATCACATTAACAATAAAAAAAATAATAAACAAATAAACAAAACATTGAGAAGACACATCGATAAGTTGACAAATATGTTTCCGTATTTACCATGTGTTGTAATACAAACATGACGATATTATAATGACTTTCTCACTTATACCGTGATACAGGGAGGACGAACAGTAGCGATCCTTTAATGAGTATCATTTGTTATCAGTGCGACAAGGGACTCCCCTAGGACCACAGCTATCATACAGCAACCAATCAAATTGACGGTTATATTGCTTTCGGCATTTCTCGTGTCTTCGCCCCAAACTGTAACCACACAGTGTTCGATCAATTTTAAACAAAAAAAATCATATGTGTTTGATTTGTCATATTTGAATTCTTGCTTTGAAAAAATCACCCCAATGCTTTGCAATATCTTAGAATATACAACGAAAATGTAAAAAAAATATACCATTTTCTGTTTGATTAATGTATTCTTGTTCTGTAATTATGATGTTTTTTAATGTATTGTTTAAGAATGAGTGTTCATATTGATGGATATACAAGTCACGTGTTATCTAGGCAATATGCGTGTTTCTGTTATCAAGAGAGTGAAGGTCATACCGGAACATGAGAACCAATGCCAATGATAAGATGGACAAATAGTCATATAGAAAGTGTCGCTCTTCTGTTATCGCAATACAGAGGTGAAGAAAAAGTCAGCATGCAATTTTTTTTTCGATTTTATTGCGTGAAATGACAAACGAAAGTGGTTCCGAGGACGCCTATGGGGAGGGGGGCATGTCCAAACTTTCATATTATCATTGACGCATCATCCTCCGTCTAACAATACCAACTTATATAATTAGCTTCTATATATTTATTATTATTATTTTTTGTATTATTTATTTATTTTTGATATTTCATTAAAAAAATATTCTTCGACAGAGTTCTTTTTTAATCTACTTCCTGCATTATGGTTGGGTCTTGTCATTCAGAAAATTCTTAGGGAGATAACTACATATGGAATACTGAATAAATTCATCCAGGGAATTCAAATTTGGTTAGAGTACTTTTTAATATACGGAAACATGGCGTTTTAATATCCTACCAACATTTCCCTTGTGTAGTCCTTCCTGGTAAATAAACGAGACTACATTTATACTGAGATTACGAATTCCCTGTAGATCTTTAGATGAACGATGTAAAATCCAATCGAAATTCGTTAATCAGTATTTAAGGAGTTGTTCTTATTTTCCGCGATAATCCATCTGGGTTAAAGCCATTCCCAGTGCTCATTAATCCATAGGTCATAAAGAAAAACATTTATGTAAACGACGTTATATTTTACGTTGACCCTGAGATGTCGAAATAGATCTCTGTACCGAAGCATACCCTTCACCTTGGGATGACTTGTTATCTTCTGCTTGTTGTTGGGGTTTTTTCAATGGAACATTTGTCAATGCAAGGAAGTCTTTAGGTTCTTACAACTGATTTATTCATTCAAACTCCTGCTTATCAGAGTGCTTCAGTAAGATGGTACTATAAATAGGACAAGAGTTCGACTTTAACCAGGAGGCGCAACACATACCGCAGCCTTCCAGACATCCACACATCACAACAAACTGAATACATTAGGGTGGCGTCCTTGAATGACAGTGGCTGTTATAAACATAATAAACCAATGCAAATCATACCAATCGCTGTGAACGTCGGAGCATCACTATGATGTGTCTGTATGGTATGTATGACTGTATGGTATGTATGACTGTATGGTATGTGTGACGGTATGATTCAATAGGCTTACACTTTAATGTCTAATTATCGAAAGCACAGGGATCTGGGAATCTGAGAAATACATACATATACATCTGTATATATTTGGACCTATACTAGCGCTCATAGATCAGATTTTAAGAGTCTAGGTCAAAATTAATGAAAATTATTTCTCCACAATTTGTATAAAAGTAACATGAGTTTTAACGATTTTTGACATCGAGCCCTAAAACGTCTAAAGATGATTTATTCTCAGATTCCTGTGTCCAAATGCATATGAACCCAAAATAAAACACCTATAACGAATATACACGCACAACATAAACACATATATGTACCTGTACATGTACATAACATACAGGCCACGAGTCTCCCTAGAAAGACGTTAAAGTGAGCATAGCCGTATAGTCAAATGTTCAAAAATCACAACGAAGGTTGTATTTTTTTTTTTTTTTTTTTTCTTGGATTTTTTTTATCAATAGCCTTAATCAATTTGAATCCAATGACATGTTTACCATTTGCCCTATACATTATACAACATAGGACACTTTCACAAGGTTAGGATACAATTTCTGTCGGTGAGTATGCGGAATTTTACTTGAAATGATCTTATCAGTGCTATTGAAAGTTGCCCATCAGAACAGATACGACAGTTTATGACCTCAATGTTGGTGATTATGAAGAATCCTGTACCATAGAGAAAGTCTTCAAACTACCATTTAAAGGTATAAATTGGGTCCTCTAGAACCAAATTCGCGTCATCCCGGATTGATTTGATTAGGAATTCTTCACAATGTTGAACGCTATGGGTCCAACCTGCCCGTGGGTAAACAAACAGTATCCCTTACCGACAATGTCCTGGCTAGGCGTGACGCCGTTACCTGGCGGTGATGATAGGTTGGGGAGAATGTTAATTAGCCTATTACCTTAACAAGGCTCCTCTAACGACCGGTCAAATCACCTTGTCCCAGGACCCACTGGTCACGGGCAATGGTAGGCGTGGTCATTCTAGCTCCAGGCCGCGCCGAAATTAGGCGGGTCGTCTGATAATGGCGTCACGGATTTAAATTTGCTTTCCATGTGTTGAAGTTTCAATATTAGTAATTTATATGATTACCGGCCATAAATACATGTATCCCTATGTATTATGTACATTGTTATAAGTGTCTTCATAATTGCATCGAATCACTTTCTCAAACAGATCCGGATATTTCTAATCGTTGGTTTATTATGTATATTCCGGCATGGTTTTATGCAGTATACTATTCTTGTGGTCAGTTGGGTATTACAAATGAGTTATCGGGTTATTGTCAAAGTATTGTCATTGTTGTTGCCATACCATTAGCAATTCATTATATATCGCAATTAGCAATTATTCGCGTGTATTACTTATATAGCTTACCAAAAGCTCGCCATAATTGTTGCGATATTTATCTATATACATGTACTTTAAAGTTGAAATAATCTTTGACGCTCTGCACTCATGGTATGATTGTGAGCCACTGAAGCGGCAAAGCTAGCACAATTGAGCAAAAATATTTCAAATTAAAGTCACTTTAATTTTCCGTTGTTCAAAATTGAACCAATTTGGTTTTTTAAAAACTTAACTGTAGACCAAATTATCCACCTGTTTCAGTAGACAAATGTTTACTTTGTATTTGACACGTGACATTTCGTGGTTTAATTAACAAACCTTGACGGGTAAACAAATAAACAAAACGGCATTAATTTGATAACAGGAAAGTCAATTATAGGGTTTTCCATGGGTAACATTTTCCTTCAGAAACGTACACGGCAATTATGTGAACTGTTACAAAAATTAGTGTAGACTGAAAAACGCTGATGAATTATAGATAAGGCGTAAATTTGATAAGGTCATTTTCGAAATACGTACATACTTATCCGTTAATTAGAAACAAAATGACTAGGGAAATGTCTTAATAACCGTATCCTTTATCGGTACAGGTGAGATTATTCTAATAGGGTAATTTGCACGCTCCGAAATTAAATGAAATTAACATTCGTGGCTGACCTTGTGAATGTTTTCTTATTCCTCAAATTTCAAGTAAACAATGTCTTTGAATTTTACCTGAAAATGATTGTCAGAAGCGTTTTGAAATGTGACAAGGTCATCCGTTTCATGTCGAGACAAATTGCCCCCTAGATATGAGGGGATATAGTATGTGTAGTCGGCATATATAATGGGCTTAATTACTTGACAACTGACCGAGGCTAATCGTAGAAAATAACAAAACGCCTTATATCAAAGCCACATGGGCCGACACACTGTAAATGTTTCGGGGGGAATACTTTTACCGGGGTATGTATCAACATGCACACCTAAGGTGTCGGGTCAAGTCTGCAACTAATCTGCCACATAAACATAGACGGCAAATGAAATAGACTTTCTGCCTAATGATATTTCCATTAATTTGGCCGGTGTAATTACGTCCACTAATCTGTTTATGTTGATTTCTCTCTTTACTATGACAGGTGTATGACGCTCCATCCACACAAAGGTTTTCGTGTTTCAGGAGCTTCCAGGTTAAAGCTTTGTATCAACAAACACGCATATAGTTTTACTTCACTTATCGGATTGACGGGTTTGTCAGCAAAAGTTGTTGTTTTTTATACAGAAGTCTCCGCTATACTACTCAAGCTTTACTTTCAACAAGCATAATCCCCGTGATCCGATTAGTTAACATCGAAAACACAAAGGCGTATGTCAACCGGAACTTGGTCATCTATTTGTATTACAACACCTTTCGTAAGTGACGCTTCTTATACATAAACGCTTAATACAAACAGATGAGTTTTTGTTACGCAGGTTTTCATTGGACAAAGAAAACTAACACTTGTTAAATCAAAACAGCCCTGTCCCATATAGACAGTCATATACATTTCTCGCATAAAAATAATTCAAACGAAAATTAGATAGATTTCCAATTACAGTAATTAAACAATTAAATAATTATACTTTTGATTAATAATTAAATGTATCGGTGACATATTTTCTGTTTCAGAAGAAGTTTATAAACCAGAATTTATTAGTAATTTTCTGATATATGCCATGTTTTCCAGTAGACCAGTCAATTCAATTATGATGAATGGTGTCTAATGAATATAAACGAATGTGTTTCTCTAAATTAATCATCATTTAAGTCAATTAGACTGCTTTACCCCGTATATGACAGAAAACTGTGATTATCTATTTTCATTTATTCCATCAAACTAACTTTTTAAGAATATAAATTATCTTACACAAATTAACAATATCCCCGAGCAAAGAAAATTACCGTGTATGAAGCCAAATTGTCGCTAGTTCAAATTAGAGACACGACGGGGGTACCATGTCAGAAATCACTCTTACAAGCAATCATGATTAGCAATTTACGTAATAACAACAGTTTTTGCAAATCTTGTTTGGTATTTCATTTTACAATTTTTAAAATGACTATTGAGTTTTTGCTTATTCCAAGGGCATGACGAAATGTCAAGGAGTCAGTGTCATACACAGAAGCTTGAAACACGCTGATACAATCGACGTTTCTAATATGGCGCAGAAAGAGAGCGATATGACCATATACGTTTGGGAAAGAATTGGGTTTGAAACCTCTTAGAAATCCCAGATCCGTCATTAAAAGGGCAGAAAGTGGTGTGAAGGTTACAATTTCCTCTCGACATTCACAATTTAAAATATCTTCAAGTATATTTGGAGTCGGCGTCAGGCATTATCACAGCTCAATAAAAAAACCTCGTCATAACATCTATATCGTCTTTCTTTGAAAACGTGTTTTTACAATCAAATGCTTGTTTATTTTTCTTGTATTTTAAAATGAAATTCTGAATCCCTTTACACTCGGCTTACCACGACGTTTAAGTACACCTCTTGGCAGATATACTCGTTACCGAACGCCTTCTCAAAACATCCCACTCCAGCAATTTGAGCACTGCAGGTAGGGTGTTAGAATCGTGAAGACGACTACTTTTGATATTTATCTATTCTCTTCTTCCTAGCTTTCTTTCTTCCTCCTGTCGCCTCCCTTGACACCACCTCATTATTCGCTTCGAGCGCTCGACCATGCGAGGAAGGCTCTGTGATCCTATAAAAAGGGAAGTGGGACGACTGGTTTGCCAGTTTCGGTAATGTGACGAAGTGAGGTGCTGTTTGGTGTCTTCGGAGGCGTGTTTCAGTGAGTTAGCACTATATAAAGGCAAAATCCAAACAAGGGAATACAACACGATACCGCAGTTCCCCAGAACATAGAGACATTCACACAATTCATACTGAGGACGTCCTTATATGACACTAGCTGTTTATATGTCGTTAGGCCTAACAACCTAACCATCACTGCTATCACCCAAGTCAGCTGCTCCCTCTCAAGCTCATAACCCCCTTCCCTCTCTAGCTCACAACCCCTTCCCTCCCTAGCTCATAACTTCCCCTCCCTAGCTCAAAACTACCCCTCCCTCTCTATCTCATAACTACCCCTCCCTCTCTAGCTCATAACCCCATTCCCTCTCTAGCTCATAACTACCCCTCCCTCTCTAGCTCATAACCCCCTTCCCTCTCTAGCTCATAATTCCTCCTTCCTCTCTTGGTCATAACCCCATTCCCTCCCTAGCTCTCTAGCTCATAACCCCCTTCCCTCCTTAGCTCATACTTCCCCCTCCCTCTCTAGCTCATAACTCTCCCTCCCTCCCTAGCTCATAACACCCCTAACTCTCTAGCTCATAACCCCCTCCCACCCTAGCTCATAACTCCCCCTACCTCTCTAGCTCATAACCCCCTTCCCTCCCTAGCTCATAATTCCCCCTCCCTCTCTAAGTCATAACTCCCCCTCCCACCCTAGATCATAAACTCCCCCTCCACACCTAGACTCATAACTTCCCCTACCTCTCTAGCTTCATAACTCCCCCTTCCCACCCTAAGCTCATAACTTCCCCTACCTCTCTAGCTCATAACTCCCCCTCCCACCCTAGCTCATAACTCCCCTCCCACCCTAGCTCATAACTCTCCCTCACTCCCTAGCTCATTACTCCCCCTCCCTCCCTAGCTCATAACTCCCCCTCCCTCTCTAGCTAATAACTCCCCTTCCTCCCTAGCTCATAGCTTCCCAACCCTGCCATTGGCACTAATCCTAATCACTTCGGAAGCAATATAGAAAAAAAATTAAAACTTCAAATGGCATCCCAAAGTCTTTCCCATTGCCTTTCTACCGAAATCCTCATTAACTTGTGTTTGGAATTTTAATGTGAAGTTGTTAAGGATTGTTTTACTCAACTGATTTACAAAGTATGATATCAATGGAATGGCAGGAAAGATGATTGCATTTTAAAACTCCTTTCTCGGCAGAATACGCGATACTATTGTTTGCAGTTTTACATGACACGAATCGTTATTTATTGACCTTGATGCAAATCGTTTGCGAAACTTAAGAAATTCTGGAGTTCAAACAAGAACATAGACGAAAATACGTAATTGCTTGCTGTGGTACAACCTTAATTTTCAACCGTGCGGGTCCGTGTTGTAAGCTTTGTGAAAACGCATTTTTGGCTTGTCCCCTCTCGAATATGACAGCTGAAATAGGGGTTCTAATAAAATACGATAGGTGTGAATCTACAGGAGCTAAATTGTACCGTCTTGTAAGTCATCCCTGGCAGCCAAGAAATGTCGAGCGGCGGCACGCGCAGAGAGTCCATTAGCGCGAGACGACCGAGTACCGTATGACGTCAGAGCGAACGGGCTGGGAGACAAATCTGTTTTATATATCCGGAATGTCCAAACATATCCAAACGATAATGAGTTTGTTTAGTAGGTATGGACAACGTTTCATTTCCATTCAGTCATTTATGAATTATGCTCTGTTGCTAAATAGCCAACCATTTAGAATAACTGGGGCATCCCGCTGGTAACTAAATCAGGATGGCAATTGTTGAGACGCGAATGCATGGTTAGATTCTACACGGTCGAATTAAGAAGAAAGAACGGTATATAGACCCAAGTCTCCTCTGACCATATCACCGACTTTAGACCTTCTGGTAGATGGCATCTTCAACATACAAGTATAAATCTTTCATAAAGTAAATATCTGGTGTTGGGGGTCAGAAGAAACTAGGAATGATAAGGCCACGTGGCCCCTTATAAACTACTCGTATTTCTGACAAACGAAAGAGATTCGGAGACTAATTGATTGTGTAGAAATAGAAAGCGAATTAAACATTGATACAAATAACTATTTTAAACATTTCACCATTAAGTGTCACAATAGTGTTATTAACAAGTGTCATAATTAGTAAGAATAATGTATCGAATACACACGAATGGAATAACCATTTGGAAAGAGTCGGGCGAGCCGTTCTTTTGTAAGGTGGTAGACCTGACCGCAAGGAGAATGGGCATCGGACGGATAAAAAGTCATCGCCACGGATGCCATTTTAGCTGATTATGACGTGGTAACACTCAAGATTTACCGTGCTAATATGTTTCTTTATTCTTAACCTTAATTCAATATCCATTACGCTGCTATTATCGCTGGGCGCAGACAAAGGACACAATGTCACGTCAAGCTAACCAGACTTTATAGTACTTGATACAGAGGCTGGGCTGATGCGGACCATATGACGTTAGCACGTGACTACAGCCAAAGTAATCGACATCCCCTTACACCTGATTACACCTGGACAAACAGTGCCGTAATGGGGTCATGACCCCAAGACCGAGGCTAAAGCAATATCGTTACATCAAAAAACCGAGCGCTCTTTCCCATTATCTGTGCAACATGGCCTCATAATTCGCCTTTCTTTCCTCATCGATTTTTACGTAAAGACAAATTTCTGTCATAGATGAAAGATTCATAACCACATTCGCTGTCAGGAAAGGTCATGAAGAATTGTTAAAACGAGTTCAGGGGATCCTAATGCCAAATTACATCCTGGCTAAAAAACGGATAAATCATCAAATTATCCAGGAACCTCAATATCGTTTTAATTTAAGATCTTAGTGAACCGAGTGATTATGGTTTTATGTTTGTGGTCAGAAATTGGACTATTCAGAAGATTGAAGGGATACAGTGAACAAGGAGATCGATGATTTTTATTACGTAACCTTCGTATTTTCCTCTGCCATTGTATATCGCGACTACAACATACCTTGTATCGATGCAGGCTTCGCTTTATGAAACTACAGAATAAAAAATTCCGGAACTGATCATGAATACGCACTGTAGAATGAAATGGACACATCAATACACGTTTGTTTTATTTACAGGGTGTTTGAACAGCTACAGACACATATTGTGATCTATCTGATGTATATATTTGTTTAACACTGAAAGGTTGGAGGCGAAACGGGAGAATATTGCAGCATTCTGACAACTCAACACTTATTTTACCTTGGCTCTCAGTTGGGTAACGAAATAGTGAAACTTACAAATCAACTTTGACGTCCACTTGGAGACCATATGTGCTGTAAAGTTGTATTTGTATTGATAACCTTTCTGTCTTTTTGAAAAATGAGATAATAAGTTCTACACGCCAACGCACGTGCCCGACTTTCCAAAGTTAATAGGACTTTGGCAATTCTTCAACGTGCAAAATTCTCGTGGCTCGAGTCACCCTGAAAAAAGATAACTTCTAAAATATGGTTACCATTAAAACAGGATTGCTGCTAAAATAGGGTCTAGGTTGCTGCAAAAATAGCATATCAAACTGCTAAAATTGACGTTTAAAGATGCTCCACTGCTGACAGAGCATAAACGATACTCATCAATAATTGATGTTTAATTGAGTGTCTATGTGTCTGATTAGCACAAAAATACATATAAAATAATTCATTTTGCTTTTCGCACATGCGCCATTAGCTCTTCAATCCATATAGGACATAGTGACACGGATTTTTCTCGTGACGAAATTAAGTATGTTTAATATTTTAATTAAAATTAGAAATTCAAACTTTTCAATGTTGGCAATGGTGTAAAGTAAGTTACTTTTGTAAATTATGAAAATTACGAATTTGTCTGCCTGTATTTTTCATAGAGAAAAAAAAACATTTGTCAGCGGTGGAGCTTCTTAAAACAATCAGTTCCTTTCAATTGGAAACTGGCTCCGATTTCTCAAAACAAAAGTCAACGACCTAAGTCAAAACTTAAATTACTTCCATTACTTAACCTTTGTTAAAAATTGACTTAAATCAGTTTTGGCTTAAGTTTGTTTCGTGATACCGAGGCAATCATCGTTTTATGTTCGTTTTACAGACACATCGTAACACGCGTTACTATAACGGACATCCCTGACGGACCCCAATACACGACACCGAATTCCAAGATTCCTCTATTTATCAAACCAATGAAAGCTGAAAATCCTGCTTAAAGAACACATAAAGCTCCATTAGATGGAAGACTTTGCCTAATCCTTTTGTCGATAACACCGTCCTGGTCTATTCCCAAAGATCGAGAGCCAGTTCGGGTATTGAATACATGGTATTAAGGCTTTATGTTACATACTGTCTACTCTCGCCACATTTAACAAGGATTCGCAGGACGAGAGATAGTTGTTCTGGAGATAACCGGCTGATTTAACTTGCTTAAAGGTTCAGTTAATAGAAATCCGTGTCGACAAGTGTATTCTTAATTTTGTATGGTATCATTGACGGTTTTATTCCGCCCGGCCCGGCCCCCTGGGACAAGATGTCACCCACAGACCTCAAAAGACCACCCATTAAATAAAGCTGCATCTTTTGTAGGTCGGGATAAAGTAAAGGATACACACCACATAATCAGCTGATTTTTGCATATTAAAGTAAAAGGGTAGGCGCCTTGTATATACCATTTTGTTGCACAAAGACAGAAAAATGATGACCAACTTAAGTTTTGTTGTTTGCCAATCTAATTAAAATACAAGTCTAATTTTAATTAGATTGGTTGTCTGCAATCATATTTCGTGTATATCGCGGACAAGTCATCATCTTTCTTTACATGTATTTCCCCCATTTTGGAGAAAGTTAGAAGTAACATTACATTAAGACAAATTGAAACGACATATTTGCAGTTCGAAAAAATGACATCGGATAAAAATAGAATAAAATAATACCTCATTATTTTATTAAAGTTTGGTTTAAAGTTATATGTGCCCTAATGTCCATTCTGATAAATCAAAAAGATTAATACTTTTAAAATTCACCACCAACAATTACCATCGTTTTCAGAAGTACAATACTTACAATGCGTAGTTTTTTAATTTTACGCGTACAAAATTTAAAATAGAACTCGATATGAATTTTGGCAGTACTCAATACATCTAAGCATATGGCCAGACTACGCAGCCAAGTTATGGTATACAATTTTATTTCACATTTTTTAGTGTAACTGATAAGTCTACAGTGATTTTTGCATGTATATCTTTGTCTATAAACATATATTAGGATAGAAACTTCAGTCGTGCATTATTCTGTGTTGTCACTAATATGTATAAGGCATGGTACATGTTTTTCTGTGACTTTGATTGATTTTCACAGCTGTATTCATCAAACCTGATGGTTTTCAATGCATTACCGATGAAAAAACCATGTCAATTGTTTTGTCTGGTTCTGGCACATAGCTTTATAACGTGGTATATTCCGCATATATGTATATCATTGATTCGAACGAAATCATCGCACACATTCAAAACCTATACTTAAGGCTTTATAAGAAGGTGACAATTTCATAACAAACGTAATGAGTTCCTTTGTCTCAAATTAATTATTTATAGAGCGGAATACAAAGCGTACGTCGAAAATAATATCTAAATTTTAAAAAAATACGGTTTTCAATTCGTTTACGGACTCCAATTGAATGACTGCAGTGTCAAAGAAATTTATTGAGAATGAAATTGCCTTCCAGCTGTTTTTGTTATTATCATGGTTAAGAGTCTACATTAGGGTCTATGTTCCTACATTAAAAGGGATGTATGTCAACAAGACCCCTTGACAGGCGTATACAAAAGAATCCCATTAGGGCTCCACTTCTCACCTGGGCTTTCTTGTACCTGTACGGAGCTCCCGTTTGTGGTCGGTCGTGATTGATGAAAAAGCCCATCACAACAAAATCTCCCCTCAAACTACCAGCAATAAAACTAATGATGCATTATCTGTAACATGATATTAACACACAAGCGTAATGATCAAAATACGGGATATTTTTTATCAAGACCGCACACAGCAGAAGTCGCCGGAGAAAGGAGAGGGGGCACAAGAAATCTAACACCTGCATGCCAATATGAAGAACATTTTATTTGAAAATAAAAGTTTGATAAAAATTACCAGAGATAAGAGAAATATGGAAATCGTTTTTATATGAAAATAAATGGGGAGAGAGAGAGATGTTGTAGCTATAAAATTGGGAAAGTTTAATATCAGTAAAATTGAGAGGAGATATTAAACATTCAAATTGATGTACATGGACGGTATTTATATGAATCTTAAAGCAGGAGATAGCGGGAATGTAAATGATGTAATAGATAGGCTTGACAATGTCTCCGAAAACGTTATATAGAACTTCTAGGTGACGGGGCATAAAAATGGTACTACAGCAACACTACAGCAACGATGTTACTAAATGAACAACTATAACAGGCAAATTGTTACTCCAACCCACGTACATGCAGTCTTTTATTTCTGGCTTACAAATTGGATTTAAAAGATACCAGTGCAAACGCGATATGAATTCAACTCGTGAATCCCATGACGTCAAATAAATACGATATCATCTTGCTATGAACGAATCTTCCTTTGTTTTCACTTTCCCTTGTCTCTACGATGCAATGACAAAGGGAGAAAGATAAGTCAGTAATAGACTTATACAGTAACTAGTATGAATAACAGTACTTCGTCCGCGATAAAATGAGAATGTTTGGATTAATAAATCCTAAATTATCACTGGGATCTATGTGTATTGTGTAATATTGTGTCTGTTGAAGATGCTCCACCGCCGACAGAGCATAAATGATATTCATCATTTGAACAATAACTAATTGGTGTTTAATCGTGTATTTATATGCCTAATTAACACAAAAATAATATAAAATAATTTATTTCGCCTTTGGTGTATGCGCAATCAGTACTTCATTCCATTTAGGATATAGTGCGACGGAATTTTTTCGGGATGCAATTAATAATTTTTTCATATTTTTAACTTGAAGTAAAATTAGAAGCTCAAACTTTTCAATGGTGGTATTGGTGTAAAGTAAGTAACTTTTGTAACTGAAGAAAAACACTTATTCGTCTGCTACTGTTTTTGATAGTGAAAAAATACCATTTGTCAGCATCTTTAAGGTTTCATATTACGTATTTATTAACTGACAGCTTATAATTTACAAGGATATATTTATTTCGTATATATTTTTGTGTTTGTAACCTTTTGAATACGAAACAATAGGGTTTTTTTCATGTAGCTGTATCCGTGAAAATACTGACGAAAACTAAACCATTAGTAAAACATCAAGAAAACTGAACTATATTAGTTAGACATCAAGAAAACTAAACCATTAACAAGACACCAATATTGAAATGTAATTTACTTCAAACCTAATCATTCCATTTTTATTAAGACCTTGATAATGTCTATTTATATATATGCCAAAATTATATCCAATCTGTTAGATATATCGAACCATACTGTGTGATAATGCATAATTTACAATGCTTAATCATACAATTTTTTTTTATCCACGATGCGCCTGGATATTGAAATTTTATTAATTACGCTGTACATGTAATTTCATAGATTATAAAGGATATCCAATATGCAATAATTCAATCCGTCGGAAAATTATATATACTCTGAATTATATACCATGAAAAGATACATTGCAACCACATAACTTACATTTTTTTTAATTTGTGTTTTTATCGTAAATTAAAGACATTTATTTCTCAATGTCTAGAATGTATCGCATTAAACAATTTAATCAATAGACAGAGTTCAGAGAAGAAGGGGTCCGATATCGACAGTGAGTACTCTAAACAAAAGTGAGCAATGTCAGACGGCTCGTTAATGAGCAGTATATCCCCGAGTCAACAGTGCTTTGGTGCAACTCATCTACTCAACTCAGCGTCTAACACACGACCTTGTGCTATCGACACAAACTACATAATCTAAAACATGATTTCCATATCAAAAACAAACAAGTGCAATGGATATAAAAATCCATTAATAACAAGCGGAATGTTTTCAAGGAAAGTGCTCTTAACAAAAGAACATCAAATATGATTTTAAAAACAGTAAAAAGGCTGTTACCGGTTGTGAGGCCTAATGTCAACACGACTATCGGCGTGTATGAAAATGAAAATGAAAGGCTGATATTAGCAGTGAATAGATGCGTGGTAGTGGTGGGCAGTATTTGTTTGCAGCGCTAGCCGATGTAATATAAGGGTTTGGTACGCCAGGTCTGTAAATAGGCAGATGGTGTTGTAGCGGGGATATGAGCGAATTATGTACTTAAATTACCTGTAATGGTCCACAGCCTTATAATTTATAAAAAGATCGTCAACCTTTTACTATTTACAATGACAGCTTATCAGACATTGCTTTCTCCCGATAGACCGGTAGAGTGTGTAGACATGACGATACAACAGGCGTTCCGATTGGTCGGTGTCGTAAGAGGGGCGTGGCTTACGGTTTTGACATTGATCGCAAGGTAAATACAGCATGTCGTGTGTGCTGTGTAGTGGAGAGACGAGTCACCTACATATAGCTTTACAAACCATTACAGCCAAGATGTGAGGTAACGACAAATAAAACTGAACAGCAGTGATGTACCGGAGAAATTGTTACGGAGAAATGACTTGACGAAAGCAACAGTGGTCAGTTTAAAATGAAGTGTACACGTCGAAAAACAAAACAGTTTCTTAAAGCTCACCTGTGCTAAGTTGTTGTACGATTGACTGATATAACTTTTGGATTAAGACTAGTGGGGATTATCGCCAGACGGAGAGGGTGTGAATTGAATTAGAGATTCCGGTGAGTACTACAACTTGTAAACAATATAGCATTGTGTGAGTGACCGCTGGTCAGTGCGATATGGACATGACTAAGACGCCGTAAGTTAAAACTAAACATCCAACATGGACCGTAGGCCTCTCCTGGTACTGATGCTTGTCTTCGCTGTGACGTCATGTTTTGAGATTCTGTATAACATGGAGGAAGAACAAGACACAGATTTTTACCTGGGGAAAGTGGCCACGGACGCACAGTTAATTACAGGTAACGGAACGAATATTGAACTACGATACAGCCTTCTTACCACAGGTAATCCTGATGCCTTACTTTTTCATATTAACGAAAGAACATCCGCTCTATATACAGCTTCCGTCCTTGATCGTGACGCCCTTTGCCCTTTTACGTCATCAGAATGTATCCTAAAACTTGATGTCACCGCCATTTCACCCATCAATGATTTCTTTGAGAAGATAAAAGTGCATGTAAGACTACTCGATATAAATGACAATGCGCCAACATTTCCAGAAAGTAAGATTGATATGGAAATATCTGAGAATTCCGGACAGGGAAAGTCCTTTCCGCTAGATGGGGCTACGGATGAGGACAGTGGCCAGAATGCTGTCCAAAGTTACAGGATAGAAACAAGCGACGTTCCGTTTATATTGGAGACAACTGACTTCGCGGACGGTAGAGCTCTACTTAGATTAGTTGTAGACCAAGAACTAGACAGAGAAACTGAAAATAAATATATTGTAAAGATCGTAGCGATTGATGGAGGGATTAACCCCAAAACGGGTACGGTGACCTTAAACATCACCATTACTGATGCCAACGATAACCCGCCGAAGTTTCCGAAAGCAGTTTTCAATCTGACTATACCGGAGGATATCGTACCAAACAGTGTAATTTTAAATTTCAATGCGACAGATCCAGACGAGAATGAAAATGGCCGGGTATTATACCGGCTTAGTTCCCATCAATCGGACGAGATCAGAAGGCTCTTCAAAGTCGGTCCGACAACAGGGGAGTTAAGTGTTATCAGTTCGCTTATTGACGAGCGAACTACTTCCTATAGAATTATTGTAGAAGCTTCAGATAACGCCACTCAGCCACTAATCTCACAGGCGCAAGTCTACGTCACAGTCTTAGACACACATAACAACGCGCCAAAAATCACTATCAACGTTCTCTCTCAAAGTTACTACGCAGAAGTTTCAGAGTCGGCCCCCACTGGAACCGTCTTAGCCATCATCACGGTGAAGGACCCCGATAATGGACAAAATGGCGTCATCACGTGCTCCATAGATGACATTAACTTCCGGTTAGTTGCTGATGGGCCAAATGAATATAATTTTGTATTGAACCGAGTTCTGGACCGCGAGATGATTGAATGGCATACCGTTGTGATAGATTGTCGTGATTACGGTACTCCCCCATTGAATACGAGTTCTAGGATCTTGGTTCGAGTCCTGGATATCAACGATAACCCACCACAGTTCACAAAAGCAATTTATTACGTCAATGTGCCAGAAAACGACTCTCCTTATAGCGGTATACTACAAGTGCAAGCGACAGATAGTGACACCATTGTACCAAGTAGTTATAATTATTCTCTACTGTTACCAGAGGAATATAATAACTTTTTCACAATAAACGCCAATAGCGGTGTGATAACGGCCGTCGTTTCTTTAGACAGGGAGGCAACCCCCCGTATAACGTTCCAGGTGTTTGCCGAGGACGGTGGCTCGCCATCTTTGACAGGTAGCGCCCTGGTGGAGGTTAACGTTATTGACATGAACGATAATTTTCCAAAATTCACACCGGAGTCATTCGAGTTCGTTATACCGGAAAATCAGTTACCGAATGTGTCAGTAGGTAAACTTGTTGCACAAGACAGCGACGCAAGGGACAATGGCGAGGTGTCATTTTCACTTACCTCGAGTGCTGACATTTATTTACCTTTCGATGTGTTAAGAAATGGTACTATCCTGGGGACTCGGACACTGGACAGAGAGCTGATTGGTCAGTATAACTTCACGGTGATTGCTTATGACCACGGGTCACCGCCCTTGACTAGCACTGCCGAGGTCAAGGTCACCATACAAGACATTAACGATAATATACCAATCATTACCTTCCCCAGTATTGGCGGGGACCTGTTATATTTGCCTTCTGACACTCTCCCCAATACCATCATTGCCACCATTAAAGCTTATGACAACGATGATGGTGATAATGCTAAACTTTCATATTTTTCACAAAACAGCAACAAAACGAAACTTTTTACTGTAAACAAGTTCACAGGTCAAATGTCATTGTCTCGTCATGTGACACAATCTGATATCGGTACTTACGACCTATCGATTCTAGTCCAAGATGGTGGAAATCCCCCGAAGTTAAGTTATCGTACGTTGACAATAATAATCACGGATTCGAGTAGAAATTTATCCGAAGATCCTTCAACAAAGATCAAGTATTTCGCTATAGCTATTGCCATTTCATGTGTGACCATAGTTCTTTCAATTCTCATTATCCTTGCGATTTGTCTGATCCGAAGGAAAGATAGACAGCGGGACTCTAAATACCCAGAAAGTGTTTCTACAAACTCAACAATAGACACGGCACCGGAGCATAATAATCCGGATATCAAGGTCAATGGGATTTACACAAGGGAGGCAATCCAAAAGACGCTCACAGACACCCTCCCGCGTAATAATGACACCTTCCCAAGGGCGGACAACTCCCCGCGAGCACTAGCTACGCTGGAACGTGTGAAGAAAGCGGTAAGTTTTATCACTTTACAATCATTTCTATAGAAAACTTGTCAATTGCAAAGCATGTGTCACACTTTGTTATAATTTCTAAACTGTTGGTAAGTGTTGACGTCACGTAAATGATAAAATTAAATGAGCTCGTGTTTGTTGTACAATATAGAGTTAGAGTTAGGTATGTCAGTAAATAAAAGTTCCGTGGTTTTATTGGTCTTAAAATCCGTAAAAATAATGAATGACACATCCTCTTGGAATATTTTTGCTCATTTATTACACAACAGACCCGATGGTATATTGATATCTACATCTAAATATATTTCAAATTGAAATTGATTACTCTCTTACACACCCGTCAGTCAAAATCGGTACTTCATGAGCAATAGAAGGCGGAAATGTTGTTATACATAAAACAAGGGAAATAAATCAGTAGTTGAAGGCTTGAAGCTGATATTTTTAGGTTCTTATTCCATAAACACTTTAATTGCTCGATCATTATCACCAATTTCGAGTAGATTGACATTGCGTGGGATTAAGGATTAATATAATTAGTAAGGAGTTCAAATTGTAGAATCAATTTCAAATTCGTTCGTAAACAGGCGACAAACTACGGTAATTTAAACGATAGGATGATCCTTTTAATTAACAAGACCTAATTTTACAAGGACAAGATAATGGCTTAAGCTTTTTATCGCGTATTTCCTTCAGTCATTTAATTTCAGCGAAGCAATTAAGACTAATTGATCCCAGAATGCATTAAGGCGGATAATTCCCGAGAACTTGAATCAGGTTCTACCTATGTGATACTGGGATGTCAAATTGGACGACTTCCGAAGGACATTTTTTTATGTAATTTCAACATTTTCATCTGCTTACTTCAAGACAATTATCTTAATTGGACACAAAAAAAGACATTGCAAATTTTCAAGCTTGAGTTCAAATATTTTTGGGCAATTAATTTTTTTATCTTAATTAACTTCGAGTAGCATGAAATGACTGACATTAAAAGTTAATTGAAGATTTCTTCTGTATAATCAACTTATGACATGCCAGGGGAACAGACTGATCTTTTGAAATTTTCTGGAATACGCTTTATAATGGACAATATCTTCAATTACATCTGTATAAGTATATTAAAAACAATATGATCATGGAACATATTTATGATATTAATAATATCCAACACACTCGCTCACGAGTGTCACGGACATGAAAAAACCTCACACGAACATTGTAAATTCAGTAACATACGCGTTTTTCAAGCACAAAAAATACTTTAACAAAATAACATCTGTATTAAGTCTCCAAGGCGTCATTTGCCAAAATGTGGACGAGTCTTTTGTGACTGACTAGTTCAAACATTTTTATACGATGATGTTATGTTTTACGGTGTACTTAAATAATACGAGCCCCGTAGTGGCTAAACCGTAGAGTGTTCCTTCCTGTTGTACCGAAACGATCAATACCCAGCGAGTTTCGAAACAAAGGTTAGCTTTGTTGTTTTTTGTGTATTGAGACGGTAAATAACAACAGATGTAATCAGGTGTGATGTCCATAATTAGTGTTAAATTGATCTCTGGATAGTGCGCATGCGTACTCTCACCTGCTACCGATTGATACGGCCGGATACTGATGCTGCAGGACGATAAAATTGTAACTAGAAAATTGGTTGGCCGGACCGTTATTATCCGGAATTAGAACGTGTCTGCACGCAAAAATTACAAATTTATATCTTTATTTCTGTTCTGCTATGAAATGACGATAAACAAATTCCAACAGTCTGAACTTAACATGGCACACTACAATTTAGTGACAGAGACACATGTTTTGATGGCCTATAGCGTATTACGTACATGTATACACAGTACTGTACCGTATAGATTGATTAAATAATTCATATCTACCAGGATTTATATTCTAGTTCAAATGGTTTGGTGTAAATGTAAATGTATAGCCATACATGTATTGAAATAAAATGAAATTCCTTCTACGAGTGTACGGCGGCCCAATGATTGAAGTGTATCACTACCGTTACATGTAGTCCCCCTACCTCTTCGTCGTCAGGTCAAACCATTTATTGGTCAATTACATGACACTCACCGTACGCGTATAATTAGAGTAACCTCCCTCTGAAGGGGAATAACTCTGGTTGATCAGCAGGTACTATCGTGGACTCCTGACTGCCTTATCATTTGTGATCAGAAAGACTATACTACGTCTTTATACCTTTATACATGTCATATCATTCAAAGAAATGTCAAGTCAAACCTATATCATCCCCCTCCACATTTAACCAACAACCCCCCCCCCCTCCCAAGTGATGATGATGGATTCCCTAAGACACTTGTCCCCTGTATGAACTGAACCCTTGTACTCCTATACCTCTAATATACTCTAATATACACTGATGATATAGACGGTCATTAGTGACCGTCTTGTAGATACGATCACGGTAATGGTCAGATAATGGTCAGTCCTTTAGACTTGATTGGCCGGAATTATAGGTAATAACAGAACTGCGGACACTTCACCTCTGCAGACAGGTAAATTAGCATGATAAATGTACTGGCCAAACGACCACCGCATGTACCGCATGTACCTATCATTACCAACATGCCCAAAAGCACGTGGCGACGAAATCATACGATGATTGGTGAATTAAAATGGTCTTCCCAGACGGATATTCGAAATGGTTTATTCTGACAGCCTATGTTTACATACAACCATGTGTTTACATGGCACGTCGGGTACTTTGCCTCAATTTATAACTAATAATTGAATATATAGCCGTTTCCTTGGCCTAGACGGTATTTTCACATAAAAAAGATCCCGTATCGACAAGTTCCGTTGGTGTATAGTTATGACATTTTCTGAAATATGACAGAACGTCAGGAAATTGTATCTTTTAATTGTTAATTTGTACATGTCTTTACCGATCACATATATAGATTTAAGAAATACGTGTCCATAAGGTCACCTGCATTCTATACACGGTCACCTGAGTTTTATAAACACCTGCTTATAACGGCCAATTGCATTCTAAAAAAAGCCTTACTGATACAATCATATTTTACTTACATGTAGAGCCATCTTATCGTAAAGTAGACAAAGAAGAAAAGTAACGGTAAATTAACAAATAAAAAGTACAATAACATAAAATGCTCGTGGTCATTATAGACAGGTGTTTGTAAGAGCGATGCTCTTTCGACGCGCAAACGAAGCTCTGTGCCGGTAACATGTACGTAAGCAAAAGTACATATTGATATCAATGGTTTGCATTAATGGATGGCTAAAAAATTTTCGTACTTCAGGTTTAACCTGTTCCGGTTGTGCGCTGCTCCGGTACTGCTTTCCCCAGTAAATGTAATGCCAATGCATAACAGAAGTAATTAAAGATTTTTCATTATTTTTTAAAATAATAATAATAATACTTTGAAAATTAAAAGCTATGGAATGCAGTCAAAAAATCCATCAAGCGAAGATGAATAAAAGGCATCATGACGTCACATCACGTCAACAAATGGCGCGAAATAATAGAATTAGCATACGCGCACTCCAGGCCTTGCATTGACACAGGAGAAATCCGAATCTTTGAGTTCATTTCTTTGAGTTTATGCTGGACAATTGTTATATCATATAATTCTATAGTTTGAAGAACGTCCTTTCATTTCAAAATTATGTCTTCTACATGAAATAGAAAATAAAATAAACAAGTAGAGCTTCGCTCTTCCCATGCCGTGCATGATTCATTTTAAAACTCAGGTGACCGTTATAGACAGGTGTGTATAGAATGTTAAATCTATGTTATCGGTATATATATAAACAGGTGTTTATAAAACTCAGATGACAATTAAGGACAAGTATGTAAACTACATACATGTATGGCTGCACAGTTATAAGCGGGTTTTATGAAATCATGTAACCTTTATAGGCAGGTTTTATTTTCAAAATACGAGTGGCGTATTATAGGCATGATTTGAATGAAAATATTAATTTAAGCGAAATGTATAAACTAATTGACCATTATAAACATTTCCTTTTAACACTTCTTTATTCATAAAAGTATTGATAATAATAGTTCTGGTTGAGCAGAAACTCGATGTAAGGGTAAAAGTCGATGTGTACCAAGTCATATTTTTTAAGGATGCTTTGACACAGATATGTAACATAGTTTTATGTACAAAACAAAAGCTTTATATAACTCTTGGTAAACCTATTTAAGTGGTATCATTTTCCGTGTTTCGTATTGAAATTATGTTTGATTCATATTGTACTCGGAACACAGAAGCAATTTCAATAGAGACATTGCAGTGTACTTTAGTTACCAACAAAAACGCACGTGCGAAAATAACGAGTATCGTTATTAAACGCCAGTGAATTTCGTCTGTAAAAGTCTTCTATCGATCGACTAATACGAAAATTTGCTGTTATTTCTTGCAACTCTGGTGAAATTACACGTAAGATACATGGCAAATTGTAAATTACGTGTGTTCTGTAACAGTAGAGATATTAATTGACACAAGTTTCCGGAATTATGTTTCGAATCACGAGGATTACTCTTGTCAATCTGTCATAAATATTCATAGAGACTTGTCATAATTATTTCTGATACAAAAACACCCAAAATCCCCAGATATAATAACTGTTGAGCACATACAAGCACTTTATTACTGTGTGGCGTTATGGAGACAACATTTGTACTTATATTCCGTATGCAATTCGTTCGAGAAACTCATTAAAAATATTCCCAAACGACGAATTTCAGCACAAATGCAATTTTTAAATTGTCATATAGATAAACTATTGCATTCAACTTTTCTGAGTCATATTTAATAAAGGTGCTCAAATGGTTTAGAAATTAATCATGAATTTGAACGACAGACCACAAATCTGAATATAAAAGGACCGAACAGTACCTGTTTAAAACGTCTTTCCGTAATTTGACGCTTTTGTGGAGATATCAATTTCATATTTCTTTTCACAACCGTTTTTATATTGGGGTAGATTTATGCTAATTACCTTTCCTTCAAAGAGAAAGTAGTCCGTGATTGGTCATCCGTGTCCTTCACGACAAATGAAAATAACCCCACTCGACTCAAGTTAAACATCACACCTAAATTCTTTTGAAACCAAGTCATCCAGCTTTGATATTTTATATCAATACATATATTCATCATGATAGACGCTCCTTCCCGTAAAATTGTTGAATATATATCATATATAAACATATATGGAACGTTAAAACTACGGTCCAAAATATCTTAGTAACGACCCGAAAATCAGCATTGATAAAATCATAAATACTGTTGTCCATTTCATATATCGATATCAAACTGGACAATTTTAAAATGACTTTATCCCTTATCTTGGTTTTTTATCGACCCTATTTATCGGAATACTTGAGGTGCATTAGTCACTGGAAAAGTTAAACGTGTCTGAAAGTCGGCATGGAATTAGCTATTGTGTTGTGTTATTATGATAAGACGTGCCACAAAAGGCTTGACTGCCACCGATAAGTGGCAATGATGTCAGCCTAAATAGGACTGAAATCCGCCCTAAGTGGCCGAATACACGAAAACAGCATAATTATCCGAAGTAAGAGCCAACCGTTTGACTTGAAATGTCACCGTTTATGTCAAAACGTCAGCAACAGGATAGTTCAGACTGCCGTGAGAAAATCCGGGTATATACTGTCTACGTTCGTCTGTGACGTTTTGAAGGGACGTCAATTGTCAGTCTGAAAAGTAAAAAGATCCATAACGCTTTCAACTAATTTAAAGAATATTAATCCAGTATTTCACAGAAGCTTTTCTCCAGACAAATTGCAGTAATTATCGTCTTCTTTACCATGTCTAAGAGACAGTACAATTTTTTGTGTGGATGGGACAAATTATAACGGGTTTCCATAGAATTGTCATTGAAAGAAAGTAAACGGACTATTTTAAGAAAAATCCCATAATTCTTTCATTACGGATTGGTCGTTTAGATTTCGTTGAATCTTAAAAGGAAGTCAATTCATCGTGAACAATTAAAATTTTAACGCCCGTTTCAAAAATGAAAAGCAGAACTTATTGCTTTCTTTCATACTGATTTGATCAATAGACCTTTTAAAAACAATTATTCGTGCTGTACTTCCGCGAAATTATTAAGATAACATGTAAACACGATGCAACGAAAAGATCTTCCTATTTTTCCCGTCTCGACTCGCAAGAAAACAAATCGTTGTACTTTCGAACAAATTACAGACAAGCGTTTAATCTAATTAACAAAATGCTTATAGCAGATCAATAAATGGTTCGGCCTTGTAATACAGTGGATTGTGGGTAATTACGCTGGCATGGTGGGTAATTTGCTAAAACTTGTTCCCTAATTGTGCATTTACTGTTACATCGGAAACGAAAAGAGAAAAAAAGTAACAAGTTCGCATCTTTCTCCCTGAAAATTAGTTTTTGGTATTGGGGCCTCATTGATGTTGCAACAGAATGATTTGTTTAAGACTATAACCGCTTTCTAAACGGGGGCGTTCGCAGACATCAGCTCCTGTAGCTCTCGTATTGCACGAGAGTTTGGCGTGGTGTTAGATATACATTCATTTATTTACATCGTGAATATAACAATCAAATGTGTTTTAAATTTTCGAAAAAAGTTATATTTTTAATGAAAAAATATTCCATTCTCGTTACATGAAATTGGAAATAAGGTTGATGGACTATATTCCGTTATACACAGTTATACCGTACAGTTGTTGCGTGTGATGTCACAATGGTTGGTTCCACACAAAATATCCATTGAATGTAATGCATTGTGTAACAATCTCATTTCGTCATAAATGTTCAATATCGGAATTTACGAATACAGTTCGTAAAGAGTACACAAACATCATCCGGGGTAACATGCATGTAAAGCACCGATGGTGAAATCGCATTCGGTCACCCTCGGGATTCATGATTGACCGCATGGATGGAACCCATTGAACTGTCCGCGTGGTTTATTCTCACCCAAATACACCAGAACGTATAGATATAACACTAGGACCAGTCTATGTTAAATTACTCACACTACGCATGGCTTACTCTACAATTTATACCGCAATTTGTCACAATACTTGTACCGTTATATCAACCTAGGGGAAATTCAAGAGCGTTGCCATAGTATTCCGTGTAGTATTTGTAATTCTTAATGTGTGCCTTAGTGACCTCGTCACGTGTTATTGACATTTCCTTCGCCAAGTACATTAGAAGATGGAGATCAATTCTAGTCAGTTCCGTTGGTCATAGTACCAGAAACGCGGCCATTGGGTGAAGAAACGTCTGCGTTTTTCAGGAAAATAGTCGACTAAGAAACAATGAATCTTCTCATCCTGGATACAAAAATATCACCCCATTTCTGTGTCCGGATCCGCCCAAAAAGTACAGAAGATAAATGGCGGTTCGGAGGCGTACAATCTTATACGTGTTATTTTTCTTTCTTTATTGCTTAGTTGAGAAATTACATGGGCTAAATTTAAAATGTCACATACAACCTTAAATATTCTGATAATTAAAACATATGAATATTGTTAAATTACAGAAATCTCCGAGCCGGACCCAGCCGGAAATCATATCGGATTCCGTGGCGATATGGGATTGGAGTGAACACCACGAGGGTCCGGTTGATGGTATGGGAGGAATCATTCGTCAGACCCGCCCCTCCCAGCCTGCTTACCCCTCCCACATACCCCAGTCATTCATCACTCTCTACCCTGACCAATCAACCTTCGAACAGACGGCCGAGGTATATATCTAACACGTCTTACATTGTAACTATCCACACATATACAACATAACTTCCCTAGGCTTTCGCCTGTGTTTTTTCATTGTTGACCGCACAGGGGTTGGCAATACTGCTTAAAATTATAATACCTTGTACTTCATTTATAATAACAACTTTAATCGTATATTATGTTACATTTTATATTGCATGTTCTTCCTTTGATGAATATAACACTTCCTTCATCTTACCTTGGCGACCTTTACGAAGACAAATTCAGTATAACACTTCCTTCATCTTACCTTGGCGACCTTTACGAAGACAAATTCATATAACACTTCCTTCATCTTACCTTGGCGACCTTTACGAAGACAAATTCAGTATAACACTTCCTTCATCTTACCTTGGCGACCTTTACGAAGACAAATTCATATAACACTTCCTTCATCTTACCTTGGCGACCTTTACGAAGACAAATTCAGTATAACACTTCCTTCATCTTACCTTGGCGACCTTTACGAAGACAAATTCATATAACACTTCCTTCATCTTACCTTGGCGACCTTTACGAAGACAAATTCAGTATAACACTTCCTTCATCTTACCTTGGCGACCTTTACGAAGACAAATTCATATAACACTTCCTTCATCTTACCTTGGCGACCTTTACGAAGACAAATTCAGTATAACACTTCCTTCATCTTACCTTGGCGACCTTTACGAAGACAAATTCAGTATAACACTTCCTTCATCTTACCTTGGCGACCTTTACGAAGACAAATTCAGTATTTTTATTTGCGCATCAAGAGAAAGATAGTGTTGTTTGTTACACAGAGTTATCTTCCCTTTGGCGCATTCATATAGCGTTACATCAATGTTTTATTTATTAAGAAAGTGCGTTGTTTTCTCAGAAAATCGCAACGTTTCACTCACAAATGATGTCATAATCATTACCAGTTCACAATAGAAGATAATGCTACCATTTCCATCACGACAGAATTCTATACGATTATCTATTTATCTAATCATATTTTTCCCCAAGAACTTTGTTTTTCCTAAAGCTGTTAAACTCGCTGTTTAATGGTGTAACATATTTTTATACATACCTATACGGATAGGAAAAGTAGAACTACATAATTGTGTTTGTGCGGAAGTTACTCATACAGGTTAATCGCGCTATATTTATTTTGTTATTTAGCGAGTCGCTGGCCTACACTTAAATCTACAGTACACATTCGTCATCTATTTTGATTTTCTGAGGTTGATAAAATAAACAGCCTCGCTTCATTTAAGATTTATCATGAACGATTAAAATATACAGTGGGTATGGTCTATAGAAAAACAATTATACAACGTGCGAGAGAAATCAATGGCAATACTACGGAAGCGTATTAGGCTCACGTACGAAAATATTTTTTAGGATAGCGAAAATGTTTTATTTGGCGGCCGCCAAATAATTATCTGGCGGCCGCCACTTAATTTATCTGGCGGCCGCCAAATGATTATATGGCGGCCGCCACTTAAATTTCTGGCATATACTTATCTGGCGGCCGCCAGATAAATGAAGTGGCGGCCGCCAGATAATTAAGTGGCGGCCGCCAGATAATTATTTGGCGGCCGCCAAATAAAACATTTTCGTTATCCTGAAAAATATTGTCGTACGTGAGCCTAATACGCTTCCGTACAATAC
The DNA here is from genome assembly GCA_004382745.1 of Argopecten irradians irradians. Lineage (NCBI taxonomy): Eukaryota > Metazoa > Mollusca > Bivalvia > Pectinida > Pectinidae > Argopecten > Argopecten irradians. The sequence goes on from SAYR01072619.1 coordinate 1,302,213, forward strand.
GCTTCCGTACAATACGCTTCCGTACAATACGGAGAGTTTGAAACAGTTTATGTGATAAAATTGTCGTTCAACTGTTTAGAGACCAGAGAACCTGCCCAATGCTGATACCGTAAGGTCTAAATCGTCTTGTTCTCTCACTGAACGGTAAAATAAGTTAGGCTGATTTTGAGTGGACGTCCATTACAGGAAGGGAATGAAGCCGAGAATAGCTGAGACTCGGCGCATGAAACTCGCCCACATGACGATAACTTAAGATATAAACAATTGAATTGAAAGCTATCGTAGCATTTTTATATAATATTGAGGGAAGAGAGGGGGAAATTGCCATGGTTGCCGTGTACTGTGTGATACTCGCTCTGTGTCTGTGTCTGAATATTTTCTCGGTGCGTTTCAAATCTCTTCACAGCCTAGGGACAAGAGAATGCCTGGTCGTCTAATAAAAATCGGTAAAGCACATATTGCTTGTTTAATAACGTCAATTTAAGTTTTGTTATAATCATTCATCGCGGTGGCGAATCGAAACCGTATCCTTGATATTATATTAACACTGTCGAGATTTTTATCGTTCGATCGATACTGCGTCCGGAATTAGTTTGTCCGTCCACAGGTAATGGTTTAACAAATATTGGCTCCCTCAGACCCCGGAACGAGGCTCGCGAGGAACAATCGCGTAAAGCTTTGATCTGTTTTGGCTAATGGTTGTCGAATAGTGTCGAATATTTACTTAGTTGCAGACGGTACTGTGTTCGGTTTTGTACCAAATGGTTTGAAATAGCAAAATTGATTACTTGTCTTAAAGCTAAACAGCAACATTGTGGTAATTTTTTAATGAAAAATTGCGGATTCAGCAGATTCATATTTTCATATGACGCCATATTATTCATTTCTCAAAGATGTACTGACGCATTTTTTGTAGGGACATATAGTAACCGTTCATTATGTCCCATTTTGTCTTTGTTTGCAAAGCCATGCCATTTTAGGTAATGATTTGTTGCCTATACTGACAATGGGCAAACCAGTCGTCCCATTCCCTTTTGCTGAGCGTTGAGTATGAGCAGACTTTAATGGACAATGATGCACATGTATAATTCAATTTTAATGAAATCTTTGTGGTTAAAACTCGTTGTTCTCCGATTAATGAAGGATATAAAAAAAAATACAGCTAAAAAAATACTACATTTTTAGCATTGTCGCTACGATGCATGGATTTCGTTTGTATTTTTAAGGGAATAGGAAAAAGAAGGCATGCAATCAACATCAATGTCCCAGAGAGATTTTCGGGCAAATGTTGGAGATAAAAAGACAAATAATCAAAAGTATTGTTCTGGAGAAAATTTGACTTTAATTAACAAAATTGGTAGCAATTAAACCTAAATTTTCTTGTTTAATAAAATGCAATCAACTTTGCATAAAACAAGCGATTAAGTCACTCGAACAAAACTGTTTTATCAAAGTGTATACCAGGTGCTTAATTTCAAAGAGAAGAGACAAACGATTTCCATGCACGACTTTAGAACAATGGATGCATTGTAAATGTTGAAAAAGTTACCTAGGAAACCGAAATACGGGAGAAAAAGTTAAAGAAATTCAATAATTCTAAATTAAGTACAGGAGAAAATGTTATAAACGAGACAACTGTGATGTTTTCTGCTCGTAGGCACACAAATTTGATAAATTTACTGGCCTTCTGGTTTCATCAAATGTCCTTCAAATTTGAACAGAAATGAAAATTGATGTGCAGATCTGCTCAGAAACACTAATCGATATAGCTATTACGGGCTATCTCGTTTCGTTACTTAATTTCTAATCATAATTATTCATGTTAAACACTGAAGAAAAAGTTTGAAATTGATGACTTGTTGGGGAATAAGAAAGCAAACAGTTATAAATTAACCGTCACAGTAAAACTACCTCATCACCATGGAGACTAAGCCTCGACGCTAATGAATATTCATCACCATTTTGTCTTTGCAGGTTGTGTGATGAGGAAATAGACGGCTCCAAAGAGGGAAATTTCGACGTATTCAAATAAAATGCATAATATTTTGAACTTAGATTATTGGTATAAATAACCAATATAAATAACCAATATCGTCATATTGATAACCTTCGACAATCATATATGCAACGTCATCGAAACCCATGCCATGACGTAATGTGGACTACTGCTAGCGCCCCCCTGGTGTCGATAACAGGACCGATAATGACGTAGTTATGACGTTTCTCAGCCGGATGGCGACTTTGTGGACCATTTTGAGTCTTGACTCGGGCAACTATACAATGTCGTCTGTCAACTCCAAGGTATACTTCTTTTGTGTTCGTTGTTCTAGACTGAAAGTTTTGATACATGATTAATACTAATATCACTGTGTATTTGTTTGTGATGGAAGCATATCGATGTTTATGACAGGCCTTTAAATCACTACCTATTGTTTCCAAAGTGCCATTCAGCGGCTCTGCCAGGCACTTCCGTCATCTGTGTTTAGGTCCAATAGATATGACAGTCTTTGACCGCGCCACTTGGCATTGTGTGCGTGTTGCGTTCCCAATTGGCCGCCGATCCCTTTATGGATCCGTCCTCGCATTTTATACGCCATATCGATATCCCATTTAGCCTGGATCGTTTGTCATTATATGAACATTATTTAATAAATGCAGAACTGAATCCTTATTGCTATTCTACAATTTGTCGTAAATTCCATTTTTGCAAAATTTTGACATCATGTAAAACAAGTATTATTTTCTGTGTCAATACCGGCATTTTATTGCGTATTAATGATAAAACCTGGCTTAGAACTATGAATAACCCTTTCTTTACTCGGTTGTTATGGCGATATTTAAGGCAGGACTTTAATAGAACTTCATGTTTTTGTGATGGTAATATTGACTTTCGGTTTAAATTTACAGGGGAACAATATGACACACAATAACTCATCTGCCACCGCTCGGCGTTACAAAGTCGCTAAGGAAACTCCAAGGCCATAACGCTCAATGTCATCGCAAGGTCAGACGATGCTTCAAGGACGCATTGACGCACCGAGCTGTGAATAAGGGTCAAGGTTACCGAGGTAAAGACACTTTAATTATCCTCATGTCATCAAGCATAATTTTAATCTTTCTTTTGTCAGGATAACATTGACAAAATGGTCATTAAATGACAATTTAATATTGGACAGTTAGAAAGCTGGTCATATGATGACTACCTTTGTGTAGAAATGGACACAAATATGGACTAGAGATACTGAAAATTTGTTGGTTGGTTGAATGCAGATTAGATTAACGTCCGGTATTAATAGCTAGGGTCATTTAATGACGCTTTCCCGTGTTAGTATGGGCTGCGTGTTTGAAATACGTATGTGTTTTGGAGACTGCAGTGTGTTTGTGCAGTGACTCTTTGTAATACTGGAACTCTTATTCTATCCCGCCAGAAATAGAACAAGCATACACCAAAAGAGCAAGCACGGAGTGCTTGGTGCTGCAGCCTGTTATATTTCAGTTTTTAAAGAGACACACTCGGTTTAACGAAAGTTATTACAATAATGTCTTAAAATCTTTAAATCGACCCAAAGTATCCTTAATTACTGTGAGAAAAAAACACGGACAAATGTAGCTTTGCAAAAGGCGACTAAATTTGGGAAGTTTTATTCTTATTAAGTATATTTTCTCTGAAAGACAAAATGTGCTGTCTTAAGCTTAAGGTCACAACCACATTCGGTCTTCTTGTTAAGGGTGTACGTGCAATTTGTTTCCAATGATTAAAATGTATATTATATTTTTTTTAATACAAAGAGTTGACAAATAATATTTTGACGAAATGGAAAAAATTACTATGGTTTCCTCAAATCATTTTTTCGTTTAGATGATTAATGTAAGGAGATGTTCAATAAATGTTTAAACGAACATTTCATGATGAATTGTTCGGAAGCCATACATTTCAAATAAGAATACATTTTTTCGAATTCAGTTGGATTTAAAAGTAGAAAATTTGAATTTGGAAGTGGGGGAAAACATTTTTATTCTACGTCACGCAATTAATAACAGTCCAAACCAACTTTATATTTAGACGAGTGCATCCCTACGACATACTGGTGAACTTCATCACATTACAAGTTCTGCCCTTATATTCCCCACAAGATAATCATGTATAATCTAATAGCTATAAGGTACTAAATGTGTAAGCGTTAGTCTAGATTTATGGTAGTTATATCGTCAAAGTAATTTGATTTGGTTGGAGAAAGTCTCACGAACTGTCCTCTTGGAGCTGAATAACCGTGATAGCATGTATTCCCATCTTATGTTTATGTTAACAATACATTACAACAATTTCAAAACAATTGTCTCACAACGGTGTTTTGTAACATAACATGATTATTTCGCCGTCAAATATCCGTCAATCTTTATCTATTTTCATTGAATTTCAGTAGCCGAGGAAACACAATGGTTGCCATGGTTACCGCCATCACGAGGTTAGGAGAGCAAGAAGTGCCAACGTCACTGAACAGAAAGCTTTGAAATGAAGAAAATTTCCCAGAGTTCCTGTCACCAGGAGGTCACCAAGTACACACCGCCAGCATCTCGGACGTGGTCCAATTCGTTAATGTCAAATCGAAGTATCAGACAAAGAGGCGCATAGTCAGCAGGTGGACAAAAACTGCTGACGTCATCATTTGTTTACTGTGCCATTTATTTGGGTCAGAACAAAAGACGATCTCACACTAAAGTCACTGCCAAAACAATTATTTAACATTACACGTGGAATAGGGAGGAAAACACACATTCAACGATATATTCATCAATCAATTTGTATTCATTTATTATTTATTCACTGACATGGAAAATCTCTTTTTTTTTCATTGCTCATATTTGTTACTGCAGATCAATATATGTACACTGTTATTTATACTATTGCTGTTGATATTAATTTTGTTATGATATTAGATGTCAGTTTTTGTTATATAAAATAATGAAAAATCTTTCTGTCTCCTGTGTGGTTGTTCTGGTAATACAGTCTAGCATGAAAGTCCGCAGAAAACATTTACAGAAACTATATATTTGTACGTTCGATTCAATATTTAGGGTATTCTCAGAGCTTACTCAAACCCTTGATCAAAAAAAGTTTTCCATACCAAACGGATTTATAAGAAAAACGTAATGAAATGTAAATACAGATTAAATAAGGAGAGGTTAACAAGCAAAGACTCCTTAACCCTAGTTGTGTTATTCCCATCATTTGGCGGTCGACTGCTATACCGACCTTTTGACGTTGTACTAAAACATTAAAGAGGACAATTGCATCAGAACCAGGCGTTCCGGAAAAGTAACCGTTCTCTGTTTTATCGACACCATGTAATGTATAAATTTAAGTCAAGTCGGTGTCCCTCCACAGTGGATGACCATCACGACACCAGAGCCACAACGCATATACGAACTACACGTGTACAAAGCGCAAAGTATTTCACCTTGTATAGCACATAAATATTTTACTATGAGCATATTCAGTTGATCATAAAACTTTCCCATAGAATTCTTTAACTTGCATAACCCAAACCATTGCGTTGTCGATTTCTCTTTTAATACACAACAGTCATTTTTCATCGTGATTATAAGAGTAAGCCCTGTAATAATGATTCAGCTCACACTTGTGTATTACAAATATGATATATAGGGATGTTACTTTCAATTGATAAAAAATAATCGGAGAATAGAATTGTCAAAGTCACCATACAACATCTTTATTGAGTGAAGAACGGTGAAAAGAAGCTTAAATACGTTCAGATAATCATTTGTATGACCTCAAGAATTTGTGCATTATTGTGCAAAACTTTATTGTTTTTTAACAAGACTGGGTCAGGATACACGAAACATAGCCTTGACTAATTTTCTCTGCACAACGTCATGATTAATCGGATATTTCTGAGTATAGCAAGGTTGTGGCACAGGGCCTCGATAATCAGAGAATCTTTCCTAACTACATTGTATGTACTACGAACATGATTATCACAAGTTAACATCATACAAAATGCTGTCTGAATCAATGTTAAGCATATTTCAAGGCCAGGAAAAACAAAGTGAACATGTATAGGGAATCAATATGGCTTCGTCCAAACACGGGATCTCAAAGGTCAATATCAACGTAACAAGGACATGGTAACAAATATAGAGTACCACTCAGAAATAAGGGGTCAATTTAACGCAAGGTCCAGAGGACATAGAGGAACAATATCAACACAACATCTAGAGGGTAAGGGAGCAAATATCAACGTAACGTCTAAAGGGCATGAGGGCCAAAAGCAACGCAACGTCCAGAGGGGCTTAAAGGAACAATATCAACACTTCGTTCAGAGAGCACGGATGCTTATATCAACAATGGTCAGAGGGCATGGGGACCAATAGCAACGCAATGTTCAGAGGGCATGGGGACCAATAGCAACGCAATGGTCAGGGGGCATGGGGACCAATAGCAACGCAATGTTCAGAAGGCATGTGGACCAATAGCAACACAATGTGTTCAGAGGGCATGGGGACCAATAGCAAAGCAATGTTAAGAGGGCATGGGGACCAATAGCAATGCCATGTTCAGAGGGCAAAGGGACCAATAGCAACGCAATGTTCAGAGGGCATTGGGACCAATATAAACGCAATGTTCAGAACACGGGGACCCATCACAACACAATGTTCAGAAGGCATGTGGACCAATAGCAACGCTACGTACATAGGGCATGGGGACCAATAGCAACGCTACGTACATAGGGCATTGGGACCAATAGCAACGCTACGTACATAGGGCATGGGGACCAATAGCAACGCTACGTACATAGGGCATGGGGACCAATAGCAATGCTACGTACATAGGGCATGGGGACCAATAGCTACGCTACGTACATAGGGCATGGGGACCAATAGCAACGCTACGTACATAGGGCATGGGGACCAATAGCAACACAATGTGTTAAGAGGGCATGGGGACCAATAGCAACACAATGTGTTCAGAGGGCATGGGGACCAATAGCAACACAATGTTCAGAGGGCATGGGGACCAATAGCAACACAATGTGTTCAGAGGACATGTGGACCAATAGCAACACAATGTTAAGAGGGCATGAGGACCAATAGCAACCCAATGTTAAGAGGGCATGGGGACCAATAGCAACACAATGTTAAGAGGGCATGTGGACCAATAGCAACACAATGTGTTCAGAGGGCATGTGGACCAATAGCAACACAATGTTAAGAGGGCATGGGGACCAATAGCAACACAATGTGTTAAGAGGGCATGGGGACCAATAGCAACACAATGTGTTCAGAGGGCATGGGGACCAATAGCAACACAATGTTCAGAGGGCATGGGAACCAATAGCAACACAATGTGTTCAGAGGGCATAGGGACCAATAGCAACTCAATGTTAAGAGGGCATGTGGACCAATAGCAGCACAATGTGTTCAGAGGGCATGAGGACAAATAGTAACGCAATGTTAAGAGGGCATGGGGACCCATAGCAACGCAATATTCAGAGAGCATGGGGACCAATAGCAATGCAATGTTCAGAGAGCATGGGGACCCATAGTAACGCAATGTTCAGAGGGCATGGGAACCAATATCAAAGCAATGTTAAGAGGGCATGGGGACCAATAGCAACGCCATGTTCAGAGGGCAAATGGACCAATAGCAACGCAATGTTCAGAGGGCATTGGGACCAATAGTAACGCAATGTTCAGGACACGGGGACCCATCGCAACACAATGTACAGAGGGCATGGGGACCGATAGCAACACAATGTTCAGAGGGCATGGGGACCTATAGCAACGCTACGTACATAGGGCATGGGGACCAATAGCAACGCTACGTACAAAGGGCATGGGGACAAATAGCAATGCTACGTACATAGGGCATGGGGACCGATAGCAACACAATGTTCAGAGGACATGGGGACCAATAGCAACGCTACGTACATAGGGCATGGGGACCTATAGCAACGCTACGTACATAGGGCATGGGAACCAATAGCAACGCTACGTACATAGGTCATGGGGACCAATAGCAACGCTACGTACATAGGGCATGGGGACAAATAGCAACGCTACGTACATAGGGCATGGGATGGGGACCAATAGCTACGCTACTACATAGGGCATGGGGACCAATAGCAAACGCTACGTACATAGGGCATGAGGGACAATACAAAACGCTACGTACAATAGGCAATGGGGACATAACAAGCTCGTACATAGGCATGGGGACAATAGCAACGCTTCGTACATAGGGCCATGGGGACCAATAGCAACGCTACGTAAACATAGGGCATGGGGACAAATAGCAACGCCTACCGTACATAGGGCATGGGGACCAATAGCAAACCGGCTACGTACATAGGGCATGGGGACCAATAGCAACGCTACGTACATAGGGCATGGGGACCAATAGCAACGCTACGTACATAGGGCAATGGGACCAATAGCAACGCCTACGGTACATAGGCGCCATGGGGACCAATAGCAACGCTACGTATATAGGGCATGGGGACCTATAGCAACGCTACGTACATAGGGCATGGACGATAGCAACACAATGTTCAGAGGGCATGGACCAATAGCAACGCTACGTACATTAGGGCATTGGGGACCAATAGCAACACAATGATTCAGAGGGCATGGGGACCAATAGCAACGCCTACCTTACTAGGGCATGGAGACCAATTAGCAACGCTACCTACATAGGGGCATGGGGGACCCTATAGGATATTTCGAGAAAAGATTGTGTTGTGATCGTCACAGAAGATTTACGCATCGGGTCCTCAAAGGTACAACCACAAATTATTGGCGACTAATAAAAACAAAAACAGATACGTACAGCACTGCTACAAAATCCGATACTGTGCAAAAAGTATTACCACTTTCATACTTAGCAAATCTGACATATAAAATAGTTTCTATTATCGTTTCAGAGGTTACAGGACATTTATATTTGTACAATTTCTTATTGCTAATATAATTTGTGTAGATTTAGTGTAGCCAGCTGCGAAAGGCGGTGCCGGGCCGTCACATGTACACGCGTTTTTGTTCACACATAGAAATCCCATGTTGTGAAAAAGTTATGAATAAATAATTGATTTCAATGTATTCATATTTCTGTAATACACGAAAATCTGTTCCATAACACATTTAATATAAATATAACGATAATTTGAACCACCCTGGTCAGACCACGGCCGCTCGTGCATGCTTCCCGGTAGATCACCTCTGTCTTCAACAGCCAAAATAGTTTGGGAAAAATTATTAATAATTTATAAAACGTAATTACCAAAAACCGTATATCCAATAAAGACTGTAAAAATATATAATTTTCGTTATTTCCTATGTATATCTGTTTTAAATAAATGGTATACAACCACCGGACTTACACATAAATGAAGATGTATGTGTACGTACACGTTTACCAGTTATTGCTGCGCATATCTCGAAAAATAAAATAGTGAAATCGTCTCAATTTACATTGAGTTTATTTTTTAATTTTTAGTCACTTTTATTCCATGTCCGTTTATGTTTGAAATTGCCAAATTGAAGGGTGATATTACTTTTTAAGTAATTGAATGCATGTTAGATAGACTACATTTAGAATTTATGAATTACAACATAGCTAGATCGTATTACTAAGAAAATGCCGACCAGGACACATTGCTCACGCAGCGAGAATCCTAAAATACTCGAATACTCAATACTTGAATGTTCATAAACTAAATCCAAAATTTCTGAACGAAAAAGTGTAACCAGAATATATAATTTTATGTGACTCCTTGAAAAAATGACGAAATTCGGAATCTCGGCCAGTTTACGTACGTAATGGCTGCGTGCGTTGCGGTAATCTACCAAGGCAAAATTTTAATTTAGTCATAATCACACATCGTAAGATGTTTTTACCAAGTATTAAACTTAGAAAACAGTTTAATGATTTATTAAAATGTTCATATTATTGGAAAACTTGGAATTAATATGAGTTTCTGATAATTTTGTACTTCTGTCAAAATGCTCACACGTCATTGGTCTTAATGTCGACCGTGTTTTTACTCGTTGTGCGGTCCGAAAATGGAGTATAAAACAGAGTGAAATACTTATGAATAACCAGATGCTTTTATTCTAAAAAATTAACAAAAATTTT
>SAYR01072619.1:1312390-1360275 GCA_004382745.1 Argopecten irradians irradians
AACAATAGCAACGGCTACGTACATAGGGCATTGTGGACCAATAGCAACGCTACGTACATAGGCATGGGACATAGCAACGCTAGGTACATAGGGCATGGGACCAATAGCACGCTACGTACATAGGGCATGGGGGACCAATAGCCAACGCTTACGTAATAGGGCATGGGGACAAATAGCAACCTTACCGTACAAGTAGGGCATGGGGACCAATAGCAGGTAACGTATATAGGCATGGGGACCGAATAGCAACGCTACGTACATTAGGGCATGGGAACTAGCAACGCTAACCGTACAATAGGGCATGGGGACGAATAGCAACGCTACGTTACATTAGGGCATGGGGCCAATAGCAACGCTACGGTACATAGGAGAGACCAATAGCAACGCTACGTACATAGGGCATGGGGACAATAGCAACGCTACGTACGATAGGGCATGGGGACCAATAGCAAGCTAGCGTACATAGGTCGTGGGGACCCAATAGCAACGCTACGTACATAGGGCATGGGGACCAATAAGCAACGCTACGTACATAGGGCATAGGACAAATAGCAACGCTACGTACATACGGGCATGGGGACCAATAGCAACGCTACGTACATAGGGCATTAGCGGACTAGATGGAATATCGCAACCGAAGATGCATGAAGCCAATATTTATTCTGGTATCATATATCTGGAAACTCAATGGCTGATACAGATTAACGGCGTCAGTGAAACAAATATTAACTTCAACGACATATGGGCTTGACCACTTGTACAATTTATTTATTAAGATTACTAATAAACACTTACAATTGATGTAGACGATAAGTAATTCTCGATTATATAGTCAACGCTATGTGACTAGAAGCTATATATAAGATATAACCTTTGGAGAACATTTAAAAGATAGGATACATACGATTTGAATACAGGTCCGATGTGACGGTCACAAAGAATGGACGTAGTACTACACACTTAAATGAGAGAAAGGGACTTTAGCGAGTGGTAATGTTTAGCCATGAAAACTTTGAATCTTTTAAAAAAGTTTTCTTTTTTATCATAACACGGAAGTACCGGTAATATGGGAAAGCTGCCTTATTCCTATCTGCTTCAGGACGTTTTGTATATTCACTGAATAATAGATGCAAAATCAGTCTGTAATTCCACACTGCCAGGGGCTTAGGTGGCAAATGGTTATTTCCTTGGGAGGAACTTTGTTTAAAAATGTTCAATTTTTATGTTTGAAAAAATGTTATTCGTCTCTTCCTCGAGACGTGTTTATCACATAGACGACATCCTACACGTTTTTTAAACACAAGTCTTCTTTATGCAGATAAACAAAAATCTATATGTAAAAAACATAATGTTATGCCTCTCATTGTTCGCAGCGAGTGTCCTTTTCCATGCGAACAGATGTTCTCGATTAGCACGTGATGTAAATGGCAAAAAATCCGACAATCTAATATCCGGTTTACACGTTGTTAACGCTATTAAAAAGGAGATATGATTGAGGCCGACAAGTCCTGGATATATGGGAACTGGGTACATGTAGTAACAGATCATGTAGTCAAAGATGGTAGTTGGTATAAAATCTGTTGTTTATATTCGCCGTATTGATGGTAGCTGTTAATGTAAATGGTATAGATGTATTTTAATAAAATCAGACAAGTTTATGCCAAGATTTCAATTTCAATCTTTTACTTATACGGCAAAATGCTGCACCATTATTCAATAGATACTGTAGCAGGGGTACAGGTAAAGAAGAAGATAACTGGCTATTTCAGAGATGACCCTTGGCATTTACTTATTGATAATATTTATGTTATTTACGACTTTTTAAAAGTAATTTTGATATTTTAAAACAGGTTTGTAACTTAAAACGCATTTGCAAATATGATTTTTGTTCCAAATACTTTTTATTTTGATGATAGGTGGCGTGTAAGAGATTTGAAAAATTCAGGCAAAATTAGTGCAGGCTTTAATGTATGTACAACATAGCTTTTTACCCTTAAGATACATTCTATAAAGTATATGTTTTTTATCTACAACAACATTTTGCATAGTTTAGGCAGAGTTCATTTTTGGACAAGCCGCTTTTTGTGGTTTTTGTGAGCCTGTAAACCATGGTAACGCAAATTTTGGTTTTTGAAACAATGCAAAAAATTGGGATTTTCAACCACAAAAATTACAACCCCTTCTAGGAGAATTTTTTTTCTTGAACACAGGTTTAAAACGCAGCATTCACTGCCGTGCATAGGGGACTGAGCCTATTATCGACATAGGTATATCATTAAACTTTTGAGGCAGATTTACCTCGTACCAGCTATCATTTCTGCTGCTACAGTAATTGGAGTTTTTCAATCTAAGCACGCACATTCCGGATACCCTTCTAAAACCATTATCTCGACCCATTTTGGGAATTTCTTTATGCAATGTGAAGCCTGCATATTAATTCTCTAGATTGAATTCACCAATTTTTAGGAATATACATTTTTATTTTTTTATGCATATAATAAAACAGGGCTTTCTGCTTAATAAAATCTGGATATTTGCGTTTAATTAAACCTACTTATAGAAGTCTAAGTAATTTGATAAATGGCTAGGTTTTTTGTAGCAGAGAAAGTCGGAAGTTTCAAGAGAAAAACCATCAAATTAAACGAATGACCCACGTGTATCATGAACCTATCAATACTAAAAGAAACATATATCATAAATAGAAATTTTGTATGTTCAAAATATTTTTTCCTCAATATTCATTTATTATTTTTGATTTAATCGTTCAGAATTGAACGTAATGAGTACCGGACCAAGTTATTATTGGATTGTTTATTAAAGGTCATTGACCAACAGCTCTGAATTCCAAAGGCGTGGGACATGTGCCAAACCGAGTAGACACAGTTGACAATAGTGTTATTCTGATGAATATTCCAGAAGATTCCTAGAAAACAAGAGCGATAACTTAACGTTTCTATGGAATTCTGCTCTCAGACACTTCTCCAAACATCAATATCTAAACAGTGTATGTTAAAACTGTTAAAACAGCTGCTTGCAGCAGGACAATTCCGTGGAATCCTGGGCACCAAGGACACAACTCTACAAAAGACAATGCAGTCAACCAGAACAAAGAAAGACAACAAACAAGTTATACATAAACAATCATCGTCATCTATGTAAGCGAAGACCATGCCTCCTCTCATAATAAAGTACAATGTTGAAATTGAAACTGTCTATATATAGAAGATTCATTTCGGCAGCGCGAGACACCAGGAAACCTTACTTAGAGAAGTGTCGTTTTTGATTACTTTATGTGGGAACACAGAACTGTCTAAGTAGTCAATGTTCGATATTTTACATTTTCCTGTGAGAATTTTGACATTAGTCAGCAAACAAAAATAGGTAGGATGGGGACAAGTTTTATCTGTATAATTAGTGGGCGTAATTGCTCCGTTTCGTTTACAAATGATACTGTACACGAAAAAATGTCACCAAGTCACTTTTTACAAAGGCTCCTCATTTTTACTTAAACATCATTAAACTTCCTGTTTATCTGTAGTTGTTGTACACATGTGAGTGTCAAATTACCAGTATATTTACCTGTAAATTATGATTAATTAGTTACTTAACTCCCAACGGCTTGTCAGTTGTCTTGGAGACAAAGGTTACCACCTACATAAAATCTGCGATTAATACGGATATAAAACTGAATTGAAGGATAAGGAGTGAATCCCTTTCAAAACCTTACCCTATCTCGCGTGATAACCGGCCCTTATGACCAGAATTTAGGGGTTATCAATTTGAGACTGGACCTCCTAGCAACTATCGTCACCATTTAAACTTTGGACCCTCGTAAAATGGCATGTTTAGTGTTTGTTAGATGAATTCTTTGAGGAATAACCATTGACACTGGTTGATAGGGTTAGACATATGGAAGACGTCGGGGGAAGGGGTAGGAAATTAGTGTTACAGAAATTCCGGAGATTGTACGCGAATATTTATAGTAGCCATCATGAATAGAAATGTGAAATTAAATAAATCTTTTAATATTCAAAAATAATATTTTTTCATTATATTTCATATTTAAGAATATGGAATTTGTGTGGATGTTTGATAACAATTAAATAGGACAATGCCGAGTGTCTATCAAGGTTTATTCATATATATCGCGTGCCCATATTACAATGCTAAATGGGTAATTCCATTACTGATAAATCCACATGATCACCTTATACGAAGCAGCAAGATTAGGAGCCCACCAGACACAAAATCTTATTTCATTTTTAACATAGATTTTGAAATCGTATAATTGATAACCTGTGTATCAATCTATGATGATATTTAAAATTCAGTTATAAAACATTGCAATAACAAGGCACACCTTAGATAGGGAAATCGTAATGTAAGAATGCGACGGAGTTTTCGTTACAAGTGGACGATAACAACAAATTCAATTATCTTTTTGTTAAATATATTTATTTACCCTTTTTATAATTAAAATAACGCAATAGTTCTCGGATTGTCGCACTATTTATTACAATAGGATGTAACAATCATCGCAAGCGGCTGTGTTCCCACTATGTTTATGTGTAGATATACAGAGTTGTACCTTTGAGCGCCCGGATGTACCTTTGTGTGACGTCATCGCCATCTTTTCTGAAATCTCCTATAGCAACGCTACGTACATAGGGTATGGGGACCAATAGCAACGCTACGTACATAGGGCATGGGGACCAATAGCAACGCTACGTACATAGGGCATGGGGACAATAAACGCAACCGCAGATGCATTGAAAGTCAATATTTATACGGTATCATACAGCATCACAGCGGCGTCAGTGAAACAATATTAACTTCAACGACATATGGGCTTGACACTTGGTACAATTTATTATTTAAGATTACTAATACAACACTTACTAACTTGATGTATACGATAAGTTAATTCTCGATTTTATCAGTCAACGCTGTGTAACTAGAATGTATAATAAAATATAACCTTGGAGAAAATTTAAAAGATAGGATAATACGATGAATACATTGTCGATGTGACGTCACAAAGAATGACGTAGTATACACACTTAAATAGAGGAAGGGACCTTTAGCGCAGTTGGTAATTTTAGCATGAAAACTTTGGAACTTTTAAAAAAGTTTCTCTCTTTTACATAACAACGGAGTACCCGGTAATCATGGGAAGCTGCCTTATTCCTATCTGCTTCAGACGTTTGTATATCACTGAATAATAATGCAAATCAGTCTGTAATTCCACACTGACCAGGGCTTAAGATGGCAAATAGGTTTTTCTTGGGAGACTTTGTTAAAATTTCATTTTTTATGTTTGAAAAAATGTCATCGTCTCTTCCTCCGAGACGTGTTATCACATAACGACAATCCTACACGGTTTTAAACACAAGTCTTCTTTATCAGATAACAAAAATCTATATGTTAAAACATAATGTTATGCCCTCTCCATTGTTCCCGAGTTGTCCTTTCCATGCGACAGATGTTCTCGATTCACGTGATGTAACCATGCAAAAAATCCGACATCTAATTTCCGGTTTACACGTTGTTACACGTATTAAAAAGAGATATGATTAAGCCGACAAGTCCTGATATATGGGGACTGGTATACATGTATGTCAACAGATCATGTATCAAAGATGGAGTGCTTTTAAAATCTGTCGTTTATATCGCCGTATTGATATCGGTAACGTCAATGTAATGGTATGGATATTTTATAAAATCAAGACAAGTTATATGCCAAGATTTCAATTTACATCTTTACCTTATACGGCAAAAATGTGCACCAATATTCAATAGATACTGTAGCAGGGTTAAGTAAAAGAAGATAACATGGCTATTTCAGAGATGACCCTTGGCATTTACTTATATATATTATGTATTACACTTTTTAAAAGTAATTTTGATATTAAAACAGGTTGTAACTTTAAAACGCATTTGCAAATATGAATTTTGTCCAAATACTTTTTATTTTGATATAGGTGGCAGTGTACAGTAGATTTGAAAAATTCAGCAAAATTAAGTGCAGGCTTTAATTATGTACACATAGCTTTTTAACCTTAAATAACATCTATATAAAAGTATATGTATTTTTAATCTACACAACATTTGCAATAGTTATGCAGAGTTCATTTTTGGACAAGTCCGCTTTTTGTGGTTTTGTGAGCCTGTAAAAACCATGGTAACCAAATTTGGTTTTTTGAAAAAATGCAAAAAATTGGGATTTTCAACCCAAAATTACACCCCCTCTAGGAGAATTTTTTTTCTTGAACACAGTTTAAAACCAAGCATCACTGCCGTGATAGCGGAACTGAGCCTATTTCGACATAGGTATATCATTAAACTTTTGAGCAATCTTACCTCGTACCCCAGCTATCAATTTCTGCTGCTACAGTATTGAGTTTTTCAATCTTAGACGCACATTCGGATACCCTCTAAACCATTAATCTCGAACCCATTTTGGGGAATTTCTTTATGCAAATGTGAAGCCTGCATATAATTCTCTAGATTGAATTCACCAATTTTAGGACATATACATTTTTTATTTTTTTATGCATATAATAAAACAGGGGCTTTCTGCTTAATAAAAATCTGGAATTTTGCGTTTTAATAACCTACTTATAGACAGTCTAGTAATTTGATAAATGGCTAGGTTTTGGTAGCAGAGGAAAGTCGGAGTTTCAAGAGAAAAACCATCAAATTAAACGAATGACCCACGTGTATCATGAACTTATCAATACTAAAAGAAACATATATCATAAATAGAAAATTTAAATGTTCAAAGTATTTTCCTGAATATTCATTTATTATTTTGATTTTAATCCGTTCAGAATTGAATGTAATTGAATGTAATGAGTAACCGACAAGTATATCGATTGGTTTATTAATTGTCATTGACCAACAGCTCTGAATTACAAAGGCGTGGACATGTGCCAAACGGAGTAGACACAGTTGACAATAGTGTTATCAGATGAATATTCCAACAAAGATTTCCTAGAAAACAAGAGCGATAACTCTAGCGTTTCTATGGAATCTGCTCTCAGACACTTCTCCAAAACATCAATATCTATACAGTGTATGTTAAAACTGTTAAAACAGCTGCTTGCAGCAGGACCAATTCCGTGGAATCCTGGCACCAAGGGACACAACTCTAACAAAAGACAATGCAGTCAACAGAACAAAGAAAGACAACAAACAGTTATACATAAACAATCATCGTCATCTATGTAAGCGAACATTGCCTCCTCTCATAATAAAAGTACAATTGGTTGAAATTGAAACTGTCTATATATAGAAGATTCATTTCGGCAGCGCGAGACACCAGGAAACCTTACTTAGAGAAGTGTCGTTTTGATTACTTTATGTGGGAACACAGAACTCTTAAGTAAGTCAATTTCGATATTTTGACATTTTCCCTGTGAAATTTGACATTAGTCAGCAAACTAAAATAGGTAGGATGGGGACAATTTTATCTGTATAATTACGTGGCGGTAATTGCTCCTTTCGTTTACAAATGATACTGTACACGAAAAATGTCACCAAGTCACTTTTTACAAAGGCTCCTCCATTTTGTACTTAAACATCCATTAAACTTCCGGTTTATCTGTAGTTGTGTACACATGTGAGTGTCAAATTACCAGTATATTACCTGTAAATTATGATAATTAGTTACTTAACTCCCAACGGCTTGTCAGTTGTCATGGAGACAGAAGGTTACCATGTACTAAAATCTGCGATAATACGGATATAAAACTGAATTGAAAGGATAAGGAGTGACTCCCTTTCAAAACCCTTGACCCTATCTCGCGTGATAACCGGCCCTTATGACCAGAATTTAGGGGTTATCAATTTGAGACCTGTACCTCCTAGCAACTATCGTCACCATTTAACTTTGACCCTCGTAAAATGGCGGTTTAGTGTTTGTTAATGAATTCTTTGAGGAAAACCATGACACTGGTTGATAGGGTAAACATATGGAATACGTCGGGGGAAGGGGGTAGGAAATTAGTGTTACAGAAATTCCGGAGATTGCACGCGAATGTTTATATAGCCATTATGAATAGAAATGTGAATTAAATAAATCTTTTAATATTCAAAATAATATTTTTCATTATATTTCATATTTAAGAATATGGAATTTATCGGATGTTTGATAACAATTAAATAGACAACGCTGAGTGTCAATCAAGGTTTTATTCATATATATCGCGTGCCATATTACAATGCTAAATGGGTAATTCCATCACTGATAAATCTACATGATCACCTTATACGAAGCAGCAAGACAGGAGCTCTACCAGACACAAAATCTTACTCATTTTATAACATAGATTTTGAAATCGTATAATTGATAACCTGTGTATCAATCTATGATGATATTTAAAATCAGTTATAAAACATTGCAATAACAATGCAACACCTTATATAGGAAAATCGTATTAAGAATGCGACGGAGTTTTTCTGTTACAAGTGGACGATAACAACGAAATTCAAATTATCTACCATTACTTCTATACATTAAAAGGTCCTCAAGACCTTGATAACAGTCGTAAAATAATTTCAAGAAAGAGATCGCTTCTTTAAATTCATAATTGACACAGTGACAAACATTCTTAAAATATTTGATCAATCATATTTTGGATATCGAATATTTAACCAATTTCAACTTTAAATGCTCAAACATTTGCATTATGCTTTCTTGATTCACGTGACGCTCGATATAGCTACTCTTTGGGAAAAACAACTATAAAACATTCAATGGGCTGAATATAATTAAACTCAGTAAACTGTTCTTCAAAACTTAATGTATCTTTTCATCTCAGACTCAGAAATATGTTGATTTATACTTTCAAAATTTAGGAACAACTCATCTATTCTGAATATAATTTATGCAGGTGTAGATGTTTTGATTTGATTGATCCAATCAATACAGGTGCGGCAATTAATTTTATTAAAAGGTACAAATATAATCTGATTTAATTAATATTCAAATGAAAAGAAAACAAATTCAACCTCTGTATCGTGTTGACAGAGAAGAAATCACCACAAACCATCGTGTTTGATAAATATTTCATGAGATCACCACCCGATTAAAGGGACGAGATATTTCAGATATCCGTTAGCAAATTAACTTATCTCTTGACCACTAGGTGGTCATTGACAGGTGCGGACAGTCGCCGGACACCGCTATGTAATCAGTCTCTATCACACCTGAACAGGTAAACATTGACGACTCACGTGCGCTGATCACCTGTAATGACAGACCCAATCAAAGGAACCCACGTGTGCTAACAAACTCCGGTCAAATCGCCATTGAATTGGAGACAAAGTGAAATCGAATCGATGGGTTTATTTTTGAAACTCAATCCGGAGAATTATTCCGGGGTGGTCCGTATACTATACATGACGCTGATGGCGTCTTTGTTGTGAGCGTCATGTCCTTCGCGAGGTTTGGCGCATTTGTGGATCGAGTCAATTATTGATGCTAAGGATGGTGGCCCCTTGGGATTCCTCAAGCATTATCTACCGACACGACACAGCAAGCGTGTAATCCATATGCATATTTGATCCTTACATTGTCTCCTCTGAATAATTCCATATATGCATGTTTCGGACATATCCATACAGTAATTTCATTTCATGTCGGACAGCTACACAATTATGTAAACTAATTAGATGGTACATGTATACATACAGTGCAAGCATCTCCCCTTGAGACGGCTTTCTTGGAAACATATATAACAGAAATGGTAATTTTGAGAACGACTAAGAATTGAAAGAGAACCACAACCAAATAAACATCTTTTGTTAAAATCTTCTCTTGTAAATTAGTTTATAAAGGCCTGAGTATTGTAAAAAGATAGATCAATTATAGTGTTAACGTTTTGAAAGGGAAATTACCAGCATTCTTAAATCAGACGAAGACACCATCGATCTTACAGCAAGTCCCTTGTGCTGTTCTGGGGTCTGCGACAAAATGAAAAATTCTGTCGCAACAGATTGATTGTCTAATGTGAAAGATTTCCCAGGGGATGAGCACTTACGTAATAATTAGGAACGAGGGGAGGGGGAGGAGGGGAGAGATGAAGACAAGGATGAAATAAGGGTCTCTACATAAAGACTGATTAATATATTTGGATGGCCTTGCCGAGAACAACTAATTCCGAAGTGTCAACCAAACATAGAGTTACGCTCTCCAGCCAATTTCACGGAGCTCGTCAATTGTCTCCTGAATTATCTCCCAGGAAGAATATGTCCAAATCGAGGACAAGAAGCAGGCCTGGTAAATTAGAGCTAGGACCATAGTCTGTTATATCATTGTGGTCACCCGGAAGTAGTCTATACATGCCATTTCTAAGACAATTCACTCAGGCTAATTCTTTTACATAACCAAGAAGCAAAATATAGCATAAATGTATTGTTCTACATTTCTTATGAAACATATAACGTAAAACATTTATAAATTCCTCGACATTGTTAAGTATTTTAATTGATATCGTTGAAATATCAAATCGTTGATCAATACGATTAAGCAGGTACAATATGAACGCTGTACCTTTACCCGAGCCAAAGTCACGCCCGTTAAACAAATGAACTACATAACCATTGAGAAGGTGATAAAATGATTTTTAGGCAAGACAATGCACCTAATAAGGTAAACACACTACTGTCAGAGCAATTTGAGCAGTTGTAGACAAAAGTTGCATTACCCTACGAGCAAGGGACAGGGTTCGGCATACAAGAAGTTTGACCACAGTGTGTAATGGCGGACAGCGAGCGATTTTGAACATTTCACACACAAGTCGCCATCGTGGGCTTTTCAGATATATCACAGTAAAACCGACTGATCTAATTACCATTAGAACCGGGGTTTTTTCCGATACATGTACAAATTTTAACGTTCTCTTAGACTGAATTGTCCCTTTAATAGATATTGTTAAGTAGATAAAGTAATAAGTTATTCAAAATCAAATCCATAAGTCAGTCATCTTGTCTTTCTGCATCTTCGATACTCCAGGGTTACTATCATAACGTCAGTGATATTAACCCCTTGAGTATCGTGGATGGTGTTTCTGAAAGACCCTCGTTTGAATTTATTTTCTTTGAAATGCACATTCCATAATGGAAATGTCTGAATGCTTATACTTCTATATGTCTATACAAATAAGGAAATATGAATTTCTCTAGTCCTGGCACCAGAAATAAGATATTCTGACAGACGAGTCTCTGGTCACCGTGGCCAGGTCTTAGACTAATCATGTTTGTGATCAAGATCAAGGAAATTACAAATAATTTAACAGAATCAACAGCAGAAAATTAGATTTTTTTTTTATCTTCTTCTTTGCTATCGTTCTTCCTTTCATACTTTCTTTCTTTCTTTTCATCTTTATATCTTTTTTTCTTTTTTTTCCTTTTTCTTCTTCTTTTTTTTAATTTCTATTTTACCTTTCTTTCTTTAATGAATGAAGATTAAACTGAACTACTGTTATCTCATTTATCAAATTCTACGTGTCCTTTTATCAGTAATAGAATTTCAAAGATTCTTGGGCAGATTTCAGCCATCACTTAAAGCTTATACAATGTGTAAGCTATGCAGTACTTATCATAGAGTTTTTGTTTATGCCACGAAATGAGTCACTTCTTTAATCTAATTCTGGTATGTAATCCAGCGATATATAATACAATTAGCGCGCGCCTAAGTACCGATAATCTGCTCTATAGCACGCGATGAGTCTCTGACTTACTGGTTAATCTTTTAATGTAATCATCAGTGAAGTCGGCACAGTATTGTAGGGTATACCATTACTTATAAGATTAGTTCAAAGCTCATTAACCCTTACGTGACTAACCTATGCGTCGGTATTTATGTAAAGGACCCGAATGGAATCCTCGAAGGTGTCATTCGAGTCTATATCTATAAGCGTCGATCTCCAAATTAAATATTTTAATAAACACTTTGTATCAGTCACTTTACCGTAAAGACCCGTCTAAGTCGTCATTCACGATGACGTAACAATGACGAAACTGTGACGTAATCGCCACTTTCGGATATATCTATCGGTAAATTAAGCAGACCTACAGGATGTCTTAACGGGTTACGACCAGCCTTTCTACAACATTACCTAATTGATCCCTTTTTTTTATCTGATAAGAGAAATATATAATGTATTGTGTGCGGTTTCGAGTGATGTCAATATTGTACTTCGTACATTCCGTTATTTATTTCAGCATATATTCGCACTCCGAAATGTGTTAATTTTGCTACGTATTATAACACATTCATTGTATATGTAAATATATCTATGGATAGCCAAACTAATCATTTTTAATTGAACAAGACTGTTTATTGTCTTGTCAGAAAGTATGCATTGTGACATGGAGTAGACTGTCTCAACTGCCTGAAACATGAGTGGTGCTGATCTGACGAGACTAATAAGAAAATGTCACGAAAGGAACTAGAACCAAAGTTCGAGTCTGGCACGAATGGCGTAAATTATACCAAAACTTCCGTGTAAAAGAAATCACGAATCTGTTGAGGATATTCTTAACAAAAGTACGACCCTCCCTCTGGGGCCTGTGATTGGGACGCGGAGTAATGAAGATGGAGGGGTACGCAATCGATAAAAATAATAAAAACGCTCATGTTCGCTCCGTAGATTATGAGTAATTTGAAAATAATACTTGCCTAATACAGATATTTTGTCATCTGTCGCCTGTCAAATTATGAAGACAGGATAGATATTATATACAGAAATTTCGTGACAATCATAGTTACATCGATTAATAAAAGATGGCTTCTCAGAAATAACTCCGCAGTTTGGATCTTCTGAGGTTTTCACAAAACAGCATATTACAGTAAATATAAATTCTTACAAAGTGATATGGTCTTGATAATGTGCTTGTAGGTGTAAAGACGTGTTATATTGTCGTTGTTAAGGAAAGACAGTGTTCCCGTAGAAAAGAACCTCCTATCTATAATACATTTTTGTACGTTTTAGGCAACATATCAAAATCAAGCTCGAGATTCAGATTGGACACATGTTAGAATTCTGTATGAGTCTAATTGACGCTGCAACTCTATTCCGTCTTTGCATACTACAGAGTTAGCTCCCTTGCGGATAGGAAGCATTCCTTTATTGTTTATTTCTGGAATTATAACAGGAAAAAGGAAATGTTTAAGAAACTCCAATCCAATATCATTTTATTCATCTGAACCGCATTTTATTCATCCACTTTTACTTTACACATATAATCAGCAATATATATAAATATTCACTTTACGTTATTGTTTCTGAAGCCTGTTTAATATATTAAACAATTAAAATCGCAAGAGTAGAAATAAGATCTCGGAATAATGCAACTTTTTATTGATTAAAAAAACTGAAGTGTTTTAACAAAACAGTATTGGTCTATGATGAGAAGGACGACAAAAATAAAGCCTGATTCTACATAGTTCGTTCAAGATTAATTCAATTTCAAGTGCAGCGAATGCAAAATTACTCAATATCTTGAAAGTCCGTATGCATGTATTTGTAAAAACAGGGAAACATAGCACGCAAACAACGCAAAAACCATGGAATAAATACTCTGAATGAATGTGTTAATTTGCAACTAAACTGGAAAGATAGATTCTTAAGCACCAGGAAAAGTACAAGGCGTATTGTTCTAGTAAATAAAATCCTGAATACATCCTAATTCAATTTGCATATTCTAGCTCTAAGACTAATGGATTATTCCAGTGGTTTTTTTTCCACTGGAATTGAAAATCTAATATATTTGTAAGTAATTTGTCGATGTAGTTTCAAATCTGTAATCATACGAATGTGTAAAAAGTATGTAATTTTCTACCATTTTTTCCTTTAATATGGTATTGAAACAGTGTTCTGTAGATTCGTCTTTTATCGTGTACTGTACGTCGAGTAAAGTATGCTTGTGGAAAGAAATATTTCAATACAGAGTTTAGTTAAAAAAAAAAAAGTTTTATAATAAAACAGAATTTATACCAGAACATAGTACCAATTTTAGCCACGCAAAGTGATTTCCGATGAAGTAAATTTGAGTAGCAGTGTAGTAATTGCTGATAGCAATGCCTCTCTCCCAGGAGAGCTCCGATTCTAGTAGTCCATTTCGGGTTTGGAACACAGAATCTGGCGTGTTATCGGATCACAACTTAAATGCCTGCAGATGAACATGCAATAGAGATAAGTGCGATGATTTATGCGATGACACTGGAACAGGACACGTGTTTAAAATTCTAGTGTTAAAATTCGCCGGCGATAAGGTTGAAATGTTCGCAAAATTATCAAAAATCCCATTCCCAAACGAAGCATCATTTACGAACTGACACATTTTTGCTCGCGCATGCGTTCTCTCGGTGATTCAGACAGTTTATTAGGACGCTGCACGGAATCAAGGAAAACACTGGATTTGCTTTCAGAACAAGTTTGATCAAGGATTGAATAAAAACACACGAGTTATGTATTTTAGACACCAGATAGTACATTCGGAGAATGGAAACATGTACAATGGGAAAAAATACAACTGCACAAATATCTAATTTAGTGTATACTTGATTTGTTTATTTGTCTGGTTTTTTTTTCTCATTCTCAATTTAGTTTTATTTCAATGCCGTTCCGGGGTTTGGCCGTTGTATGAAGCCGGAGTACCCGGAGAAAAACATCAAACACAAAAGATTCCAGGTGGAGGGATGTCAGAAGAATGTCGGAAACTGGAACCATATGATCACTGTCCCCTCCCCATCCCCCTCTTACACACACACACTCATCCCCTTTTTACATTACAATTTGCAACATCGTTTGTACATCACGTGTGTCATATGAATGTGTGTACAGAGAACGAGAAACAGCTTTTTTTAGTGAACGCATCATGCAGATGTGTGGTCCTCTTCAGAATCTTAGTAGTGCTTGGGACTCTGGATTGACGTTATGTCCACACAAGGCGATGGAAAGTCGAATAAAATGGTAAATTATGAGCCATAAAAATGTCAAAATCTGACTTAATGCAAAAGTCGACTCAAAGACACTTTAGGGACATTTTGAATTTTTTATGACAAATATCTTTTGGTCACAGATGATAAAGATATGCTGTATTCCAGGGAATAACGCAAAACGAAGGGAAGAGAGGCGAAAATAAACAAAGCATATGAAATATAATAAAGGTGGAGAAAGTGGTTGAGGAATCACAAAAAGAGCTAACAATCACTAAAAATTTAAGTACATTTTATATGTTGTATATATATGCAAAAAAAAATCAAACATTTATAGCTACCTGTTGGTGATTTTCGGCTTTTAACCCTAACTTAAATAACAGTATGATAAAATTTAACTATTTTAAACGAGTCTGAAATTAAAACAAAATACAAATGTAATGTGATCATAAATATACAAGCAATTACAGACCAGGTGTGCCAGAAAAGTAGGCGCTTTCGATTTCCCCAATTGACTTTGCTTAGTTAGTGTTAGATATTTCAACACATAATCAATACGTACATTTTACGTGAAAATATTTACGCGAAAAATATCGCCTGCTTATACGCTTAGACTGGATAATAGATCCTTAGTTCTTGATCATATTTCATCAGAGGACTTCTAATACTAGCATCCCTCCATAGTTCGAAACTTCTTAAATGACACATGTCGCAGAGACAAAAATAGAAACTGAGAGAGAGTCTGCAATAAGCTTCAAAAGACTGGTGACTTCAGTAATAAGACTATTCTCTAGTCTCATCCATTGAGAAACTTCGTGAGGTGCCTATGGGATAACTATGGTAACAGACTTAGTCACGCGACATTTTCCTGCATCTTAACCTGCTTGTCTATCTCTTTAGTACGTGATGCTAGGCCAGAAGTACCTTAAGTAACACGTTAGCGATATTTATTGTCACGGCCTGGCTCTGGGGTAAAACCTGATCTTGAGGAAAGGCACTCAGAGAAAAATGTGTGACACAACATCACCGGGGATCGGAGAAAAAACGGTTACGAAAGACAAAACAAATAAAAACACAAAAAAGTTCTTTAATGATCTTTCGTGAATTGCGTTATTGCCAAAGCAGGTGCAATTCCTACGCCCCAGCCTACAGGGCTGAGAGTATGGATGGAATCAAACTCATGATAATGATAGGTTAAAGAGGAAATGGTGAGACATATGTAACACATTTCGTGAATCCCTGTTGTTAGCTTTAGAAATAAAGCCAAAGGGATCTAGAATTGTACGTAAAATTCTGAGTTTTAGCACAAACAAGGGATACGACACGACCAAATACTGTTGAGATATAAGTATATCGGATCAAAATGGTCATCCGTTGTATGAGCTGTCTGATGGTCGGAACAAAGTTGAATGGTAATTAGAATTAAACAACTACGGGCAAGGAATATTGCTGTTTAGCGAGCTCATTTTGGAGCTGACAAGTCGAAATGGGAGTTGGTCGAGTTGGTACAGGAAATGATATTGGTCGCATTGGGACAGGGACGGGTGCTAGCCCGAGATACTCTGGCCCTTACACCAGACTTGGACATTATGACAGATAGATGTCTATACAACAAATGAATATCATATCTACCGAAATATCACAATCCGTCGAGATTAAAGATGATTTGCATACTACGAGAAAATGGCGACGACGACGAGGGAAATTTAAAGTTGCGGAAAAGAAACTACTGTGTTGACACAATAGAACGTGCATGCGTGATGAAATGGATGGCTATGAGTAGATAAATTATTCATTTGTTGAAAAGACCAAGGTAAGTGGCGATTCTCGGTGGTAATATTTTGTAAGTTGTCTGAATCGGAGAGTACCTGGCCCGATACCAAACGGTGTCGGCTTATTCCAGGTTTTCGAGTACTACTGCGCTCTGGCCCTAAACCAGACATCTATCTGTCATAATGTCTAAGTCTGGTGTCAGGGCCAGAGTATCTCGGGCTAGGACGGGTGCCTGCTGAGTTGGACAATGTGTTTGGGCTCATCGTATATGAACAGGGAATATGAATTGGTTGAGATGAGAAAGGGAATAGAAATAGTTCAAATGAGAGAGGAAAATTGATTTGGTATCAGGAAATGGTAGACCGTGCATGCGTTGGACGGGTTGGGAAAAGAATACGACAAAGTCCCGATTTCTCGAAAAAAAAAAAAAAAAAAAAAAAACTCTTTCAAAAGTACATAAGGTGACTTGACTTAAGATTGGTTCAAGAAATCGAGGTTTGGTCAAACTGATACAAGAAAAGAAAGACAATGGAGTTGAGATCTATATTAAAAGAACGAACGAATGAGAAATGATTACAGACTCATCATTGGCTTACTTTGGCCAACGTTACTCTTAGCAATTGAAATAAAAGTGAAAAAAACGCGTGGGTGTTTTATAAGTTAACACCTTCGTACTTTGGCTTAACGACGTGCTCACGATACAGGAAGGCTTTTTCTCAAACCATGTATCTCAAACTATTTTATCACTTTTTGTAAAGCTAATTGACTTCCGCGGGTAACCATTTTAAAATGTCGCGTCATGTTTAACTTTTGACCTTTCTAACGAATTTGCAGAGCAATGCTTTTCAACAAACTAGTGTTTATCGTTTGCACTTAAAACTTAATTTCATAACAGAACCTTTTGGTAAATATCATGACAAATAGCTCCACCTCCACACATCTACGTCACGTGAAATGGTTATCAAACATGGCAGTCTTCATCTAACAAGGATAATTTAGAGGTAAAATTTGCACTTGGAATATTTTTTGTGCGTATTTACAATTGTAAATCGAGACGATTGAAAAAGGACGAAATATGCGAAGATATAACGAATACATGTACCTTCACTGTAAGCTACAATTATTGTGACTCATCATTTTGGAGAATGATGATTATTGACTGGACTGAAACTCCTGTCGAGATTATATCTCCCCACCCCCCTAAATATGTTAACAAACATCAGTTTTGTCCATTCACGATATGAGAACAATCATACAAAGAATTTACATTTATGATCGGCAGATAGAAGTCCCATGGTCACGTGCTTTGGGAGATTTTGGCAATTTTATCCTAATTTCATCGATTTGAATGAGAGTTTCGGTTTAGTGTTCCCTTGTTGTTTCCGTCCGGATACAAACTTCTGTGTCCGGTTTGGAAATTATTGATGTCCCTCAGCATAATATAATATCAATATTAGGAAAATGTAATAATGGAAAGTGTACTGTACGGTATGGCAGAGAATTTTTTTCCCGATATTTCTTCATCATCATCACCACGTGCAATGTTTTAGTGTGTTATTTATGACACGGAATTTGTCTTACAAACAAAATATAATTAAAAACCCATGGCATTACCAAATAAATCTATTTTTTTTACAGAAAAAAAATAAGATCGTTATTTATGTCAAAATTCATCTGCACTTTAGCGATCTGCTGAACGTGGAGAACTCGACCTGTTGAACGTATCGATTCATCTTTTAAATGCCCACTCCTCGCCACGCATCCTTCCCTTGTAAGCGTCTGGTTACAATATTGGACCAAAATTGTCGTTAGCTTTCTTCTTTCATTCGTTCATTATAACGAGAAGAACAAATATCAAGTCGTGCTCTTGGTGAGACGAATTAAGTGAAGGAAATCGTGATGTTTTTGTCTGAAATCAGATCAGTTAGATTCACCATCAGAGGTGATCGATGAAAATGCATTAAACTATTCATTTGTAATAAAACAATTTGTTTAAATCAAACGGTGAAACCTGGGTATCGCCATAACATCATGGAATCTGGACAAAGCTACGAAATTCACGATTACATAGTAAATTTCGCAAACCACGTTACAAATTCATATTTTTGAAGAATTTCTACTTAACATTACACATTTTCCCTTCGCGATCTGTCAGTATTGTATTCCCCACCAAAATGATCATTCGGTTATGTCCATTGTGCGTGTGAATTACAAAGTACAGTACGTAGCAGCACAGAACCCATCCTGATATATGGAACGCCATAGCTGCCTTAAGACTGGATCTTTTATTGCATCACGTCACCATGTTATAGCATCGTGTCACCAGGTTATAGCATCGTGTCACCATATCATAGCATCGTGTCACCATGTTATAGCATCGTGTCAACATGTCATAGCATCGTGTCACCATATCATGGCATCGTGTCACCATGTTATAACATCGTTTCCCCATGTTATAACATCGTGTCACCATGTTATAACATCGTGTCATCATGTTATAACATCGTGTCACCATGTTATAACATCGTGTCACCATATCATAGCATCGTGTCACCATGTTATAACATCGTGTCACCATGTTATAATATCGTGTCACCATGTTATAACATCGTCTCACCATATAATAGCATCGTGCCACCATGTTATAGCATCGTGACACCATGTTATAGCATGATGTCACCGTGTTATTGCATCGTGTCACCATGTTACAGCATCGTGTCACCATATCATGGCATCGTGTCACCATTTAATAGTTGATGTCGCCGTTTTATTGCATCACGTCCCCATGTTATAGCATCGTGTCACCATATTATTGCATCGTGTCACCATGTTATAGCATCGTGTCACCATGTCATAGCATCGTGTCACAGAGTTATTGCATCGTGTCGTCCTGTAATAGCATTATGTCACCGTATTATTGCATCGGGTCACCGCGTTATTGCATCGTGTCGCCAAGTTATTAAGACGTTTTCTATTAAGTCTACTCGGAATGCATTTGGATTTTACCTTACAGTCAAGCGAAAAGACGATCCCGATCACCATCTGCTAGCCGGAAATTATCTTCAGTGTTTTTTGGCGGGAGGACGTTTGGTAGGTATGATTAGATCTATGGTTAGATCTACAGCTACAAAATGACAATTTTCAATTGACTTTTTTAATGACTAATGAAATAGGTAGCGAATATATATTCTGTTTCCTAATAGTTTCGTATCTTTGAAAAGGTGTCTTTTTTATTATGATACAGTCGCTCTATTTTTGGCGGTGTACAGTCAAACAGAAATGCTTAGTTTACAAGGTCCCAGTGAAAAGATTATACACAACGGTTCTGTTTCTATTAAAATCCATGAAACATATTACGGCTTTGTTGTTTATTAATATTTCAACTGTTTACAATGTACGTTGAATAGTTCAAAGTATTGTGGTATGAAAGTACATGTACATGTAAATAAAACAATAGAAAGTAAAACGATCAATTAATGGTTATCGTGTTTTTCATCTTTCTTTTTTTCATATAATTGTCTTAAAATACTTAATTTATCTTAATGTCTATAATTGATTTTTTATTGCTTCTGTAGTAATAATCATTAGCATAAATATATTTATCACATTTTGGCTGATTCGAAGGTATCAAGTGAACAAGTTAGGCCAAAATTTCGCACGTCTCTCTAAAAAATCCTTCCTTGCAGTCAGTAGATAGAGAAAATGTGGAAAATATGGGTCAAATATAAAGTGTTTTTTTTTTAATTACGTATCTCTATTATGAAACTGATGTCCGATAGTTGTTGTCTTTAAATTTCTTGCGATACCGCGGAATTTTAGTTCTTCAATCTGTACAGATACAGTCATTAACAACTCAGGGGCGTAGGAGGCGGGGGCGACATTGCAAACATGTCCCCCCATTTTCGCCAAATGTGTTGTTCTAAAAAATGCACATTGAATGCACATTGAAAGAAAAAAAAGTGTCATCCTGCACATTTTTCGTACTTCATTTTTAGAAAATTTTACGCTGCGCGACGTGTTTCCCAAAACTTTCAAGCATGTAATGTTCAAACCTTGTAATAATGATAACTAGATATACACAAACTAGACTAAAATGTCCATCAAGAGATTATAGTGTTTCCAAAAATGTTTCTTAAAAGATTCGTTTGTTTATATGTTTTAGCAAGACAATTAATTCATTATTATTTTTTTGAGATACACAACAATGTGCCGATGGTGTGAATTTGGTATACATGTACATGTTCAGATCGAGCAGGGTTGCATAATGGTATGACGACATTCACAATTATCATTTCTAAATGCAGGTACTTTAAATCGAAAAATTACCGTGTTAGGAACGCTTTTAAATCAACAAAATACATTGTAAAACTCATCTCAGTCATTCTAAATCGTAATATTTTTTTTCCCGGGGGACACCCCTGGACCCCACAAACAACAAAATCTCGCGCCTTCGGCGCTCGCAATATCATCGTAAAACTCATCTCAGCCATTCTAAATCGTAATATTTTTTCGGAGACCCCTCGACCTTCCAAACAACAAAATCTCGCGCCTTCAGCGCTCCAAAATCATCAAAATACATCTTAAAACTCATCTCAGTCATTCTGAATCTTAATATTTTCTCCGGGGGATACCCCCAGACCCCCAAACATTCAAAATCTCGAGACTTTGGCGCTCGCACGCTACTTTGTGTATTCATTAATTTCCTGTTAGCGACGCTACTGTCTATAGATATGTACAAGGATTATATGTAATGATATATGAAAAAAATTATAAAGTATGCATGTGGGTGCGGGGCGCTTGGGGGGGTTACAAAATATTGATGGCCTTTCCCTACCTCCCCCCATTACGTTTCATCTTCCTACGCCACTGTCACTGTTCTTGCAAAATAAGAAAGGTATATTTGTAAAATCCTTTTAAAAATGCAATTGACCTTGTGCGTCTTTAACACATAAAATAACCTTTTTGCTTGAGGGATGTTTTAAGTTTTTGTTTGTTTCTTTCTTTTTTACAAGTCCGTTCTGCCACACGTCCCGCTCAAGTTTTTGTATTTGTACACAGTGACCGGTTTAGTTACATGTCTTTTTAGTCACACAAACCTAAGCATTAAGTGGTAACTAATTACATTGTAGTGTCTCTATCATTCTTTAAATTCTAGGAATGCGATACTGTACTTATAGGTATTTTAGACAGCGATAATGGACCGTATGTTTTAACAAGGATTTATAAATATACGTCCTTGGTTTTAATGACATCAACAATTTTGTTGAAAGTGAACGTTTAATAACATGAATCTTATATCTTCACTCTTCTCTCTGTGAACTGCCCACAGACAAAGGAAAGTTCTTCAAAGATAGAATTTTGGAGTGAAAGTTTGACCAATAAAAATGCATATTATTATATCTATAAGCCAATTAAATCAATAAAAAATCAATCTATCAGTCTGGTAAGTCACCTAACTGGTACCTACCCTCACCTATAATTAGAATTAATGTTTCCTTAATTGTATATATTTATGTATGTACATGTATATACATTGTATTTATAAATTATTTTCTGTAGAATACATTTCCTATGATATATTGATTGAACTGATGATGCCGCGCAACCAAAATCACGGACTGAAGCCAAATTAGATATAAACGTCTATATAGTTTTCTTACTATATAAACAAAAACTTACCGGTGTATACACAACATGTATCATATGTATCCGGCCTTAAGGGTTCCAATATCGGACGATCATCATACAAAATTACACTGATATTTCGGTAAAAAAATAACGGTTTAATAACGCACAAACTGGGGTACAATGACATTACAGTATAAACAATCTTCAAAAAATGTGTATGTGTTAAGTTATATATTCCATTCTTAAAAGGTTATCGTTGGATGAATTTCTCTGAAAAAAATCACAGCTAAAAAAAAATCTTCTGATGATTCTTGTTCAAGCATTCGTGTTACTTCAAATAAATAAATCACAAACACACCTTCTAAAACACAAATTTAGATAGTATAACAGGGAAGTTGTTCTTGTCATTAATTTACTTACATGTAGATCTACAATGCACGTGTAGAACAAAGGTAGAGATATGAAATAGACAAAGAACGCTTTATGTTTTACAAGGGAGGTAACCCCCTGTGATACATGTATACATGTAGTCCTACAGGTAGTAGGTAATTTGGCCGTTGTCCTGCGGATCTCAAAACAGTTTGTCAAAAAATAGGCGAGGTGTTCCGATTGGGCCTAGCAGGTGATCTGGATCGTCTTTGTGCTTGACTGTAAGGTAAAATCCAAATGCATTCCGAGTAGTCTTAATAGAAAACGTCTTAATAATTGGCGACACGATGCAATAACGCGGTGACACGATGCAATAATATGGTGACACGATGCTATAACATGATGACACGATGCAATAAAATGGTGACACGATGCTATAACATCGTGACATGATGCAATAACACGGTGACACGATGCTATAACATGGTGACACGATGCTATGATATGGTGACATGATGCTATAACATGGTGACACGATGCTATAACATGGTGACATCATGCTATAACATGGTGACACGATGCTATGATATGGTGACATCATGCTATAATATGGTGACACGATGCTATGATATGGTGACACGATGCTATTACATGGTGACGTGATGCAATAAAACATCTAGTCTTAAGGCAGCTATGGCGTTCCATACTGATACATGGATATCGGAGTTACTCTCCTTAATCTCACTCCGTCAGTACTGACGGAGCAAAACGAAAGGTATACCTAGTAACTATAGATCATAATGCATAGAACCATACAACACATATGTCATTCAAGATAGGGATGTTATTGTAAAGGCGAAGGATTGCTACAGCAGCTGATCTTGCGAAATCTGAATGTCTCTGGCACGTCTTTCATTTTACGATGGAAATCAACACGCTTTTATAAATTCATTCCAAAATCCGGTGAAACTTTCACCGGTGAAAACCTCTTTATTTGAAAATAATGCAATAGGTCGTGATATTCAAATTCTGCCTTACTCATGAAGCCATATACTAAAGATTGCGTTAAATATAGGACATACATGTATACAAAATACATATATATAAATCCCTTTTATACCTATGTCTTTGCCCTGGTACAGATGCTGGCCTCCCCGATAGGGTTATCGACTTAAAAGAAGACACATTTGTTGGTGACATCTGTCTACTAAATAGTATAACTTATAACCTCCTATTGTCTGTTTGTTTGTTCACAAGGAAAAGTAAATGTTTGTTTAAAGCTGACGAATGTCGCCTTCCGCGAGTAATCTGTGTGTCGTGTCAACATAGTATTTAACGATGGGACCAGACTGAGCTACAACGTGACGAATACGTTTGTTACAAACACGTTGATAAGTTTAAGTGTTTAAGAGTCCGATTGATATAGATTTATTTGACAAAAGGACACAGTTTTCGGTATTATAGAAAGATTTGACACCTGTTAGCAATATGTGTTAACAAAATGGCCGTCCTGAATGAATTAAAATCATGAATTAAACAACTAAGGGTGGATTTAAGAGTACGTTTCGTCTCCCCTGGGGGTCCTTCGTTCGACCGTTTACTCCTTGCCCCCTCGAGGAATAAGATAAAGACATAGCACATTATGGGGATGGTGGAGGGGGACGTTACTCTTTATATCAACTGAGATTTTTAAAACGGAAATTATACTTATAAACGCAGACATAGGAGCAAGCAAGCTAATGAAATAAATCACTTAGGAAAGAAAAAGCACCCAATGTGGTGCAGTTTAAATTCTCAAATTCAATGACGGAAATGTGAAACGATTTGGAATCACGGTGTTATGTATTCTGTATACAGTGTAACACTATTCCTAAACAATGGTGCAAACTGGTTGTATAGGAAATTCAAAAAGAGGTCAAACAACAATACATAAAACTAAAGTTTATTTAAAAACTACGAAACCTTAAAAATAAGAACAACAATTAACGTTAACATTATTATAAAATGAGATAAAACAATATGATAAAAATCTAAGAATATAGTTCGGAACTCCTAAACGACGTGATTAACTATAGAATAATGTGAGCAATAAAAATGTTATAATTGGACAGCAACACTGTATGAGATGCGTTTTAAATCTGAAAAATGACAACATTGATCAGAACATTCAGTAACAAGCTGTCAATAAACTGGCGTGGAATAATCAGGCGGGATTATGTGGAAGCAGAAGAAATGCAAGACATCAGTTCCAATTTCCAACAAACTCAAAAGTCATTAAAATATTGTATTATTATCTATTGCTCGAAGCCATATCTCCTCTCGTTATCCTAGTCATTGCGAGATTATAGAAACCAACTCGTTAGCACCACGGTCCAGCGACAAATCATAGTGACCAGATTAATACCCGTGAACTGACCAGTGTCCGGAGGTCAGGTATACCCGGGTCAGTGTATCGACGGCGATCTAATCTCTATAGATAGAACAGATAGGTAATAGGATCAGTGGTCAGTATTGTCCAGTTTTTGTCCACTTTTGTAAGTAGACGATAAAAGTGAGAAATTACGCTGGTGTCTGTCCGAGGATTATCGTCGCCAATGTTTAGTCTGGAGATGATCTATGGCCGGAGAAAGTGACCATTAGTTACTTATCTTGTAAGCTGATCCGAGATGGGCGGTGTTTGGGAAAAAACGCACCTCTCCGGCCATAAATAAGAATTGTAGTCTCCAACAGGCATGACCTCCGTCCCCTGGTCATCACAACGCCTGAATGCAGCACGTGAGGTCAAGCTGACCCTTAGTATGCTTTGTCATAAGGTTCCAGATTCTCTAGGGTCCGATAACCTGTAGGTATACATGTCCTTGATACTACTGACTTTAGATTTCAGTATAGATTTGACTGTATATTACATTAAGTGTCCCGCCCAAATTATACTTATTTCAAAAACTGGTATTCCAAGTCAACTACGCCAAGTACCTGTAACTGAACGAAAGACCAAAGAGGTTGTAAAGGAATTCTCCATTTGTAAACGCTCAGGTGTAAATTGATGTTTACAAGTTTTGGAAAGACTATTCATAACCTCATAATAACTCAGGAAAATAATTTCTAAACATGTATTCTTATGTTGTAAACATTTAATAAATTTTGCGATAATTCGAGCTTGAAAGTTTGCGTCAATGAAGGACTGCGTTACCTGCATTTGTAGTTTATGTACATTGTTAAAGCGGGATTGTCCGAATTCACCATTGAGAAGAGTATACTGTTTATGATAAAGTTGAATTGTGACAAAATGATTACGCTTACAGTATCAAAATATTCAACAAAAACAATGAAATGTTTACATTTGGTTGCAACATGTTTTGACTTTGAACTGCTATTTCATGGTTACCGCCTACTGACTAATTTGTGACTTTCACTTTGAAAAATGCACATTTATATTAAAGATAATAAAAAGTGCACGTCCCAAAAACGTAATACATGTTACTCAGTTCTAATGTTGTACAATAAGATTTCCATTTGAATCAAATCATGCAGTGTTCTTCCGGTTTTCTAAAGGTCAATGGTTCGGTTACGATTAACACAGCATTTACTTCCGGTGTCACTGGTCAGAGAGGTCATTAATTGCAGTAAGCGTCTAAGTGAAACTGTTGCGTGCATCGTGGGTCTGTTATTTGTAGAAATAAATAGCTGTCGGTTTGTGTTTCCCTGTAATTTTTCAGCCATCACGATAATCGCACTTCACTGATCATTGTGGACATAAACTCCTCTCTCAGCGACTTTAGTGATACATTGGTTTTATTATCCTCTGAAAAACGGGAAATTCTCACTAATTGGGGTTAAACACCATAATTCAGACGTTTTTTATGAGTAGAGAGACAACTTAAGGCGTTAATGTGTCACCTGAATTTTTATCGTGTTCATTTTCTTTTTTTGTAAATTTTTGTCCCCGTCTATGTCGTCCATTTCTTCTAATCTTCATGTCATTTTGGAAGAAATATGAAAATTCAGAAAATATCACCAACACTCTATTTGGAGTTGTTCAGGAAATGAATATTTGATGTTTGCTGTTAAAGTGATCTTTTAAATCAATTATGAAATATTATAAATCATTTTCTTTGCTATTTTATTACCCCACAAAACAGTATCCTAGATTCCGTCGCACACTTGAAATGCATTAGTTTAAACAAAAGTGGAACGATAAAACTCAAATATCATCACGGTTTTATCTCGGCATTGGTTGAAAATGGCACACGATGGATAAGGCTTTGGAAGACTCTTCGGCTGATAACACTCTCTTGTAAAGTTTTGAACTGCTTCATTTTATTACCTCCGTAAGGTTGCTACAAAAAAGTGATTTTGTCTTTGTAAAGCCCCAAGTGAAATTGGATTTGAAAATCTTGACGAGACGTGGGGGTCGCTTACATGTTTAACAAAATACAAACATAAGGAGGTACATCACTTACGTTGACATTGATACGATGTCGCCACTGTTTTCCTCTAGTTCTCTACTTTTTAAACAATATGTCTGTCTGTGTTGTCCATGCATGATAACCATGTTTACGGACAGCAAGCGCTAGAATAAGGTTACATGGGTTTATTTAAATGAACGACCTTGACCTACGGTGTATATAAAGTATCTGAAGGTCTGAGATAAAAAAACAACAACAAAAAAACATGCTAAATATCAACAAGATTCTCCACCAGTCTCCAGTGGTCTCTATAATATGAAAGTATCACTAACATTTGGCTTGACAATTTGATCGCCACAAAACAAATGTATGTTCAAACAAAGGGAGATAATCTAGTATTAGAATTTAGCCTAAATTTCTTATCAGCAACTAATGCCCGGCGCCCGTGATGCTTTTTGTCTTTACGAAATGTTTAAGATAGGAAAGGATGGTTTTATTCTATTATCCACCTGATAAATTATCTTAACAAAACAAAGATCTGATGTTTCTTGATACTTTTTGTCTTTACATGTTCAAACTAAGAGGAGATTATCTTGTTTTATTAGTCAACTGAGAAATTCTTATAAAAACTTGGGTTCTGGTTGTCACTCTGAATTTTAACTATCATTTTTTTTTTTTTTTTTTTTTTGAGCATTTAACCCTTTGACCTTTCATTAAAATACGTATTTCTATTGAATCAAATGAACGTGGAAAAAATCCCCTCATTTTTTAGCGTCTAGGTAGCAACCACCTGTGTCATACAGTCGTTTGCTGACCGTATAGCTGTTGACAAGGCCCTAAACAATTCAAAACCACATCGCTTCTGTGATAGCTGCATGCCAGAAAACCGCTAAAATATCGCGAGACCACTGGGTTGGTAAGCATGCACTCTGTTGACAGTATAATTGCTTCCAGGTCATACGACAGGTCGCGTACTCGTGTACGTTTCGACAACAAAATTGATTTTAATAGGGAAGGCGGAATGATTTAGTAGGTCGTAAGATAGAGTTAACCGCGGTGTCAGTTTTCTTTTCCTTACCCTCCCGACAGCCATCACTGTATAAATTATTTCCCTCTCTGAACACATATTCTACAGTACTTGAACACTAACTATCTCCCTGTTGTGAAATGGGGATACATTATTTTCAATTTCGTTGTAATTCATTATCGAATAAATTTCAAGTTATTCTCTAATTACAAAACAAAACAAAAATCAGATGGTTTTATTTTCAACCCCATAGTACAATGATTACATCATTACACATCAAAAATAATCCATGCATTTTGTTATGATTGGTTTCAGGATACTTGGTTGTAGCCTACATAATGTAAGTGGGTAAATTTGGTACCTGTAGTATTAGAAGAGTAATCTCCCTTACATAGGTAAAACGGTAAGTATATACATGTATATTTCGTATAATATTGTAAGTCCTGACTACCCATTAGTAAAGTTAATGTATAGCCTTAGTTTTATCGGCTATAAACCAATTTAGGAGATAAAAATAATTTACGTGGATAGAGAAACGCAATCTCAAGATTCCCTGGCTTCTCGTGAATATTTGAAGTATTATAGATAAGAAGTGGCTGACTTTTGTTATAAACCGATGCCTATCTGACAATTTTCGCCGACTGATTTTCTCGACACCTCTAACTATCCTCCCGCCAACCAAACCACAAATAAGTGACAAAGCCACCGGGATGGTTACCCTGACTCACCTGTAATCAACGAAATACAAGTGAACAAACTACCGTGATAAAAATCAGTGCAGAGATCAACTGACAGGTTGTGTTAGTCTATACCGATATGTCTTTCAATCATGTATACTTGACCAACTTTTCATTTCTACCCTGTTAAATTTAATCCGATTCTAGATCTTCATAGTTGTGTAATCTTAACATTTTTTTGTGTATATCTATTTGTTATGAATAGCTATGCATCTAACATGGAGATTATAATTTGTTAGAGAAAAAAATCCGCTTTTGAATTCCAATCTTAATCAAAGTTCTGCGATACTTTTAAATCTGTCGTGTGATTGTGTAATTTTCATTGGTTAGACTATAGATCGCGTGCTGAAAATATTCACGAAATGTAAAGCGACCTTGGTTTTATACCGATTAAGAAAGCAATTAAATACTTAAATGAAAAAAAAAACAAAATGCAATTTTATCTGAGTTAATCTGATATCTGTATACTTCTGTTTGTCACTGCGAACTTTAGAAGGTGGTGATAGGGGGAAATACAGGAGTGGGGGATATATATACAGTATATATATGGGGAGGGTATCAAAACTGCACAATCAACCGTTATGTCATGGCAGCCATCCGAAACATCCTTTACGAATTTTGAGGACTTTAGAATGAATTTACTTTAATGGAAACTCCCCTGATACACCAAAACATCATGTGATGTATTTTGATCTTTCCAGTGGTATAATGGTGACTGTTGATTTTACTTAGTGAAATGAACGCTTTTTGTCACAGAAGTGCTCCAGTTTATATTACACTCGTGAC
Source organism: Argopecten irradians irradians (assembly GCA_004382745.1). Taxonomy (NCBI): domain Eukaryota; kingdom Metazoa; phylum Mollusca; class Bivalvia; order Pectinida; family Pectinidae; genus Argopecten; species Argopecten irradians. Next base: position 1,342,064 of record SAYR01072619.1, read on the forward strand.
ATATGCAAAAATACTGTATTTCACGGACGGAATCACTGGGTATCGGGTGAATTAAGGGATAACATAACGTCTTTGTTAAAGTTAACTGTATTTTTAATCTACTTTTTATTAGATGTAAATTAATACTGCCTGTACTTTTAAGACCAGGAAGTCCACATTTTGTTTATGACGTAATAACTTTTATTTATTTCTTGTTTTGGAATCCCCGCATTTATATCTGATTACATGTAAGTCTGTGCTCACCTAATATTTATGCTTTAATTATCATTAATGCTATGTAGTTTTAGGATTGTTTAAAAAGAGTATGGCAAGACTACTTGAGGCGGATGTTAAATAATTACAAGTACTGACCGGTGGTCGATGGATTCTCTCTGTAAACTCTGGCTTTTCTCTAATATTTACTGTCACGACAAGCTGTCGATTTCATTGCAAACAACACTTTCAGAACTTGTAACGTCATCACCAATGCGAATTACAAAGAACTGGGACCTTGTTGGTTGACTTTTTACTCTCGAAAATACAACGTGAATTTATTCCACCAAGACTTCTTTCCCTATCAACAGTTGAATTAAAGCTGCATTTATTTTAAAAGACATAGAGATTATAAGTATAAGTACGAAACACGAAGGCCACATTATTGAATTGTTATGTTTAATGACATATAATTTTGTATAATTATCGCATTACTTTATTTACACCATGATAACCTACCCTAACCACGTGTAAACACAAACTTATCGAACCGAAAAGGCGACAAAAGATGGCTACAATACACATTCTTCCTCTTTGGCACGCGCTTTCTGCAATTACGTCAGGTAATTTCAGCAAGATTGGAAGCCCTTCGTCAGTGTAAGCGTGATAATTGATCAAAGGTATGCGACTCTGTCCTTTCATCTTATTTTTCCTCTCTCATTTCCGGTCCATAGAAGCCGTATTGGGCTCCGTTACCGATCCCGATAATATGGTCAATACACGAAAATGAAATCTAGGGCGAGAAAGCTACCAGTGTGCCAAGTCGTTGGTTAGCTCCTCGTTGAAAAGTGCCTTTTAAACTGATTTTAAAACCTGTAATGCCGGATACGTGCCTTCAATAGACTACTTGAAATCATATGTCTGTTGTGAGTCATGTTAAGAAATGATCAATCCAAGACGAGGTTTTAGTATTTAAACAAAAACATTTTATTTTCAATTAGATACACACAAGCATGTGGATTTTATCGATTTTCTAATTTCGGTTTCAGTAATCGAGACATTCCATCCTTATTTATTTGCAGGTTTCTATGATGTCCTCGTTACCGTTTTGATAGCAGCTTTGTTAAATATGAATATTTAAAAGACTATTCACAAATAATTGATCACTTTTTAATATTTAGTTTCTCTCAGACTTATTTTTTTCTTCAATTTTCTCATTTTTCGTTGTTATAGATGTACATGTACGGACCAAATGTTAATTACTTGCCAGATCTGTTTGGTCTGCCATAGAAAATGCACTTAAGATTTCCATATACATGTATACAATCATGTATATCCATTAGTAAATTAGTTGGAGTGAATTCAAAATGTGGGACTCCACAAGACGATTGCTTTCTGTTCATGTTTATATTTAACTCACAACCACAGCTGAAATATCATAACAATGCAATGAAATTGAAATTAAAAACAATTCTTCAAAATTACGCGATATTAACGGCACCATTGGTCTCAAAAAATACAAAACAAACATACACGTCATACAATACATACATGTATATAAAATGATTCAACAAATGAAAGTCGAGAGTTCAATCAAATCAATGAACGATTAATGAACATATAATTGTATTACATGTATGAACTGGCAAACGAACGAATGATCTAACATTGAACAAACAATTGAGTGACAACAAAACAATCAAATGAAAACCAACGAATTCCAAAGAACAAGAGAACGAACAGAAGGCAAACAAACCCATTTTAGCTTGCTTGGTGTACTCCAGCCATACAAAATATCTCGTAACTGTTGCGGGGAAAATCTGCGAAATCAAACGATTCAACAACCAATTCTACTGGTGTCAGTATACACACAACGCACTATAGTCATTACAGAGTATTAGATATGACGACTGCACCAAGTGAACTTTCGTCCCCAGGAAACTTGTACTGTCAGATTCAATGATATCAATAATACCTATTAGTCTGTATATTGACCTATTTCGGTTCCGGATTCCAGAATTCTTGTTTTGTTTTTAAATGCAACACAGCGCCTATATTAGGAACTGCAACACCTGATCATGTTAACGTCGTTTGACGGTGTTCAGGTTAAATGGCGTTTTCAAGATTGTTCCATAAAATGTTGAAGGGTATCATCACAAACACCAGTTAATCGAAAATTCTGAGATACCTATACGTCTATTTCAGAGTATTTAGAATTGGTTGTTTGGCCTATTGGCCTTAACGTTCTATATTTATAAACAGATATCTAAAGGTCTTTTAAGGACTACATTCCAAGTATGTTAAGTGTTGTGTGAGTATAAGTGCGCGCGTTTTGGAAGTCTGCAGTATGTTGGTTTCTTGCCCTTTTTATAGTGCTATTTAACTGCCCACCAAAGACAACCAAAAACATCATATTGATGGAATGAACTATATATACACAAAACGTTAAAATCGTATAAATAAGTGGACATGGACTCGGCTATCTATCTGATCAACAAGTGAAAGAAACATATTCTAAAGTGTATTCCTAACAACAGATATTTCACTGTCAGCATTGATTCATTTCACAAACACGCGACTTCACGCTCCAGAATATTTTTTTACAGAATGTTTTGTGTTATTAAAACTTTGTCGCAGACGACGAAAACCTACCGAAACAGCAGCTGAAATCGATCATGTGCGTTCTGTAAGTTTTAATTCCGAAAGCAGTGTCGGATACTGTAAATATTTAACGCTCTTTTGGTTTCATCCCAGTGTACTCTTATATTCTTGTGGCATCGTGCTATCTTTAATGGATGAATTTGTCCCGAAATTGAGGAGTAACGACAACGTTCGTCTGGCCAAGATGAGTCCAAGCTAACGTCAGGACGATTTGTGTTCTCAAAGAAGCTAAGGAGTATTGTAAAATGTATTTAATAATTGTATAGACATTCTTAAAGATGTTCCACCGCCGACAAAGCAAAAATGATATTCATCATTTGAACAATAATTGGTGTTCAATCATGTATATATAAGTCTAATAAACGCAAAACATAATATGAAATAATTTATATTGCTTTTGGTGCATGCGCAATTAGTACTTCATTCCATATAGGATATAGTGCCACAGATTTTTTCTGGGATGCAATTAATTTTTATTTATTTTTTTTAACTTAGAGTAAAATTAGAAGCTCAAACTTTTTAATGGTGCTAATGGTGTAAAGTAAGTAACTTTTGTATTTGAAGAAAAATACTAAATCGTCTGCTTCTGTTTTTGATAGCGAAAAATTACCATTTGTCAGCGGTCGAGCATCTTTAAGCTTGACATCTTATCAATTCTCTTTATCGTATTTTTCATCTAAACATATTGCACACATCAATGTATGGACAAACCTGAAAATAAAATGACTATTCATTAACGAACGTTCAAATGGACAATTACAGTTAAACTTTTCCGTATTAAGACTACCCAAATGACATAGAAATCAAGTCTTTATACACAGGTCAAAGATGGTTAAAATTGACCTTTTTGGAAATAAAAAAATCATCGTATAACTCACGTGGCCTCCATACAGAGGTTTTCAATAAGGAAGTTTTTCTGAACACATTACACATTACATGTCATCCTCGATACTCCAGGGGTTCCGATCACTTACGATATTGTGTAGAGATCGTAAGTGATCGGAACCCCTAGATTATCGAGAATGATTACATGTCTGCTTATTCCAGTTCAGAAGACTTGGCTTTCGTCGAAAAAATACAAAAAAACTTTTCTGTGTTTGAGGGCATTTGTGTGAGTTTCTGACGACTAGTTTAGCCCCATTTTACTCTGAATATCATGCAGTAGACATCGAGTTTATAGTGTGATGCGGTTGTCATTAGTTAATATATTACACTAAGGCGTTCTGTTCAAAGTTATCTCAACAGCTCAAGGATTGACAACAAAACAGAAATGCAATCTGTGATTTAAGAATATATATCTTACAATGTGCAGCCGTTTCAAATAAAACATAAAAACATCACGTGGTTAACTCGATATAGCAGTTGGTTATTGTTTATGTTTAAAGCATTTGTTTACATACCGTACTCCACCTACAGCCCTTTCATTGGTCATTTCCAGCCTTTCTTGATTCTGATTGGTTGCATAAGACTTTCGACTTTAATGCTACTTTCATAGCAAATTTTCTTTCAAATTGCATTTATAACAGGTAGCTGCTGATTTAAAGTATATACAACAGAATATTGGCTCTATTAAAGTCCTACATTCTACGACAAATATGTATGACGTAATATGTGGTGTTTTAATCAGCTCCCTTGAACGTAGACGAGAAACAAAAGATCGCCGGCGTTATAAAGATAGAGTTAAGGCACGTCATTTAGAATCCAATACCGACGCGGACTTTTGTTTCTGCTCTCTATTTAATGTTGGTGAATGGTAAATAATCGATGGAAATTACTACTGTTATCTAACCTGAATCGTATAATATTACTGATTGGTCTAAGTCGGGATTACAGTTCAAATATATATATATAAAATGTAACCATATTCTTGCGAAATGTCATTTAAAATCGATTTATCGACTAGTTTGCCTAGAAATAAAATATCTCGTGCTCCCTATAAATACTTCAAACGTCGGAAACGATTCCGTGTTGACGTCGCAACAGAAAGAAATTTAACTGTACACTTTACTACATTTTGTACAGTATATCGTGTCACTCATTTTTCTGACAATTAGTATATCAAACACAGTAAAGAGACATGTTATGATGTAGTTTGTTCTTGGTCGTGTTATATTCCCTGTTATCTCTTTGAAAATATTACATAGATTGTCACCAATGTTATTTAGAAATTATGTTTGATTTAAAGTTTTGACAGTTGATTAGTTTGGCTGTTTCCATGCAACCGAAAAGAAAAAATCCAATGAAGACCGAAAGAATTCTCCTAAGCCTCATAAAACTGCTAGAGGAACATGTGCGAGAAAACCGAATTATAGCATGTGACGTCATGTAGTTATCTAAACATAAAGTGGTAACTGGATTATAAATCCGGAACGACGAGAATACTGCGTTAATGTGTTTCTGCAATCACAATGCAGTCGCATTGGCGTCGTATCTCACCTGTTAACATATACTGCTAAGGGCGCACCCTCATCTCGGAATCGGGCGGAGATGGAATTATGTTAGCTACGAGAAAACGACAGCAAACCTCTTCACCGATAGTCTTTATCGATCTGTGTTAGATGTTTATTCGCTTAGTTTACTTATTTACCTTCGAAATGTGCCGGAATAGTTTATTTAACCCAATTTGAATGTCCATTATTCGCGTATGCTGGAGGCTTTATAGTTAGTTAGAAGAAGTTTTTCGACTATTACACACACTGAAACCTTGTGATTGGGAGAGTGGTCCCGAGGTCACTCATTTTCACCCAGTCGAACAGTCACGATGAAACATCTTTGCACGTAAGTTCGTTGACCTTTGGCTCAAATCGATTCATCATTTAAATAAATTGGACGCAGATGACCTTGAAGCTAACGACACTTACATAACATACTACTGAAACCAATTTGGACTGGTGATTAAACCACAAAAAATCTTCTACCGTGGACATTGATTTTCAATCCAGACCGAATTGAGAAAAAGACGAATGGCCCCGTCAAACTAAATGACACTTCGGAAATGTAAGAAACCGGAACTCCGTTTCCATTCCTTTAAGTAAAGTGAATGTCTTCACTAAGGGAGTCCAGACACAGCATGGGTTGAGTAGTTCGTCGTCTGTGGTAGTAAGCTTTGGTAAGACAGCACTATAAAATATCCAAAAATGTCCACTATCATAAGGAGACACAACATGATCTTATCAGTCTTCCAAAACATAACACCATACGCAACAAATAATGTATAGTACAGCGGTTATTAAATGGCAGTAGCTGTCCATAGGATATTTAGAAAATTCAGCCAACCAACTGGCTCCTACAACGTTACATAAATGATACTGCATGTACTTTTAACGATTAAAAGGTACACTATTCCGTCTTTGCATATTACAGAGTTAGTTCCCTTGTGGGTAGGTATCGGTTATTGTACGTCATTATTTTGTGAGCGCAATTCACGTCATTTCCTCCGAAAAGTATGACGTTACACTCGTAAATACATGACGTCACAATCAATATCTACCCGCAAGGGCAGAAAACTCTGTAATATGCAAATACAGATATTCTATCAGAGTTGAAAGCTTTACGAAAAGAAAGAAGATCAGTTGACTGTTTAGAGACCGCTTCGTGTGAATGGGGCAAGAATGAAGTCAAGAACACAAGATATTTTTGTCAATTTTTGTCAGTTAACTTGTCTACAAGAATTGCCTATCTGACTTTGAAGGCCATTTATGTACATTGTACATTGTATCTACATGTACATGCCAAATTAGGAAGCATCACGAGTTTCATGTCCACCTAAGCAGTTACTGATCGTTTTATTTCCATTGCCTTAATTAATACTACCATCAGCGTTTATATACATGTGTAACGGAACTCTAAGTGTATCAATGATAACTTTATATGTTTGGGTTTTAAACTGCGACACGATGTTTGTGAAACGTTACTTTTACAATTCTAGCATTACTCTAACCAGCTAGAAACTTCCTTTTGAAAGAGTGATCTATCTTGTTTTTAAACGTGAAACGTCAATTTTGGCTCCTCGCAAGTCTTCAATAATTATATCATCATTGATGAGAAAAGTACAATGAAACAGATACCAGGGGCAATAATTCAGCTCAAACTTCAAACATTTACAACATTCATCAAGTGCCACATAGAAGGAGAAAACATGCATTGTATTTTTATAACAGTTGAAAATATTTTCAACAATTAGGGATGAGACACAAAAGATTTCAACTGTTATCGACGCCTTCTCTCAGTAAATATAACAGATATCGTACATATATAGCAATATCAACACATAATTAAGATGTACATTTTTATGATCTTTTAAAATCCAATTAAACGAGTTACAGACTGCTTCCTGAATTTGCATTTCCTCAGAACCAATATGAACAACAATACGTCGGTAACTAATATTTCAAAACACTTCACATCAGCAGAAATGTTATCCAGATGTAGAAAGTATTGTTTTTGCCAAGTTAGTCTTGTCTACGCGACTTTCCTACAACAGCAGTATTGTTCCCAGAAGCCATGCTGTCCTCCCAAACTTTTACGCCAACGCTCCAAAAGCAACATTACAAGGAATCCTAACTACTTTCCAGATAATAAAACCTGTTTTAAATCTGTTTATAACCAAGGAATAAACATGGAATCACCTGCCTGTTCGGTCTACAGTACCGGGGTGACTTCTCAACGGCTCGTAAATCTCCGCCCTCGTGTTCCCGCTAAAAGGGGCGGGGCCACATTGGGATCGCTTTGCAACGAATCGATAAGTGGGCGGAGCATTGTCAGGTGCGTCAGGTACATAGATATAAATGTGATGATTTTAATTAATGATGTCTTATCGATTTATTGATTTCTATCTACCTACATGCTTTTGAGAAAAAGGATATAGACCATCGATGGTTCTGGAACAAAAATAACACAATTACAATTATTTGGAGATCGGTGTGATATATGTATGATAAGAATGTTTGCCCTTCTTTGTTCAAATTTACACATACAATGTAAAGGAAACATACAAATAGAATACAGAGATATACGGATAATCAATTATCTATGTATGTAAAGAGATAACACAAACGTGTATCAATGTAAGTAAAAAAACCCATACAGAAATCCAAATTCAATATCAACTTAAATATCCATAACAAATCACTTTGGCGCTTACAAATTTGACAATATTATAAATGCATTTTCTTTTATTTGTTTCTGGATTGAAAATGAAAAACCACTTCGTTTTTGTAAATACAAACTTTTTGATTTATTGCGTGAATTATGAGACATTACAAGGTTTTTTGTTTGATAACACTTGTTGTTTTTTTTATACCAGGTCATGATATTTTCCACGCGAATGATGACGAATCGCTTTTGCTGAATCACGAATCCCTAGCGCGATTTAGGGCGGTTTGTAACTGTCTCCTGGACTACAAAGACACATACCTTATTAATCATATTTAACCCTCGTTGCGATGTCATAGCTAGGTTCGCTACAAGGATATTTGTAACAATACCCAGTCTCCCGTCATGTACCTCATCGCTCCGCGAAAAACCTTCAACTTAACAACAATTTACGTGAAAGAAAGATAAACTTTCTCCACATTTGTCACCGTCACAACGCTTTGTACTATATATACAACGAATCATACATGTAACCTTTACCAATGGAACTCGAACATGTAACCAAAACTAGAAAAGAAAAGATGAGTAATTTTCTGCATGAAAAGCACTTTTTCAAGGAAGTATGTCTCGTATCAGCCCCCATCTTTTGCGTGTTAAGCTGTCATTTTTAAGCTTACATATCCCAGAAAAAATATGCCCATCAACAAAACCTACAGAATTGAATTGGTTTTGTATCATTATAAGTGAGGGTAATCGTTTACCTGGGTCGATACAAAGAGCGGCCGTGCTCGCTTCAATAACTATCTGACATTTACAAATGAATATTTACATTTTGTACAAATGTATATTTATTTACTTTCACACAAAGCTCGCGGAAAACATCACACAAAGGTGGAAACTGATAGTTGTTATCATGACACTTGATGGGACATTTTTTTCTCTGTGAATGTTGAAAAGATTTTTTTTAGAAAACATTTAATTGAATGTTGTATATCAATACTTATGAAGTTCAAACGCAAGGTTAAACCGTTTAAATTCGTTTTTCATTTTCGGCTATCAATAAACAAACGAGATTTAACAGGACCGTGGGACTTCTGACTTCTGTGTTCTAAAATCTATTTTCACTCGTTCAAATTCCATACAAATATGTACTTGTGTACCGTATCTTTAAGCAAAAACCTAAATCCACTTTTGTTTTCCGTCACATTGCCGTACAACAAATTGGTTTCCAGCGATATTAAATTTCGTGTTTTCATATGTAATGGCATATTTTATGATTTTACAGTTTTTTCAGTTAAATATAGGATCTTACATGAGCGTTCATTTCATACTGTATATCAAATAACTACAAATACCTACATAACAAAGAATTTCACGTCAAAATGTATTCCGAAAATCCAGCAGAGGCCATTTTGTCCCGCCGTCATCGTAATCCTGACGTCACGTCATTTTTCCTGACGTCATTTTATTGTTTCTGTCTGACTTCACAATGAATTTCCAGCCAATGAAAATCGCTACATGTCATATTACACTAGTGACACACGCAAAAATATTACACGGGCGAAATCACTGGATATCAGGCGGATTATATGATAAAAAGCTCTACTGGTTTGTATTTGAACATTTCCGCTACATTTTCTTTTCGCATAGTTTACACATCCGCGAAATACGCACAATTATATCGTACGCGAAAACATGTTTACAGTGTAATTTCCGGACATAATGATGATGAACAAAAAGCGGAGTTCCCGGAGATAACCCGTCGATAACAGATTAACGGTTTGTGGCTAGAATACCATATAACTATACACACCACGTGACTGCCGTCTTTGTGGTCCGAGGACGAAGCCAATTACAAGGATAGGGATGAGCATTTGTGAAGTGGAAGGACGATACCATTTTACATGGAGAGGGATGACCATGTGTGTTGTGGAAGGAGGGCGGTACCAACTAGAGTCGTTGGGTATCATTGGTCACATGGATCTAAACAGGTTGGAAATTATAATTGGTGGAACAACGATAACATTTGCAAACCATGTGAAATACGAAAAAAAAACCAATAGCGAGTGTTACGATAAGCTAATCAAAATGATATTACGACGATTGATCTTTTTTCGGTATTCTTGGCTTCCTCCGCTGATAATAATGATACGAATTGTTTTACTACCTTAATGCTTAAAAAATGTAAAGGCGCATGCGTCAAAAAGTTACTTCCTTCAATAATCGTCAGCACCATTGAAGCACTTCCGATTATGATAGGAATCTCTTTCGATTGCCGCTTCACAACTTGAACAGTTAGAGAAATAATTGTGTATTTATAAATCCTTGAGGATACTCGCGAGTTCTTCCATCATATATTGATTCTTTTGATAATTTCCAGGCATAATTACGTGTGTTAAGTAATTTCAAAGCCGGAACCATTATTTTGCAATTTTGCAAAATTGCAATACTCAATTTCAAGTGCCTATGAAATTAGTTATATAAAGCACAAGTACACGTGTACCAAAAATATACTTTAAACGTGCAACATTTCGGTTACGTATATATGTTATGCATGTCGGAATAAATAACACTGTAGTTAAAATCAATGGCATTTGTTGCATTTTGTTTCTACATGTATTTCCATAGCTTTGTATACATGCTAACTTATCAGGAAGGCATCGGTGCATTATCGTGGACATTCGTTGGAGAGACGGTTGAGCATGTATACCTACTATCGCTTGTTTCTCTATTAGCACAAAACAAGCAGCATTCAGATTTCAGAGACCAAAGCAGAATTCTATATGGTATCACTTACATTCAATTTGATATTGAAATGTGTTTGCGTTGGATATGTCGTTTGTTTGTTACGGGCAAGATATCAGATATCTGGGCCTTCTGATTAGCAAGATGAGGTCATTCAAATATATTAACATGTTTAAACCTCGTAACCTTCAATGAAGGTCAATGTAATTCTAACAATCATGGGATGCTATGGGCACACAATTATGTATCGACTTAAGCATAATCACGTAACAGTAAATGAGAGTGAAGGAAATTCATTTGAACAATTTTTAGCAGGCCATCGTCCGAGTAAGCAATGCTATCGACTTTGTTTAAGATTTTAGCATGTTTGAACCCGAATGGAATTGATTGAAGATGAAGGTCATTCCTTTGAACATTTGTTTTTATTTACCAAGCCATGCAAAACATTACGATTCCAAACTGTGAGCCTGTAAACGAAAAAGACCACTCCACATCATGTTGTAATCAATATTTACCACATTTTGGAAAACTGAACTCGAACATCTTTCACAAACCGCCATATTGGTTCCAACTTGGAAACAATAAATGAGACGTGCAAAACGAACCGGTTCGTTCGAGTGGAACGTCATTTTCCATCCATTGGGTACGTACCAGAACAACTGGAACATGTTATGGGCCATACCGTTATGGAGGGAAGTGTATAAATGTGTACAAATAAGTAGTGTGTATCATGTAGTTTTCTACAGAACTGAAACATTCCGCATGTCCTTAAATGACCACAGTTGTTCAACACAACAAATAAAATACTTGAGCAGCTAATACAGCTGTACGTTGACTGTACATGTGCAGAAAGCCATCACAATTGACCCTTATGTAGAGGTTAACGCTGTGTCAGGACAGGTAGCGTACCCTGCAGGGGTTTTCACACGTAATAGATAGGGGAAAGGTTTTAAGCCAGTCAGTTAACCGCCACTCATTTCACCCTTAGGACCCCGGACCCGGGGGTCAATTGCTCCCGGTGACATCCCCACGGGTTTACGCCAACGTAAACGATGACGTTATGGGGCCGTGGCAGTTTATTAACCGTGGTGAACGCCATCTGGCGGTATTGTTGTCAGAAGTTCACTAGTTGTTTGTTCAGCTAATTCACAAATTTGTCTTTTCTTGACCCTTAAAAAGGTGCCTTTTGCCAAAAGTAATTAGTAACATACGCGAAATTACTTTTTCTTTTGTGGATACAAAAGAATCTTAAAACACCAGCAAGAAACGTTTAAAACTGAAGATGAAGAAAATAATATGTCAAAACATTACATTTGGTTTTAAAACATTTACCGTACGTTAGCTGGCCTTTTGAAAGACCGAAAAAGCAAAAACTAATAGTTTGTCTTAGATGTAAATGTATATTGTATTGAAAATCGGATCGAAGTCCACGCCAAGCCTGCAAGGCCACAGACTAGTCCAGAAATTAACACTAATAGACAGACCCGATACGGATCTATATTCGGTCTTTTTGCAGTGGCCAGGAGCGCAAATCGACTATCCTTTTAGACAAAACCGGCACCATGACACTTGTTCGTGAAGGAATTGAAAGCATTGCCCGATCTTACATAGCCTTACAAAATTAAGAAAAAAAATTAAAATCTTAAACATTTTTGCACGTGCCTAGAGTCTGTAGGACACTAATTGGAAACTATAGTTGTTCATTTAGATTTCAAGGATTCTTATCACCATTGTAGGCTTACTCGGAGCAATCCCTTTCTGTGCCATATTTTTCTCCCGAGAAAACGTGAAATCATGAGAATTATATGTTTCAACTTACGACGAACGCCGCAGGGATTCTCAAAGGCAAAATCTAACACATCCTGAGTTTGAAGCATGCATGATTACTTGTTAATTGCCAAAATATAACTGTGAGCTGATTGAAGCGGAATGATCAATTGGGAAATGAAAAATGTATTTTTTATACATCTGATTATTTTATTTGTAGACCTCGATCTATTTAAATTGGCAATATTTTTATGAGATTTCTTTGTTGCTTTAGCGATAAGGGCTGTTTTGAAAGCAAGCTGGCTCCAATATCAACAGCATACAAAGCCTTACTCGTCCACAGGGAACGATGTTATTCAATATAGTAACAATTATTTCGTCTTAACTATTCGAAATAAATTTTAATCGGCAAAATTTTATCTTATTGATATCAGGCAGTGCATTCAAATACGCTACATCTATGATATTTTCCATTTAGATCGAATCCAATATGGCTGTCCGTTACCATCACTTCAGAATAATACAAATCAAGATAGCGAGATAAGGGGAGATAAATGAGTACAGCGGCGAGCAAACAGTAACAACGTTAAAGTATAAACACACTGCCGCTTTACATTAAGTCATAGATAGGTTCGCCAGCCCACTTTTCTGATACAGCTAGTGATCATGATCGTCTCATATTGTCCAATTCAATTTGGTGCTTGCACCAGATCGGTGTCTATGAGGTTCTATCGTTGTCCAATCAGCAACATCCGCTCTTATCGCGTTCGGTTTCATTAAGGACTCATAAAAACAATAGTGTTGTGTTCGATGGTCTCCATCAAAAGAGACGAGGTTCCGATAAGGCCGTAGAACGTATAGCTATGGCAATATCGGCCAATTCAATGCTTCCTCAAACTCGATGTTTTATGGCGTTTTTTGTCAATTACGCACACTTAAGCTAAGTGAGCCAACACAATATATCTCAGTGGTATGTGTACGTATATCATTTGTATGTTTACAAGGAAAACGTTAAATTGCGTTTTTATGGCAATGTTTCACTCCTAACAAGAACCTCGTTTATCCTGAAACAGTTCGTTCCAGTACGAGGAACGTGACATAAAAACTGCAAATTGACAATTTATACGGCCGTGAAGAACCAAGTGGAGAAAACAGTATATATGGGGTTTTAATTTTGTTATATTGGTATCCGTGGGATCACCTAATATTTGTTGTACCTCTGGTAACATTTAGATATTGCACATCTCGGCGAGTTTTTCGGCGCGCTTTCGGTCAACGATCACACGTCAGAAAGTAACATTTCACTGGGTTGACGCTATAGAACAATTAAGGAGTCCCAAGAGGAATTCTTGTACGGCCGTTAAACAGTTTTATCGGCTATAAATGCAAATTTAAATAAACATATCAGCCTTGTTTTCTTTTCTTTTTTTTCTTCTTCTCGAAGTGTCACTGTTTTTTCTTTCGAAAAAGTATTAATCAGAAATTTCTAAGGTATTCGATTTTTTTTCGGTTTGAAAAGTTAAGGATGCTGCGCTAAGGAAAATTTAGAAATTAAGAAGATTGTTGAGTCGATGTCGTTTTTTCCATAAGACATTATTAGTGTTAAACTTTTCTATACAAAAAAAACACTCAAGTGACAAAGAAAATATGGCCACGCGGTCTTTCCACAAATGCCATAATGTGTTGCAATTGGCCATTTAAACCCCCAAAAAATGATCTTTTCAAGCATATTTAAACATAGGCGGTTTCTAAGGCATATTTTACGAAGCCCCTGTAGTTGATATCGGTGATCGATTGACACAAACTTAAACCCCTCCAGGAACGTCGACGGGGGTTCGATTCTTTATGTGACCAAAAGACTATTATGTCTTATAGCTACTCGGCCACGAGTATTTCTCCTTGTTCTACTTACATTGTAAGACCTCCCATCAAGAACTTATACATGGTAGGCAATACACCAAAAAAACGAAGACGAAATATCAGAGAAATTAAAAATGATAGACCACCATTCCATACCTGTTTAACAAAAGAAGATGTCTAGGGGAGATTGGTTGATTAGGTGATTACTAGGCTTAGCGTCCTTTGCTATGGTAGATAATGTCTAGGTGAGGTTGGTTGACTATGTGATCACTAGGCTTAGCGTCCTTTGCTGTGGTAGATAATGTCTAGTGGAGATTGGTTGACTAGGTGATTACTAGGCTTAGCTTCCTTTGCTATGGAAGATAATGTCTAGGGGAGATTGGTTGACTAGGTGATCTTTAGGCTTAGCGTCCTATTAACAGCTGTGATCATTTAATGGCGGCCTCCTCTGTATACATTATGTTGCGGGTATGAAGGTTTGTATATTTTGGGAAGCTGTGGTATACTCATGTTATGTTGCCTTTGAATAGTGGGACTTTTATAGTTATAGTGCTATCATACTGAATCATGCCGTCAAAACACCAAACAGCATACTCCACAGGTCACATTATACTAGAGTGATTTTCTGAGGCAGTGCTCAGTAACACATAGACACCATTTCGTACGTATACCCGGTGTAACGTTGAAAATGGACCTCCGTTAAAAATTGACCTCGGGTCAGTTTTCAACATTGAAAACGGACCCCGAATGCCGTTGAAAATTGAACATGCCGTTGAAAATTGACAGTGTCTTGGGTCAATTATCAACGGCAGGTCTGTTGAAAAATGAAAAATGACCGTTGAAAAATGACCTTGGCAAACTATCAACGGATGGTCTTTTGAAAAGTTTGTACTATGTGGTGTTCACTTCCGAGTACCAGTGGAAAGTGTTAGCTATGATAACGCTAGTCAACCAATCTCCCCTAGACATTATCTACCATAGCAAAGGACGCTAAGCCTAGTGATAACCTAGTCAACCAATCTCCCCTAGACGTTATCTACCATAGCAAAGGACGCTAAGCCTAGTGATCACATAGTCAACCAATTTCCCCTAGACATTATCTACCACAGCAAAGGACGCTAAGCCTAGTGATAACCTAGTCAACCAATCTCCTCTAGACATTATCTACCACAGCAAAGGACGCTAAGCCTAGTGATCACCTAGTCAACCAATCTCCCCTAGACATTATCTACCATAGCAAAGGACGCTAAGCCTAGTAATCACCTAGTCAACCAATCTCCCCTAGACATCTTCTTTTGTTAAACAGGTATGGAATGGTGGTCTACCATTTTTAATTTCTCTGAGATTTCGTCTTCGTTTTAGTTCTTGATGGGAGGTCTTACAATGTAAGTAGAACAAGGAGAAATACTCGTGGCCGAGTAGCTATAAGACCTAATAGTCTTTTGGTCACATGAAGAATCGAACCCCCGTCGACGTTCCTGAAGGGGTTTAAGTTTGTGTCAATCGATCACCGATATCAACTACGGGGGCTTCGTAAAATATGCCTTAGAAACCGCCTATGTTTAAATATGCTTGAAAAGATAATTTTTTGGGGGGTTTAAATGGCCAATTGCAACACATTATGGCATTTGTGGAAAGACCGCGTGGCCATATTTTCTTTGTCATCTTGAGTGTTTTTTTTGTATAGAAAAGTTTAACACTAATAATGTCTTATGGAAAAAACGACATCGACTCAACAATCTTCTTAATTTCTAAATTTTCCTTAGCGCAGCATCCTTAACTTTTCAAAACCGAAAAAAATCGAATACCTTAGAAATTTCTGATTAATACTTTTTCGAAAGAAAAAACAGTGACACTTCGAGAAGAAGAAAAAAAAGAAAAGAAAACAAGGCTGATATGTTTATTTAAATTTGCATTTATAGCCGATAAAACTGTTTAACGCCGTACAAGAATTCCTCTTGGACTCCTTAATTGTTCTATTAGCGTCAACCCAGTGAAATGTTACTTTCTGACGTGTGATCGTTGACCGAAAGCGCGCCGAAAAACTCGCCGAGATGTGCAATATCTAAATGTTACCAGAGGTACAACAAATATTAGGTGATCCCACGGATACCAATATAACAAAATTAAAACCCCATATATACTGTTTTCTCCACTTGGTTCTTCACGGCCGTATAAATTGTCAATTTGCAGTTTTTATGTCACGTTCCTCGTACTGGAACGAACTGTTTTCAGGATAAACGAGGTTCTTGTTAGGAGTGAAACATTGCCATAAAAACGCAATTTAACGTTTTCCTTGTAAACATACAAATGATATACGTACACATACCACTGAGATATATTGTGTTGGCTCACTTAGCCTAAGTGTGCGTAATTGACAAAAAACGCCATAAAACATCGAGTTTGAGGAAGCATTGAATTGGCCGATATTGCCATAGCTATACGTTCTACGGCCTTTATCGGAACCTCGTCTCTCTTTGATGGAGACCATCGAACACAACACTATTGTTTTTATGAGTCCTTAATGAAACCGAACGCGATAAGAGCGGATGTTGCTGATTGGACAACGATAGAACCTCATAGACACCTATCTGGTGCAAGCACCAAATTGAATTGGACAATATGAGACGATCATGATCACTAGCTGTATCAGAAAAGTGGGCTGGCGAACCTATCTATGACTTAATGTAAAGCGGCAGTGTGTTTATACTTTAACGTTGTTACTGTTTGCTCGCCGCTGTATTCATTTATCTCCCCTTATCTCGCTATCTTGATTTTGTATTATCTGGAAGTGATGGTAACGGACAGCCATATTGGATTCGATCTAAATGGAAAATATCATAGATGTAGAGTATTTGAATGCACTGCCTGATATCAATCAGATAAAATTTTGCCGATTAAAATTTATTTCGAATAGTTAAGACGAAATAATTGTTACTATATTGAATAACATCGTTCCCTGTGGACGAGTAAGGCTTTGTATGCTGTTGAAATTGGAGCCAGCTTGCTTTCAAAACAGCCCTTATCGCTAAAGCAACAAAGAAATCTCATAAAAATATTGCCAATTTAAATAGATCGAGGTCTACAAATAAAATAATCAGATGTATAAAAAAGACATTTTTCATTTCCCAATTGATCATTCCGCTTCAATCAGCTCACAGTTATATTTTGGCAATTAACAAGTAATCATGCATGCTTCAAACTCAGGATGTGTTAGATTTTGCCTTTGATAATCCCTGCGGCGTTCGTCGTAAGTTGAAACATATAATTCTCATGATTTCACGTTTTCTCAGGAGAAAAATATGGCACAGAAAGGGATTGCTCCGAGTTAGCCTACAATGGTGATAAGAATCCTTGAAATCTAAATGAACAACTATAGTTTCCAATTAGTGTCCTACAGACTCTAGGCACGTGCAAAAATGTTTAAGATTTTAATTTTTTTCCTTAATTTTGTAAGGCTATGTAAGATCGGGCAATGCTTTCAATTCCTTCACGAACAAGTGTCATGGTGCCGGTTTTGTTTAAAAGGATAGTCGATTTGCGCTCCTGGCCACTGCAAAAAGACCGAATGTAGATCCGTATCGGGTCTGTCTATTAGTGTTAATTTCTGGACTAGTCTGTGGCCTTGCAGGCTTGGCGTGGATTTCGATCCGATTTTCAATACAATATACATTTACATCTAAGGCAAACTATTAGTTTTTGCTTTTTCGGTCTTTCAAAAGGCCAGCTAACGTACGGTAAATGTTTTAAAACCAAATGTAATGTTTTGACATATTATTTTCTTCATCTTCAGTTTTAAACGTTTCTTGCTGGTGTTTTAAGATTCTTTTGTATCCACAAAAGAAAAAGTAATTTCGCGTATGTTACTAATTACTTTTGGCAAAAGGCAACGC
>SAYR01072619.1:1360300-1456161 GCA_004382745.1 Argopecten irradians irradians
ACACGTAGGATTTACGTGCACCGTATCTTTACGTGTACGTAATTTTAAGGCGTTTCACGACGCCCGTACTAACTTGCCGCATCAAACGTGCATGGTTTACGTGCACGTAACTGCTCGTAGACCAGAATGACCGGGAGTGGTAAATGTCAAAACAATCAATCTTTATTTCTCATGATATTGATGTGAAAACCAATTTGCTAGTGCCATCATTTGCTTTCTTCTACCGTATTCCAGATTATTCTCAAAAAAATAATCAAAACACACACGATTTAGACTGATTACATATAAGCATTGATGTGAATAAAAACTGAGATACATACAATCTATGTTGTGTAGCATTAATAAAACAGAACGAAATTAGAATAATCGATGTGTTATATCCTATAATACCCCGTAATTTTTTAGAACGAATATACGTACCTGGCGTCCTACTACACTTTCGGCAGTGTTAGGTTGAAAATTGACCCCCGTTGAAAACTGACCCTCTCGGGTTCATTTTTCAACGTTGAGGAAAAGACCCCGAAAACCATTGGAAAACTGAACATTAAGCGCACTTTTTACAACCGATTCCGTTGAAATAGACCCGTTGAAAAGTGCACCCCATTAGAACTCGTTTTTACACAACAGACACCACAATAACACGAAACCAACAGCACATCAACACACCAACACCACTACACAACACAACACCACACAACAACACAATAACAACACAACAAAACACAACAAAATCACCAAGTAAAACTCGCACAACAACACGTCACACAAACACACAACAAAAAACCAAACCACACACAACACAAACACACTAACAACAACAATACACATAACACAACAATACACACCACACAACATCACACAACATAAAGCAACAACACATCCACAAAAACATCACACAAAACACATTACACAAACACGGAACATCAACACAACACACAATAACACAACACAAATAACATACAAAACCACCCATAACAACACACGACACCCACAACAACAAACATCAAGCAACACAATATAACACAACACAAAATCACGCAACAAAACATACACAACAACACATACACAACACTAACAACCACAACACAAACCAAACAATACAACCCATCTAAAAAAAGCACACAATACACAACAACACAACACCCGACAACAACACAAGATTAACGCAACAACACATTCATAACACAGGAACACAACAACAACACACACAAACAAACACAATGACACACACCACAAAAACAACACAACACAAACCATACGCAAACACAACATAACTGATCCTACGCAGATATGTAATACATTGTATTCTTATATTGCAGGGAATAGATATATATTAAAAATTACCGAATACCTGACAAACGTAAAAATCGTCAAAACATAAATAAAAAAATCATTAAGAAACAAATTAATTATATCACATATTATAGTTTTGCTAGGCTTAGCGTCCTTTGCTATGGTAGATAACGTCTAGGGGAGATTGGTTGACTAGGTTATCACTAGGCTTAGCGTCCTTTGCTATGGTAGATAATGTCTAGGGGAGATTGGTTGACTAGGTGATCACTAGGCTTAGCGTCCTTTGCTGTGGTAGATAATGTCTAGGGGAGATTGGTTGACTAGGTTTTCACTAGGCTTAGCGTCCTTTGCTGTGGTAGATAATGTCTAGGGGAGATTGGTTGACTATGTGATTACAAGGCTTAGCGTCCTTTGCTATGGAAAATAATGTCTAGGGGAGATTTGTTGACTAGGTGATTACTAGGCTTAGCGTCCTTTGCTATGGAAAATAATGTCTAGGGGAGATTGGTTGACTAGGTGATCACTATGCTTAGCGTCCTATTAACAGCTGTGATCATTTAACTCTTCTGTATACATTATGTTGCGGGTATGAAGGTTTGTATATTTTGGGAAGCTGTGGTATACTCATGTTATGTTTCCTTTGAATAGTGAAACTTTTATAGTTATAATGCTATCTTACTGAAGCATGCCGTCAAAACGCCAAACAGCACACTCCACAGGTCACATTATACTAACAAAGATCAAATCGCTCGTCCCACTCTCTCTATGCTGAGCGCGACGATGAAGCTGAAGGTCTCGACCAGGGCACAGAAACCAGAGGCTTCCTCACAGGAGCGAGCATTGAACTCAAAGCGAAAAATGAGGTGGTGTCAAGGGGGACGTTGTGACGAATTTACGAAGACGAGAAAAGATCAGATCCTAAGTTTAGTCGCGTCTATAACGATCATGCAATGAGAAATAAGGCGGTGTCAATGGAGACGTTATGAAGAAGAAAAGATATAAGGAAGATGTAAAAATATCCAATCCTAAATTTAGTCGAGTCTCTAACGATTATGCAATGGAGAACAGCAGGTACAATTCTAGAGAGCTTACATTCGATAACTGCTAAGCGGTAGACAATTTCGACGATGTCCTATGAACAGCCAGAATCATTTAAGAATGTGCCAGATTAAGATAGTAAGGACAAGCCTGAGTGGCCGGAGAAAGAAACATCGACAGCTGTTAGTAAGAGGTAGAAAGTTTGTGAAATGATATATCGGGACATCTTAACCAATCAAAAATTAGAAGAAGAAAAAAGAAATTAAAATTCAACAACTTATAAATGGCAGGTGAGTGAACTACAGAGAACTATTTAAGTGGTGACTTTATTTACGAATTATCTTAAACAGACGATGCCTTTAAAACGTTTTTGTTCTTATTTGATTTTTGTATACCATTCATAGGGATATATCAGTTTGATACCAAGACGATTATACAGATACGGCAGCGTTAACACCTCCTTGGGGTCGTTCTGGCTCCATCCTTACGTCTGATATGGTCTTTTATGTCCGAATGTTCCCTCCATGATGGGTGATACGAGCTTGTCCTTCAAAATGATATATGCTATAAGAGATTCGATAATGCTATAGCATTTATCACCCTCCAGCAATTTCTTCCCTTTTTTTTATCCCTATGGTACAGTTTGATATTGGTAGCAGTTTCCGTGTAATTGTTTGAAATCTAATTTATGAACTAGTTGGGGACATTAAACCAAATCATGTTGTTAATATTTTACTTTAGTGTATCGGTCACTCTACTAATGTATTATAAACTGGTATAATCCAACGTTATCTAGGTTCTGTCCTCTGGCTGAGACACACCATGGTCTATAAATGTGGTCGTCTCTGCTCCTGTTTAGCGCTAAGCATAAAGGGAGTGGGACGACTGGTTTGCCCGTTGTCGGTATAATGTGACCGGGTGGGGTATTTTTTGTTCTGTGTGTCAGCCATTATGCTTCAGAGAGATACTACTATAAAAGAGATAAACGTTCCACTATTGTATAGAGAACTCCGCCGTAGCCGGTCCGAAGCCAGTGTAAAGAAACACAAATGCATCAAGTCTCAAGTCAACTCATTGCATTAAGGGGAAGCCCCGTTACGAAAGTAATTTAACCAACCAACCATTAAAACTATACATACACACAAGTATGTGTACACTTAGAACATTGTCGTAATACTCATATAGGCTCCAATGTTTCGCTTTGTAATATTATAGATTTTTTTTTTCAAAATTTAAACCGTTTGTCGTGTACGGAATCATCTACAGCGATAGTAATTTGTGATAATAGAAATTTTAACTATTTACAGTTGACTTTGTACAATTATTCAGTTCGCTTTACTTTATTTGCCGATTTTCGTACACTCACTGAACCAACACCTACACCAAAAACATGCTGCACACCATCGACCCACAGGAAGCAATACAAAATGAAATGCAGCTGCCGATTTGACGGCCATTACAGCAGAGATGTTTTGATAGCTTCTGTGTCATCAACAACAACTTACAAAAACATCAACAAAATGCTACAATTTTTCAGCTACATCCAATTATCTGTCACATCAGAACATCGGGAACAAATATAAACATTGATATGCATGCTTTATTTGGCATCGATTTAAGAAATTCCTTCAGTCAACTTATAAATCGGTAAACTTTCTCGCAGATATTTAACATCATGACATTTCTATTGATAATTCGAGTTCTAATTTTAAATGTGGGATTCGTCGTTAAAGGTGTTCGTCTGCAGATCGCCTCCGACATTTATTTAAAATTTCTTTATTATGCGAGTTCATTGACCCATACAACGCTACCAAGTTGTGAGTTGAAAAATGGATCATAACCCCAGAAAACAAGCAATCTACCGTGCGTTCCACTTGCGGGTTCGTACCAGTTGTACCGGTGCAGATATTCTGTATTGGAACGCGCTGTACCTGCCGAACCAAACCGGTAGAAGTGATTCGTTTCTTGAAGCGTGCTACTTGAATCCAAGATAGCGGATCCAATGTATTTCATTTGTCATCGGGTTTTATTTTATGAAAACAAGACGTCATAGATTTATATTCGTTGAAATTTTATTTAATATGTATTCGAGTGCATTTTTGTATGGGCGCCGCCATATTGGCAGAACCTAAACGTGTTCCATTAGGCAGTGCCGTATAAACACAGTAGAAAACTGACAAAACTGCTATATCTCCACCTTCCCGTTTAACAGTAATTGATAACGAAATCTCCACGTATCTTGATGATTGAATATCAACTTTTATCTCGTCCTTCCTCGTTCACAGTTATTGATAAACATGCCCCCGCATCTCGACTTTCTAGTTTAGCAAAAATGAATTACAAAACTGGCTATATTAAAAGTATATTTCGACCTTCTACGTTAGTGACTATAAGGAAACTCCATCATCTCGACCTTCGCCTTTTAAATAGTAATTGATAATGGAACCTCTGTATTTCGGTCTTGTATTTTAACAACAACTCTCCATGTAAGCAGCAACAATTGATAAAAACCTCACACATCGACCTTCCACATAAGCAGTATATAATTGATCAAGAAACCTCTACATACCGGCCTTATATTTTAAATGTACTACTGCAATACACGACCAAAAACTCCATATCTCACTTAATTGATAAATAATGATAAAATCCCAACACTTCAACCTACCATGTATAATCTGCTTAAGAAATATTTGTGACTTAAATACTACAATTTTACAGCAGATAGTCGCTGATCCAGCAAAGTACAGACAGTAAAAAAGGCTCTTCGTAATGCCTATAATGGGTTTGCAGCGATAGTGCCATGTTGTTTGTTTGTTCTACAAGCTTCGAAAACAGAATCCTTTCGTCAGTACTTTTGTAAGCATGTCTACGATCTGGTCATAAATTAGTGCACCAAATAGCAGGAAATTAACGCATACCTTTACAACCGTACACCACAAGCGTATCTAATGACTACAACTTATTGAGGCAAAGCACATGAGCTTTTACTTACTGTCAGGACAAACCGCATACCGTTTGCTCAGCAATAAAAATGTCAGTGAACATGTAAACATGGTTCCGGATAATTATGCAATGCGTTGTTCCGTAGCCGGAGTTGGTTTTACAGCTTAGATATTCAACGTACCCATTAAACTTTAATTTTAAGCACGTCCGTTGAGGCTATTGGAACCGAAATTCATTTGAAAAATACATATATGGCACAACTTGACCACTATACGTCAAATCTTTTTTACTCCCGAGACGGTCGCACTCTAAGTATAATACACTTAGAGTACAATGGCGGGAGTAAATTGGAACCACTCAACAACGAACGAAGATCGCTTCCTTCAGCGCATGTCAAGCTGTTCCCGAATTGTGATTCACAGATTTTTATCTTCATTTTCGTCGAATTAAGATTCTCAATGAAGCTGTATGAATAGGCTCCGCTCAACAGATCGTTTTCAGACCATTTCGTCGCGTTATTTCCACCAAGCTAATTACCCCGGGCATATGGTATGGGTGAATGAGTTCCACTCAAACACATACAGTCATTAAACGTAGAGTATTTCAACTACCCGAGCCCCATTCATTGATACATTTAATTCCGTCTGGTCTCGAGTCGACGAGGACTATTTTATGAAGTGGTCGTCTGATCGATTCTCAATATTTCGCGCCCAAGTGCATGTAAATCAGGTGCGAGTTTCAATAGCGGTGTCAGATGTCATGATCACTTTTGTTTTCCGTTATTTTGTTCCGTCTCTGGCCGTGACCTCTGTCTATACCTGCTCAATAAGGTCAATATCTCTCCACACCCCTCGCCTCGTAAACATTCCGCTTCTCTAGCCGGATCATTCGCCAGTTTCCGTAAAAGACAATTAAAGTATATATAGTACCATGTAGAATATTATTTTTATCGTTTTTTGATCTAGACCTCTAAAACGATTAAAAACGGTCTTAGGGCACTCTGGTGGGTCCATGATTATATAATCTGTAACTAATTCTCAGATCCCTGTGCTCGTATGCAGCAAACTACGTGTACACGTAACACCAGTACCCAATAAATGTAATTTTCTCACCTATATAAAAAAACAAAACAAAACATAATAACATTTCACACCCGGCGCATCCTTCATTCCATGTTTAAATGGAGTAATCTTCTCTCGCTTCGGATTGATTAGTTTTCTAGGAATGTGTTGTGATAAAGCAGAAAATTTATTGTCAGCCATGAACTAACGAGGAAGGAGTGACGAAAGAGCGCGTGTTCCCAGAACTAGCAGGGATCCATATGTGCCAAGTGCGCCGATCATGGTCATTAAAACGCTATACTATGTAACACCAGCCCGAACGAGTGTTAAACATTTCACTCGATCTAGACAATAAGATGTCAATACTAGTTTTACGACACCGAAGAATGAAAATGGCTTCTCTACCTGGTGCAGAATCCAGATGTATCAGCCTCGGTTTGGATCCTTTAAAGGTATGGTGTTCATCCAGCGCATGCGCTGTATGATGGATGATTGCGAATCAAGAAAATGTCGTCAATCATTTTTTCACACAGCAGGTTAATCGAGCACGTCCATTTACACGTGATTTATTAATATGTCACGTGGTTAATTTATAAGCTTCCATCAGAACTATGTTCAATGATTACTCGCCGGGAAACAATAGCAGCACATAAACACAAAATCGCTCACCATATATAAATGATTTACGATTCGTGAATGAATAGCGATGTTAATTTGAATAGGATATGTGAAAAAAAATAGGTTAGATATAATTCTCTCCCTGTTTCATTTCATTAATCATCGTATGGAGTACTGTTTTCATGGAATTCGTCGTGATCTTGCCAGAATACCGGTTGGTCCCGACGTAATTCCATTGATTATATTTCCTAAGACGTGGAAAGATTACCTTTGGGACACCTAAAGCATTACTGAAGTAATACAGGACTTATGGGAAATTGTTATCATGTATATCCTGTCTGCCCTTGGTCATATAAAACAACGCGTACCGACAATGCACAGATTGGTTCGCGTACATTCGGATGCAGTTTGGTCATATATTCCAGCATCCAATGATGTTTGAAAGGATTGTACTAAAGATGCGATATTCGAACGTTTAGAAAAATATAAAAAGGCATCATAAGAGTTCATCGTTCTACAGCTGTTTTGGTCTTTCTGGACTCGACAATAGCGACAAGGGATTAAAGTGTTGATTAATTATGTACATGGAAGAGGTGGTCATAAAAACAGACCTCAAAACAGAAATTGATTATTGAAGTTTTTTATACACAATAATTATCATGTTCACAAAAATATGATATTTCGCCTGCCATCTCTTAATGCATTTAGCTGTTTTATCGTCAAAAGGGGAGATGAATGTAGGCGTGTCAAGACTTTGTTTACATTTACTGATAACATCTGCGGTCACAAAAACACGTGTTGTTCATCTGACCTTTCCGGGGCGTATACCAAAAAGACGTATTTGTTAGAGCTGGCCTCTGACAGCAGTGTCGCTATTCGAAGGGTCAATAATTGGTAGGTTTGATCACAAGCAGGACGTGTCTGTCCTTAGCACGAGCCAATAAGTCCAACTGGACATTGTAGTGACCACAATACCCAGGACATCTTGCTCACGATTTGTGGTCGCGGTAAAAAAATCACGCGCTGAATACAAAAGTCATTTTATAATCTCCATGACTTGATGAATGACTAGTCTAGTTTATTTGTTTGTTTTTCCTGGAAGACCCTATATATATAAATCATGCTGGTCATCACTCACCGCTGGTCGTTGGTCTGTGGATCTCCCGTCTGTCAGATCAACACCATCTCGCTCCATGATTGGCATCTTCAGTCAACATCTGCGTCTTCCCTGAAACAGGAAACCGAGCTCGAAATAATTGCCCCAGACAAATTGAAAATATCATATCATTTGATATTATTGCGAGATACGACCCCAAGCTCCCAGAGTAGTCTGCTAGGTGTTCCTCTCCGATCTTCCTTCAAACTTAGTTCACGGCCAGCACAAGATAAATGTGACACGCGCAATACTCCCAAGATGGATATTCAGCCCCTTACACCTATAAACCGCTTCGGAACACTGACCAAGTTATAAATTTCCTGTACGAAGATTCAATTTGTATGAATAGTAAAATATCTGATGAAGCCAGTACAATAGATATAATTCAACATAGATGATTCCTGATTACTTTTGGCATCTATAAATATTGAAAATGGCGAATGATGTTGACATTGCGTTATACATCACTTTCATTGAATGATATATGCCAACGACTATTTTATAACGATAACCTCACGTGCAGACAATTAGTATGACGTCAGTCGGTGGTTTATGACGACATGAGAATATATTGCAAGGCAGTCTCGCAATCACGCGAAAGACTAAGACCCTTATATCTGGATCATATGCCATTCTGTCGGTTATTATACTGCAATACACATCACCTTCCTTCGGTAAATACCGGGATCTCTCTAGGTTGATAAACAACAATGTTAACATAAACATAAGGCAATTATTGTAATGTTTTACGTTAATTTCGAAATTTAATAAATAAAAGTTATGCCTGCCCTTATAACACCGAATTTGTTTTGTATATATACATGTACTTGAGTCTTCCCGCTAACATTATACATTTTATGCTGACATGGAAACTTTCACATATTTTAATTTGGTTTGAAAGCCAATGTATATGGAATGAAACGAACATGCATGAAAGTCATAAAATGAATGTGTTGTATGTTTTTTATTTAATTTTACTTTCAATCAAGTAAGATTTATATACCAGGAAGAAATGAAGAACAATGTCAGTTTCACCTTGACGCACATAACATTACGACATAAGTATGAGAAAATACAAAATTTCGTGACTAAAGTAAAACAAAGATTGATCGAAGTACCACTAACAAACTACACCTCAACAGATGATCAATAGCATCATATACTCTATCATAGCCTGGAACAATTACAGAGGAGGCAGGTTGTTCATTTGGCGTATGTCCTTGAAAATTATGACAAATGTGTATGACTTGGAGAAATTCAACACCGATCTGAAACAGACGACAGAATACCTGGAATGTTTCCAGCAGCTGGACAAACAAAAACAACATCAATCAATTAAACAATAACAATTACTCGAATTAGTGTTTTTGTCCGAATGTTTGAGCAATCAATTACCGTCCTAGGAGAGACTGATGCGATGGGTTTGGCAGATCAATGGAAAGCGTGCCGCGCTAGCGACATCACACGAGGGTAAAACGAAACCTGACAAAGATGTGAAACAGTACCCGAATCGGTACAAAAACACATCACATAGACGTTCTCTGTATGTCTATAAAACATCGCCGAAATATAACGGTGTCTGTTACCACGGTACGCATGTGACAGTATTTACATACTTACATACGTTTCAGCAGCGGGGTATCAGAACAACGGACGGCGAGCTTACAATATACACAGGTTCACTCACAGAGATCGGAAATCGACAAGTGGAGATCGGACTCGTCTAGAGCAATATCAGAAAAGGGTTTTGTTGATTGGGTTAGTAATTGAACTAAGCACGTGTAATGAGCCGGTTTGGGTGATATAGTCGTTGTTGCAGTGAACAGCGTTAGAGAGTGAAAACAAACAGCGAGCGACAGCGCATTATCACTTTAAGACGGTGCGGTGACCATCTATCGTAGTAACACTTCAACAACTCGCTCTACACAAGAGTAGATCTATTACTAGCATATGTTCAAGATTGGCTGTTACGGAACGTAGCGGCAATACATAGAGACAAGACGAATTCTTGACCACATCTCGGCCTACTTGACCATTCCATCATACGGGAATAGGACCTCTGGGTAGAACTGTCGACTCGAGTTTGGGTTGTTAAAGAGTGTTTGACACCGTCCGTTATCGCCAAACTTCATTATAATGACGTTTATGGGAGACTTGCTATCTTGCTGTAGTGGCAGGCGACCGTAAAACTGTGTAATTATTAGTTCTAAGGAAACGTGCTTAGCCAATTAGAGACAAGGACTTTATCGGGACAATATGGATGCTGTTTGGGATAAATTTGAAATTTAATGCCGCTAATCCTCTCTAATTAACCAATGTGTCGCCGCTGTTTTGTGTTTTATGATTAGCCGTACTTGGCAGGAGGCTTGACCGTTGGTCACTCTATATTAGCTGTATAGCAGATGGAGCGTGTGAGGTAATAAGCTCGAGCACCCGGCTACCTCTCTCTCCGGACACTTCACGCTGACCAGGGGTCAGATAGCAACTGATGCTTCCCAAGGTATCATTCTTTAGAAGCTCTCGGCTGTAAAATCGGAACATCAGGCAGAAATCAGAAGAACTCAGGTGAGTAACTTTATCATACAGACGAAGGAAAATCAAAGGTTGAAATCTCTCTTAAGTGAAAAACTAGCTTCTACTTCAAAAGGTATCATATACACACAGTCCGTACTCGGCGATGGCGGCTGCTCTAAAAGGTTTCACAGTTACACCGGGGGTATCTTCACATTAAACCGCAGTCTTTTATTGACTAACAACCATCTCACTTAAACTTATTAAATCAAATTCGTATTAAGCAAACACCAGACCTGGAAGTTCATTTTCAATATTGTGTTAATTGTATGTTCGCATATGTGCTTCATAGTTATTCTAATAAAGGACAAGCATA
Source organism: Argopecten irradians irradians (assembly GCA_004382745.1). Taxonomy (NCBI): domain Eukaryota; kingdom Metazoa; phylum Mollusca; class Bivalvia; order Pectinida; family Pectinidae; genus Argopecten; species Argopecten irradians. The sequence goes on from SAYR01072619.1 coordinate 1,371,300, forward strand.
TCTAATCACTACCGTGTAGAAATGTCATTCATTATCGCATACTCAGGCATATAGGGTCATATTGAATATTACGGCATATTGTGTAGATCAGAGAAACATTGATTAATTCAAATAGCCGCGTGACAAATTCTGTGCAAGAGGTGAATTTAATTTCATATCACATTCGGCCTTTCGTCCTGGCCTCCAGTTGTGGGCGTGACGGCCCCTCCCCACGGGATTGTGTCTAATTATAGATTTGTTTTGTACTCCTACTCGGCTTGTTTACCCGTCCCTAACAAGACTACGTCAAATCTTGTTATCGGACTTATTTTACCCGAGCATTTGAATACAGTATTCATCTTTGACAAATAAAAAAACACATAGTGCTGCTCATATCAAAGCGATCATTTGGCAGTGCGACCGGACTGGTTGTCCCAGATTGATTTGTAGTCGATGTATGGATATTTTGGCTGCTCAAACATAGGGACCAACGCTCCCGTTCTCATCATAATGAGCATCGCCGCGGCGACATGCTCCAGTGAAATCAATCGAAATTAATAACGCGATGTTTGTTTTCAAAAGTAGAAATAATTCACATGTATGTACTAACCAAATAGAGGCTCTAACACGCGTAAACACGGGTAAGAATCGAATGATAATTAAAGTTGCGTCCGGTGGAGTAAGCTTTCTAAATACAGTGTAAAGGATTTGTATGTAAAACTCACACTAACAAAAACGGATTTAAATCAACCTGGTTTTACTTATTTACATTTCGTGTGAGCAGTGTAGCCGTATTGACGAAATTTTGGACTACACACTATACATGTAAATATATAATATATACATGTAGTTTGACTGTCCCGGGGGTTGAGCATTTTACAGATATGTACTTCAACTATGTCCCGGGGGTTAGAGGTAAGTCAGTGACGTAACTATTTATATAACCAGAATTATACAAGAAGTTCGAGGTATCATTTACTCCGGATAAAACTCTGCCCTCTCGTTTCAAATCTACTTAACCTATGTGATTGATGTACCAAAACCAGTAAAATTGTCAGTGGTAACACGATGTAATGCTTGTTTATGTCGATTGGTGGACTAGCCGACATGATATGAGCCATTTCGGCAGAGTATATACATCTTCGAGAGATTCGATGTTGCAGCACATTTTAGAACCGTACAAACACCGCACGCAAGGGGTTGACTTTAATGATCAATTCCAGGAGGCGTCAATGTCTTTATGAAATTGCTGTATGATGGTTTTTGACAGTTAGGAACAACTTTGTCTGGCACGTTTGAAAAAATAATATGTTTGAAGATAATTGTAGACTAAGTAATAATTGACTTTAACATATTGTTATGGAACGCCTGTGGAGTCTAGGACTAGGGCGGGTCTACTAGGTTCCATCAGAATGTCGCAAGTATGTTTCGGCATGCTGTTTAGTCGGCTAGTCATATGGAACCAGCTATTCCGAGACATTCTTGCACAATTTCTGAAAAATATTTCAAATACAACTTACATAATGAAAGGTATTTTTTCAATAACAAAATCGGCGCCATACCATTTGCAAAATCGTCAATATTAGTCATTTCAGAGTGCTGACATAAATACTTATCATGTTAAAACAACATTATTAACGAAGTTTATAAAATTCTATTCCAAGCACAGTGGGCGTCATTAATGCAATAGCCAATGTTGTAAGTTTTCATCATACATGAAGAAATATCAGTTAAATGTCGGTTACAAAAGACGGGATTCCGAATTTCAATGGTAGAAGATATGCCAGCGTTGGTTCAATTCACTATCAAAGGATTGAAATATTAAGACCAATTTAATAGAGTCAAATTCTTAGATTGCCATACGAATCCAACCTTTAGACTGCCATACCGGTACAAGTCCAATCCATAGACAGCCATACAAGTCCTTACCTAAGACTGACATATAAGTCCAATCCTTAGATTGCCATACAAGTCCAATCCTTAGAATACCATACAAATCCAATCCTAAGCCTGTCATGCAAGTCCAACCCTAAGACTGCCATACAAACCCAATCCTTAGACAGCCACACATATCCAACCCTTAGACAGCCATACAAGTCCAAACCTTAAACTGTCATACACGTCCAACCCTAAGACTCATACAAGCCCAACCCTTAGACAGCCATACAAGTCCAACCCTTAGACTGTCATACACGTCCAACCCTAAGACTGTCATACACGTCCAACCCTAAGACTGTCATACAAGCCCAACCCTTAGACAGCCATACAAGTCCAATCCTTAGACTGCCATACACGTCCAACCCTAAGACTGTCGTACAAGTCCAACCCTTAGACAGCCATATAAGTCCAACCCTTAGACTGTCATACACGTCCAACCCTAAGACTGTCATACAAGCCTAACCCTTAGACAGTCATACAAGTCCAATCCTTAGACTGCCATACAATTCCAATCCTTAGACTGTCATAAATGTCCAACCCTTAAACAGTTATACGCGTCATACGCTTAGACTGTCATACAAGTCCAATCATTAGACTGCCATACAAGTCCAAACCTTAAACAGCCATACAAGTCCAATCCTTAGACAGTCATACAAGTCCAACCCTTAGAATAGCCATACAAGTCCAATCCTTAGACAGTCATATAAGTCCAACCCTTAGAACAGCCATACAAGTCCAATCCTTAGACTGTCATACAAGTCTTATCCTTAGACTGTCATACATGTCCAATCCTTAGACTGTCATACAAGTCCACTCCTTAGACTGCCATACAAGTCCAAACCTTAGACAGCCATACAAGTCCAATCCTTAGACAGCCATACAAGTCCAATCCTTAGACAGCCATACAAGTCCAGTCCTTAGACAGCCATACAAGTCCAGTCCTTAGACTGTCATACAAGTCCAGTCCTTAGACTGTCATACAAGTCCAATCCTTAGACTGTTATACAAGTCCAATCCTTAGACTGTCATACAAGTCCAATCCTTAGACTGTCATACAAGTCCAGTTCTTAGACTGTCAAACAAGTCCAATCCTTAGACTGCCATACAAGTCCAATCCTTAGACAGCCATACAAGTCCACTCCTTAGACAGCCATACAAGTCCAATCCTTAGACTGCCATACAAGTCCAGTCCTTAGACTGCCATACAAGTCTTATCCTTAGACTGTCATACAAGTCCAATCCTTAGACTGTCATACAAGTCCAATCCTTAGACTGTCATACAAGTCCAGTTCTTAGACTGTCAAACAAGTCCAATCCTTAGACTGCCATACAAGTCCAATCCTTAGACTGCCATACAAGTCCAATCCTTAGACAGCCTTACAAGTTAAAACCTTATGCTATACAAGTTCATTCCGTAGACTGTCCAACCTTTAGAATCATTAAGACACTACAGTACCTACACGACAGTTAACATTGGTAAACCTCTCATAGATTTAATGGAACATTCTGCCGACTGATAAATGAGAATTTATAATGTAACGTTGGTGTTTCCTTTTTAATTGGATTATTACGGTTACCTTACTGAAGTGCTGAATCTCCTTTGTGACCCAAGCATGATATATAGTTTTCAAAGATTGTAAGATGATCTCCCGTCCTGTTTCCTGATGATGCAGACATAATGCCTGTAGTATTGTTCCACTGATTCCATGCAATCATAGACATGTGTTCAGGTGGACACGATGATTTGTCAATCCTCGAAAAAACAATATGATAAGTCATAAGTAAATGTCATATTATTTCAAATACATGCTAATAGGGTATTTTATATAGTGGAATTTATCTAAAAAGGGCAATAAATGGTTAGGACAAAAGTTCTGTTATAGATACGTGTTTGTTTAATTCAGAGATAAATTATATAACAATAACAAACTGGGTCACATGTAACTAGCCAGAGAATATTCTTGATCTTGCATTGACCTTATTTTAATATTTTATTTGTCTATAGTTCTAACTGTGACTTTCCAAACACTCTTTTAACGGTAAACGCCAGGATTTCTTTATTTATCTGTCCATAGTAGTTGGCCTTCACTAATGAGATTTTATGGCATTCGGTAAAATAAAACTTCCATATATTCTTTTGTCTATATCTCAGAAGTGAAATAGAAACAAAGGCTCCCCTACTGACGATAACTCAACTAAAGGTCAAATGTGAGATGGCGTCAAGAGAAACATTGAAATTTTGAATTCGGCTGATTAGACAGAAATTTCTGGTTCGTGTTAAGAGGAAGGAAGCAGGTGAGGTCAATATCTGTATCCTTGTGCCCTTTCTGCTGGGATTAAAAAAGAGATTCTTTCGTGGTTTGATGTGTGTTTTCAATAGTTGTCCATGTTGTTACCATGTTCGTTTTTGTAGCTGATTTGCATTTCGTAACAAATCATTCAAACGGAAAGAGACCCAAGTGTCTGAATTCCTAATTCAATAAGTCATTAAGTTAATCGGGGATATGATCCGTTCCTTAACAGACATTTAAAATTTAATCTTGAGTTGCCATTTAGCCATACTTTTTACTCAATTTACAAGATTTTACTGGCTTTAATCTGTCTTGGCTTGATTGACAATTGATGCGATATTGAATGGAAAAGATTAAATACACTACAACACGCAGTCTGCCTTATATTGTAATTAAGATTTTCAAACCAATTAATTTCTTTTCTTGTTTTTACTAAAATAAACCAGTAAATTTCCGTTCTTTTTATGAGCAACTAGAACAATTGTTTTCAATTTCATTGCCTTTTTAATTGTCTCGTTCTAAAACTTTAAATTTTTGTCATTAGATGGGCGAGATTCACCTTAATTCGTTTCTGCACGCACATATTTTAAAAGACTTATGTGCATTTGTAAACATGTTATATCCTATTCCACCTCCTGAATCCATGAATCTGAAATCGGACCCCGCTGTCTTTTTTCTTGAGAAAGAACTGTCAAGCAAAATGACGTATTTTGATGAAGTTGTAGTCTTCGCGAATAATGAATTCGAAAATAGCCATTCGTCTTTTTTTAACAACCGGAAATTGTCATCTTGAATCACCAACTAACAATCTAACGGAAAACGAGGGGAGAAAAAAATGAAGAAAAAAAAACACGACAAAAGCCTAAGCGAAGGATATGATTGTTTTTGTAACTTCGTTGCTGATGATCTCCACATGTAATTGTTAAATCCAAAAACACAAAAAAAAAAAAAAAAAAAAAATTGGAGAGGGTAACGTCTAAACAATTGATGAATATGTGCTTTAAAGACCAGACATCGATACAATGATGTAATAGTGGGTTGTTGTTTAAAACTTTTATTTATTTATTTATTTATTTATTTATTTATTTTTGTCCATCATTAACCATTACAGTCATGGTAGTTCTTAATGTATACGACAAATTCGACGATAGTAAAAATACATTTCGTCGCCATCATCATCGTCATCAACAATAACAAAAGCTTAAATAACAACGCTACAACAGATATCGATCGGCATAAGACATTAGAATATGTATTGTGTACCAATCCGTACAAATTGAGAGAGAGAGAGAGAAAATACCAAGAAAGCAGATATCGCACTAACTGGTCGTTAACTCAAAAACAGATATAAGCAGTTACACAGATTTCATCTGACATGCTACGACTACATAAAAGAGGTAAATTTTCATTTCTGGGACGGGTTTCTTGCGTAGTCGCTAACTGTTCTCTTTGATAGATGTCCATGTTGTAAATGAAATGATTTGAGAACAAACCACTTACTGTATCGTGTACGCTGTATAGCGGAAACGGTAAAAATGAGGCGTCATGAAAGTAGACCTAGGCCTGATGTACCGTGGTTTTGTTTTCTTCTGCAGAATAAACCTTATACGGGTTTTTTCAGAGAACAAAATAAGACAGATGGCATAGGGTTTGTTTGGTGCGTTTGCGATGGATTGAGATATATGATGTCGGCAGAATATACGTAACAAAGTATAAGCACCTAATACTCTTCACTTCTAAAAAAACAAATACTGAAGCAATTGCCCTCCCTATCTCCTCATCAAGTAATCCTCATATCTTTTATTCTTTCTGTCTCGCCACATCCTCCTCTCTCTCCCCCTCCCTTCCCCCTCTCACTCTCTCTATCCCTTCAATCTGAACCCCGTCATCCCCAAGTTTCTCGTTTCTAAATAGTGACACAGTAGGATATATGCTCTCCCCTGTGGTGAATATGCATTTTATTAATATACAAATGTAATGAAGAGGATGTTGAAAACTTATTGGTTTTTGTTCCCCTTAATCCCACCCAGGTTTTGGAATGCCTGCTAATATGCGTTCACAGTGATGTAAATTTACAAAATGAGACGCAGTTTGCGTTTCCTACAGTATAATTAAAGATGCTCCACCGCTGACAAATGGTATTTTTCACTATCAAAAACAGGAACAGACGATTTAGTATTTTTCTTCAGTTACAAAAGTTACTTACTTTACACCATTACCACCATTGAAAAGTTTGAGCTTCTAATTTTACTTCAAGTTAAAAATATGAAAATAATTAATGGCATCCCGAAAAAATTCCGTGTCACTATATCCTATATGGAATGAAGTACTGATTGCGCATGCACCAAAGGCGAAATAAATTGTTTTATATTATTTTTGTGTTAATTAGACATATATATACATGATTAAACACCAATTATTGTTCAAAGGATGAATATAATTTATGCTCTGTCGGCGGTGGAGCATCTTTAAAGTTAATTCCTTGGTAACGCATTACTCCCTAAAACTACATTATTTTGAGAGAAAACGACGTAAAATTCGCCCTCCAAATAGTGACGTCACAATGTTGATACCTACCCACAAGGGCAGATAACTCTGTACTTTGCAATGTAACAAATAACAATCAAAACTTTTTTTAGAAAGATGACTCCAATAAAAGAAGGTACGACAATAACGCCATTAAGATTACTGTGACGTAAACGTATTTTTCAAATGACGTAATTTTCCTGTTTTATTAATGTTATGTTGAATTCTTGTCCATTCCCCGATTTCTCTAAACAAACTTCAGTAAAAAAACTGACCTAAGTCAATTTTATTCACATAAGTTAAATGAAGAGAAAAACTTAAGTTTTGACTTAAGTCGGTACTTTTGTTTCGAGAAATCGAAGCCATATGTCAGTCTTATCCGAGTTTTTCTCCGACTCCGGACTCAAAGACTTTGATATTTTGACAGTTTTGTGTCTGGTATTCCTATTTTTAACACGTGTACCCCCGCCCCCCGCCCCCCCCCCCCTCCATCGTCTATGCCCGATAGATGACCGCCTTAATTATCCTCCGTGACAATGATTCGTACATGGAAGGGAAAAACAACAAGGCGGACATATTACAATCTAAATAATATGTCATGCTTATATACAGACTTCCGTGTCTGTTTTTGTGTCCTTTTTCTTCGTTCACACCAGAGACCATTGTACACGCAATATAGGTGTATAGTTGAACCGAGAAAACCCGGATGTGGTCCCGCGATAAGACAAATAAAACCTATTTAGTTACGTTTTCTTATATATTCATCTATCTTGACACCATGGAAACGCGATAGGCTATGGGGACTGGTTGAAATTACATCTTATTATATAACGAAAACTGTTTTCAGTGTTGACATTCGGAACGACCTTCAGGTACCATCAGCGCCATCGTTCAGATACATGCAAAACCTTGATATAAAATCGCTGCTAAATAACGTGAAATTGTCCAACTAATTACATGAGCCGGTGTTCAGGGCTCAAGGTCTTCCATACAAAAACAGGGAATTGATTAATTTGATATCAAATTATTCAAATTTCAACTTCCTTGTCAAATAAAAAGTCTGAACAATATCTGAACCCGCCAACAGCTTGCTTTAATTAAAACCAACATTTATATCTCCAATGTTTTCCCAATTGGTATTTCCACAACAAAGTATTGTAAAAGGACAGTTTTGTTACACAACCAATAATGATAAGTTATTGTTTCCAAAAACGTAGAGGTCTTAGAGGGTCTCCTTTACAATCTTGTAGTTTCTATAATGGTATAAGATTAAGGTGTTAGGTTAAAAAAGTGTGTCATGGATTTTGAATTTAACATTTTCTTTTTTCATTAGTCTTTTTTTACCTAAACTTTGCTGTCTTTTTTGTTGACTTTATTGACAATGTGATGTCTGAAGCTTTAAGATCTACAGATTCGCCGTTAGGTCATTGCCAATGGTGTCTATAGAGGTATTTGGTATCTCATCTCCATGGCCGTAGTGGCCTTAGAAAAGTTGTTTTATCCTGTGGTGTCGAGATGACCGATCCCTGGTGATGGTCACTTGTCGGCACAGTCCAGTAGCTTGTCCTTATGGTCAGTGGTAACTTATGACTGGACAACGATAATTCAGCCAGGTAAATTTACGAGGCACTTACTCGCCAATAAAACTCACTCGGCTGGCCGGAGCGAGACAATCGGTCATTCCTTGACCACTGATGTCCAGCGTAATCCGGGATCTTAACCAAAATTCCGGACGATTTTAATGACTTCCGTGGTGGCCAGTTCAATGTTCTTAGTATTTAATTAACACCTATAAACTTTAAGTCTGTGAAATATCGCTGGTTTGAAATAACCGGCGGTGATAATTCGCGACGCACCGTGGTCAATTGGCGTGAATTGATGTTGATATCGAAATTATCGGGGTACTTAATCGTGTGGGGTTTATGTTGAAAGCCTAGACTATTTAAACTAGCTGTGTTTACAGGTGCGTCAATATCCCACTGTAAATAATGTATTTATCAAAACAAACCATTGGTACTTTGAAATATCTCCATGTTACAAAATTTTAACTTTCGTGTACCGTGGTACTTCATTGGTATCTTGTAGATCTTTGGAACCGGATGCCGTGTTGAAACATGTTATGATGATGATATTTTCAACATTTTAACATGAATTCCCAAAATAAGATCAAAGAATAACTAAGGTATTATTTTCAATTGGGATCCTTTTATCAGTCATATCTCTAATATATCAAAAATTTATGTCCGCTTTTACTCTTTAAGATTGTATATTCTTGAGACAAGAACCACCATTTTGTCGCTACGTAACAATGAAATGTTTGTTTGTTTTTTTCTATTTGTACTTTACTTTTTTATTCCATCGATAAAAGTCCATAATTGGAACATGAAAATAAAATAATAAAATTCACACGTCTATACTGTTGACCGTTTACATATATATGTGTGTGTAGACCATTTGTTGGAAGAACGAATTCGTTATATATTCGGTAGACTACAAACGTTTAGGTGATATTGAAGTGGGTAGTAAATCACGGTAGACAATATACGTTTGTATATGTTAAAAGATTTATGTCTGTGATAAATGGAAGCATGCCTTCTTCGTTGCGAGTATTTCAATAAAGAGACACCCTGATAAATTCTTTATGTGATGATATCCATCTATATCTCTTCTCGAACTTTTATCGCAAGAAGAATACACTTTGATGGTAACTATAGGTCAAAGTCCATTTCAATATTTCCCATGTATACATATCACCCTCGAAGTTCGTTCCAGTCTAAATGTGTCCGGAGAGAATATAACGCGCTCGTTTTGTACGTTACAAAGATAACTTAAGCTTCGAGCAACACGTTTCCACGAAACACCACTTTCACGTAAATGTCAGAAATAGTATGTCATGTGCGTTTCTGAAATTGGAGCTAGATAGCCGAACATTTATTCTAATTATCACAAATTGCGTTAAAGATAGTTTTTCCAGTTATATGATGTGAAATCATGGTATTTCGACGATCAATGGAGGAAGTTTATATGCCATCAATCTTTTAAAGTATAGGTAACAAAATAACTGTTAACTTTCTACTTGAACTTTACTATAATACAGTCAATCTCGCGTTCTGTGCACTTTTCAAACACACCAAACACATTTTGTAGGTTTTTATTACATTAAACCGCCGTTGATTAAATTTCCCCTGTTTTCTTGAAAAACTAGTAGATGAAACGAGATTTTCAATCGCTTCTGGGGTCTAAAAATGTCCCCACTTCGACGATAATTGTTAAAAGTTAGAACCCGTTTAAGATGCGATTCAGCGACATTGCTCCATGCATACTAACAATATAGAATCTAAACACCACTGCTATAACACGCACAACCGTTTAGTTTTATTGAAGTTTCCGTAATAACATCTCCGACTGTATACACGTGTACTTTATTTACATCCAAATGTAGTTTAGCGCATCGTAACTTGTTAAAGTTTTTAACCAACTCAATGCGTGTCGGAAAGCAGTAAACTGTAAACTGTAAATGGAAGTAAAAGTTTGTATATCGTAGGTGGGAATAAACATAGTGGTTTTTTTATGAAACTAACATGTATGCATATAAATGACTGGCACGTGCAGTTCCCTACTCCCGCGATGGACGTTTCAAGTTTTAAAGAACTATAAAGGATATTGATTTTAACGAATGTTTTGTTCTAAGATTACATGACATGCATACATAAGTATAGATACGATCTGTAAATGGAAATGATTTTTATGGATAAAAATCATACTATATATCCACATGGCCATTGATGTGTCACGAATGACGCCATACACCAACAATTTTTATTGCAAAGTTTGAATTTTCGATTAAATTGCAGAGTAGTCTCGCTGTCATTACGAACGGTTGTTGGCATATTCATCAGTCGCGTTCAAAGGCTAAAAATCGCGTCCTAGAACAAAATCTGATCCCATGGAAGTTTTTAGCGATTTTATCGTCGTTTGCAAACTATAGGATTTTATTTGATCTTTTTGAAGCGAAAAGTCACTCTCTCCGCGTTGCTATCAATGCAAGTCTTTTAAACTTTACTATAAACAGAACCCGTAAAGAAATGATGTCTTTTGAAACACAACTTTCTCACTCTTAAAGATAGTTTAGAATTTTTAGTACTTTCGGTTTGCTATTTATGCTGTGTCGGCTTTCATTTGAATTTAAATTCGCCACAAAGCGGATAATCTATGGAAAGCGTCCGGTAATGTTGTTTCACAAACGGATAATAAAAGACTCAAAAGGCGCAATGTATCTGTATTCACAAATCTTGACGGTTTTCCAAGAATAGCAAAATACCAGTAAAACATCAAATGTATATGCAAGTAGAAAAAGACAAAACGACTTTTTTTTATTCTTTTTTGAAATAGATCAACAGAATGAGAGAGTTACTTCCGCGTTCAAAAGTATGGCTTCAGATATCACAGACGCTTCGTACATTATTGAGATTTCTGTCGATATAAATAGCCCTTCTTCACTCATTGGCTCGTTAATATTCTAAACACGCAGTGATTGGTCACCAGTTATCTGAAATGTCACCATTAATGATGGGGCACAATTTGGCAAATTAATTCATTGAAAACAAATAAAATCCATTTGATAAGGTCGCTAAAATCAATCGATTAACCAATTTATCAGTCAACAATTATTTTAGAATTTTTTTATCGTTGACGCGCTTTGGAAACTGAATGTCTTTCTTTGGGAATGAAAAATACTACCCTACATACTAGTTTATAGAATTTCATTATAACATTTTTTATACGAAAATAATGTTACCGAACATCTAAGGTCAGTTTAAGTTTTCCTGCTATGTGATTGGTTGTTTATTGGAAGTGTATATGCGTTTTGGGAGCCTGTTGTATGTTCATGATGTGTCTTCTTTGGAAATCTGTAACGCTTTCACATTTGATGGTGCTGTCTCGCTGAAGCAGGATGTTCAAGACAACGAACAACACACCCCGCCCTGTCACATTATACTGACAGTGGGAAAAGCAGTCACGCCACTTCCCTTGTGGATGTGCTGAGTTACTTATCTTACAATGCGCCTTCAAAATACATCGTGTTGACTAGTTAAATATCTTGGCGATGGTACGTGTACTTTCATTGGCCATAGTGTGAAACGGATATACGTCATAGGGATGTAAAAGCCCAAACAATGGACGCTGCCAGACACGCGAAAAGTAGAAGGGTTTAGAAGGACCTAACTTCTTGGTTTGGAATGTTACTTGTCATTTTACAAAATGGCATCTATCGCAGTGGAGAACGAGATATACACTGTATGACAGAATGGTGATGAGAGCGAGGCGAGGTGGGGTGAAGATGATTGGTGTAAATGAAAGTCCATGTCGGTCAGCCGTTATCCGCCTTGGTCACTATCGAAGCTGTTAATCCAGAACGCTTAATGGACTATTTTGATGACATAATGGCAGCATATTTCCCCGTTGTTTTCTCGTCCTATCGGAAGCAATTTGTAGAGGAGGACAAATCACGATATACTCGTATTTGTACCTACAAACACGCACGCAAGGGTATTCCGAATGACTTGCGACATGCGAGCAACCCTGATTTACATGTAATCATTGCTAATTTATTCAGTCGTACGGAATGACAAGTTGTTTTTTGCCTATTTAGTGTCTAAGTGGATATATGTGGGTCTTTCTGTGGCTTCAATGTTGTACCGACTCTGGGGAATCGAAGTTTACCGATCACGGCGTCTTATCCATACGGGGGCTATTAATTCCACCAACGTATATACGTTTTCTTAGCCTTGATTGCTTCTCGCACTAGGAAGTGTTTTTATCACAGTTTTAGTCTCAGCTCTTCATGTCAGTACTTTCCATTCTTGACCATACTTTGTCTAGAGCAATCATGCTTCTCCACCTTACATAAATTGTTTGTTTTGGTCGTTGGTTAAAAGACTCGATTTAGGATATATACATTTATGTAATCTGCGTTAAAGACTCCCGGGCCCAGTTTCATCAATATTCCTTAACTCAAGAAAACAGTTTAGCTTAAAATTATCCTTGGGGAAAACATTGCACAAGTTATGGAAAGTCCATTTACTTGATTTCCCATAACGTTTGTACAGCTTTCCTATTGAGAATTTTAAGTTAAGTTAGAAGTGTGGTTATATTGATATACAAATTATGTAAAAAAAAAAACCGAGGAAAAGTTGCAATCAAGATCAGCATCGTAATTCTGTGTCAGAAATTCAGACGTAATGGAAAGATCTGCTTTCATTCGGGAGATTTAAATTTAGGGGCCTGGTTATACTTAAACATGCTTTAAAAACGGCGGAAGGATGCAACCAGTGTCAGTTAGGATATTTTGGGTAAGTAGATAGTCATACTATGCTGGTGATTGTCCCCTCCCTCACCAACACGGAGGTATGGGAGGGAACGTTATCAGTGATCCCGACCATCGGATTGTTAAAATGTTCTGTTACCTGGGCACAAGTTAAATAGCATTGAGGAAAAAATACAACCAATGCTACCCCCCGCCACCCCTCGCCACCCCTGAATGGCTATAACTGGATGTTAAGAACACCATTACCATCCCTGACCTGCGGACCTTGGGTTTTATAGCTTTTCATTCAGTCTCCGTTAGCAGCAATACATTGACATCGACACAAACATAAATCCTAAAAAACACAATACCCTCATGACAGCTCCGGTTTTCTTAATTAAATGAAAATTATTTTAATTCTAGCTTCGCTGCAAGACGACTTGCCAAATTACAAACATTCCGGAATGTATCGTGTTTCGCATTGACATGCCATCCTTAGACCGTAGTATTGCGTCCCGGCAGCTGTACCAACGGGCGATATATACGTTATGTCAAGGGCAGCGATTTCACCGAGTATATTTCGGGTAGATAATTATGGCTCCGGCAAGGGAACCTGGTGTTTTCTTAACAAATTCCCACGTACAGCAGAAGTCAATTTTGATCACAAAGGAAATTTTCGTCTTCACATTGAAAGCACATTTTAATGCTAAGTGTTCAAATTCGTCGATTTTGTTCAGTTCGGCTGACAGCTAATTTGTAACTCATTAAAGTTTTTCGAATTTAGTCTTTCAGGATCATTAGGGTTACCCCGAGGACAAACAGTCGAGGAGGACAAAGCGATAAACTTCTCCGTTAGAGATTGGAAGAGGAGTAAAAAAACTGATAATGTTCCCCGATAAAGTTCATGTCCTAATTCAAAGTACATAATACTGCATTCCAAAAATCAGAGACAACATAAATTTGCACTTATCCTCTGGTCCGTCTGATTATATATCCAGATATAAATAGTCTGTGACGTTTCCGATGGACTGCAGTAGTCGAGTGGACACATTACCACAAATCCTCCATCTCTGGGTCTCAAGTTCGAATTCCATGTTGGGCAGTTGCCAGGTACTGACCGTTGGTCGGTGTTTTTCTCTCTGGCTCTCTGGCTTGTCCATGTCATGTCATTAAAAGACCCTGACTGATGTTAACTAATCACAATCTGTAACGTTTCTTCGGCTTTGCGTCTAGAATCAGTGAAAACAGTGAAAGACTTTAACTTATTCTGGTCAAAAATGTTCATAAACCAACCAATTATCAGATCTCATTGACAATTACGTATCTAAAACATGAAATAAATAACAAAAACTACAACTACTTCTGGTCTCAGTAATTTTGTCATCACTTCGAACCAGAATATGTGCAAATTGTTTGTTTGTTTGATTAATTAAAGTCCTATTAACAGCTATGGTCATGTAAGGACGGCCTCCTATGTATGCGGTGTGTTGTATGTATGTTGTGCGAGGTGCGTGTTTTGGGAGACTGCGAATGTGCAAATTGCAAAAATTTTGACTTCGCATGCCACCTTGTGATATTTTCACACTGTGGGTCTGATGCTGAAATCTGGGTTATTTCATGACACGGTCGAGAGTCGGGTTACATGTAGTCTATGTATTCTAAATCGTCTAAAACTTGGGTCAAAACGGAAAATTCGGTTGATTTGGCAATATTACTTGTTCTCGTACCAATGAATGATTGTGACCGTGAAAGACTGCCAGCGATGAAAAGACATTTTAACAAAAAGTACATGCGTTTGCTAAAGCTATACGTGTATTGTCGTTAGATTTAAATAAGAAATTGAACGCTTTCTCAAATTGGCGCCAAAGAACAAACTGCGATGGTATACTTGATTGTGTCTATAGATAGCCGGCGGTGTAGACCATTTGATATCGATGCGTCTGTCAGTCCATTCTGTTTCCCATCCATCCTAGTTTAGTAGCTCAATTCCACATTTCGTTCCGTATTAATAAACTAAGTCTAAAATTGCCGAAACTGTGGAGTGTTTTCATGTCTGGCGATTTTCATAATTCTTTTATGTGGACACAATGTCTAACAGAAATGCATTTGAATCGATTCAGTGTTTTCGTTATACATAGAAAATAATGCATTTTAAAACACATTTGATGGGATTTAGAACTATTTCGTAGTGAGGCGGTGCTATAATGGTTTATAAAATCTACAGCAGGACGCTGGGAGAAAATTATTAGTTGTTATCTTTCATCTAAGCTCTAGAAATAGGAGAAATAATGAAATTCGTGAGATCATAACAGAGGGAAATAGCAATGCTGAAAGCAATACGCTTTAAACTAAAACTTAGGGATTAATCCGAACATTGTCGGAAAGAGCCCATCGCGAACTGTTTAAATTTCCCGCTAAAATGCACAATCATGCAGACGATACATGAGAGGGTCCCTTTTTATTAGTCATGTCTTCTGCTTATCTTCTTTGAGAAAACACTTGGAGAAGGGATGTTAGAGGTAGAATTTTCCACATGTACAAAAAAATACAATATTCTATTCAACTATCATAAAGGTTATACGTGTATCTTTGCATACCCGGGTAACTGTGACGTCACCGACTTGTATAATATCAGGACAATTTTCCCATGGTGTTATCTGATCCCTGATCACAAAGGCTTCCGCGTCGTATTTCATGTCCTCATCACCAAATTATATACCCTAATTTACATAGATAGCGGCACGAAATTTGTAACTAAATAAAAATAAATTTGAAACTACCGTTGTAACAATGTCAGCCATAATACAGATGGCGGGAACTTGATATCTGCTATACCCCATAAGAAAATATCATGATAACAAGCCGTTCTCGGGTATATCTATATCCATATGGTAAATACATTTGTAATGCAATTCTTTATTACAGATAGTGTGCGTGTCAGTCTATATATATATTATATATACACGTACCATGTAATGTATTCGAAATTCCTATTTCAAATTGTAATATGATAGTTTATGCTGTTTTCATTATCCGCTATGAATATTTGTAACTTTGTATATTTCCCTTCGTGGGCCTACGCTGGATCCGCGCGGTGATAAACAAGTGTAACAACATAGAAGTAACAACTACACCTAACAGAAACACTAACATTAAACCCTAGTCACTGCTGACAAGGGCATTCGCTCTATTTTTAAGGCGAAAGGAATATGTTTTCAGCTTATATCCACCGTGCGCTATGGCCTTAAGGTGTCCCACGACACCCGTCTTAACGCAATAACAGAGTTTAAGCCGTAGTTTCGTAGAACTGTTCGATTTGCCATGCTTGCTTCTAAATTGTTCCTTATTGTCGCATCATGACGACAAAGTACCTTCAGAAGCCTACTGTGCAATTTGGTTCCTAAAATGTTCTGTTTCATCAGTGCTGGTTTTAAGCTCCCATTTCGACAGTCATACCAAGTTTTCAACAGACACTCCTTCCATGCAATCAAATGTAAAAGAGAAAAATTATAATGACAAATTAAATTTATCTAAGCAACACTCAATCTGTAGAACTTCCAGATGCCCATTTTCTCCAATTCTAACATCTACTTCGGTAATATATACATGAGGGCGAGTTAGCAAAACAATTTACTGCTGTGCTTCGTCAATTCTTTTCGAGGAATACGACAGAATTACACGGAATAGACTTCCTTTCGCTTTTTAATTTCACACGTATTTCTATATATAGATGATAAAGCGAATTACACAATGATCAAGCGGATGAATTAACAGTCAAAGCGGTGCCTTCCGCTGAATAAAAAACCTTTGAAAATGTCATCGATTTTCAAATAAATAAAAAAAAAACGCGACTGCACCTTTTAACTTCAATCAAGAGACAGCCTTTCCGGATTATACGTGCCATCCGTGCCGATATTAGATAGAACATATTTCGCACGCATTAGACTAGCTACTTAACCGACTACATTTAAAACCTCTTGTGTAACTTTTAAACGACGAATTGTATTATTTCATAATTCGATATCACTGCTTTATATCACGAACATTATTTAAAATTAGATTATGAGATAATCCGGTTATTTGCTTTTTGTTCCTTTAACATTTTAACTTCCGACATTCTTTTGGTGGATTATATCATTAGAGACACTTAATAACAATCGGGTTATACTGATTAAATTACCTGGTATTCAGACGTGTGGTATATAACCTTAAATCTGTTTGATACTGGGGGCATTCAAGGCTATATCTATTGTACTTTGCTTGATTCCGTGTGAAACACTAATGGATCTTTAGTGTATTTAGTCAATCTACTGCTGAGCAAATTGTCTTTGATCATAGCAATCAAATATTTATTAATATGACGATTTCAAACAAATCTATTATAATAGACTCGTTATATTCTCCACGGGGTATTCACTTCCGCTTTTTATAGGATGCATTGCTTTGGCTTTTGAACAAACGCTTTTTATTCGCCACGGTGCATCTAATTTTGACCGGAAGTGGTGCTGCTCCAGCCATTTCGGCATGTTTAACACCTGTCGAACAGCTTGTACATTTGCCAGACTTTTTATTCCGCGTCATTTCACCAATATGCACAAATACAACACCCGTTAGCTCCCATTCAGACTGGTCAAATTGAAGGTTGTCCTGAATTAGGCCGGTCCCTTTGACCAGCCTGCCGTCATGCCGGTCGTTGAAACATATCCCGCTGTTTTAACATACGCTTGACCTGCACAACCTGCTCTCATCCACTCAGTAAATTTCATGTCTTCTTTAAAGATATCTAAAATAGCGTTTTATTTCCTTTAAAATAGAAATTGTTTTCATTGGTGTTGATAAGTTTTCGCCCCTTCCCCCTCCCATTCACCCTGTGATTATTGTTCACTTGAAGCCGGGGAGCACTGATGGTCCCTCCCCCTTTCGACAAATTAACAATATCTCAATCGCATGTTTTTCAATGAACAAATCAACAATGAATTCCGTAGAGCAGTTTTAATTAGAATATCTCGATTAATTCCGGAATCTTCATTTAACTATCAATTAGTTTAGCGGAATGAAAGGCTACTTTAATGAAACTGCTGGCTGAGTCGAAGATTTTCTGCCAGTAAACGATACTCAAACGGCTGTATTTTTTAAGAATTAGATGTTTATATGAATGCATGTATCTGAGGCTACATCGGAGACCGATCATTAACTATGAAAACTTGTAATCATGCTACAATTATTGAAGATATAAGTATATGTTATGTTGAACATACACATTTAAATCGTTTCATTATATATCATACTTTAGGTGAAACGGATGTTTACTCAAACTTTACATCTATATAAAACGGGAACGCTTATTCTTAATCTATAGACTAAGCTTAATTGCGAGTACTTTTGGCTTGCGTGTTGTTTCTAAGAAATCATCTATTCTGTGTGCACTATTGAGGTCAAAATAATCAGGGTGTATATAAATTAACTGTTAATTACCATCTAAACACACGTATATATTAGTGCACAGACAACTCAAGTAATTCCCATGTGTCAATTCAAATTATGTTTTAAATTGAACATGAAAAGAGGTATGCCCTTTTCGTGACGCAATTGTGATTACGTACTGACGTAATGTGATTAAATGGTATTAATTTTTACTCATAAATACTCAGGTATTGACTGATGTAACTTTTCATTCTTTTAGGAGATATATGAAATGAAAATGCCTTTATTATGATTTTAATTAGCATACCGTCATACTTATCTATTGTTACACCTGACGAATACCTGTAAAATAGAGTCCACCACAGGAATCTCGCATGTAAAAGGTGTTTAATTTTGACCATTCTAAACCTGTTGACTTGACCATCGCTATTGTCCGGAGTGGTCAGTCTTACACCTGAGTGGTATAGCATGTCAATTAGTAGTACCTGTACAGGTAATAATTATTTTGATTAGAAGGTGGCCCAATCTAATGATTATCTTCGATCGTCCGGCCGATACTGACCACCCATTGTAATGGTCAAATTAGACTGGACATGTTGGTGTCGTAACTAGAAGCGTCACGCTCCAACGACCAGTCAGGAATAACAAGTTTCGGGGTTGGTTTTGTTCTCGAAGGAGCTCGCGGCCGATTTCGGCCAAACTTGACCAGTGACATAAGTAAAACTGACCGCCCCCTCGGTGACATCCGTGCCAGGTCGAGTTTTACACACAATGCGTCCCGTTTATTCTAAACAATCTCATATAAACATTTAGTAAAGTGAAAGTAAGCAAGTGGGAAATTTTTATTGTGATAGACAACACAGGACATCTGACCAAATCTTAGATCATCACTATCACATAATCCGCTGTCTCCCGACTGGACTCCGGTAAGTTGACATTTATTTTCACTCATTCATCTAATATGTATTTTTACTATTTAACATTTTATTTTAAGCACGGTGTATTGATATGTTTGATCTATATCCCTATCTAATTTATCTAATTGTTCTATATCATGTCACAGATCTGATATCTGTAATTTTAAATCTACCAGAAATTTCAATTTCAACAGTGTTATTAGCTAATCAATTGGTTATTTTTTCATGACAATTACGATTTTGCTCATAACGTCTAATTTAACACTTGCATGTGAAAATGTAAATATAAGTACGTTACCCCCACTCTCCCCTTCTCTCTCAGTCGCCAGTCTTTCCCTAACTTTCTTTTTGTAGCATTTCATTCAAAAGTAGACAAATTATGTACAGATTATCTCCTCTCGTGAGTCAAAGTTACGTCTGTAATCCTATAAACGGTTATGACCCTTTCAGACGAACCACTGTTTCCAATATAGATCATTCCCCTAACAAGTACATCAGAAACAGCCCGTATCATCATGTCGATTTCAAGAAACGAAATGTGAGTTCATCATTGTTCTTTTCCACTGGAGCCCGGAGTCACACTTTAACACTGTTTAGTGTCTAAAGCTATTTCATTTTCGTCTAAATTCAATTTAGAACCGGGCCATTTAGACTGTATTTTCTCGTACAGCATACACTGAAAGACGAACCCCCATATTTTTCACAATGAAGACTCTGGGTTGGCGTGAGAGCTGATTTGATATAGTTATTGAATTTGAAAAGATATTCTCCGATAGTTGAGAAGTGTACATGTATATGTGTAACAGTTACCTGTGATTGAAACTTCGATCTATTGCTTCACAAGCAAAACTGGTGATCGTTAGCAATGTTACTGTAGTATTACTTGTAGAATATCATATGATATCTTTTGTTAACATGCTTTTAAACAAACATAAATTATATGTACATGTAGGTACCTTGAAATTAATCGAAACCCCAACCTGTTGCTTCACAAACCAAACGCTGATCGTTTAGCAAGCAGTGATACGGTAGTATAAGAATATGATGTGTTTTGGTCAACATGCTTTTAAACAGTCATTAAATTCACGTTGAGAAGTTCAGAGGAAAACTTGCGATCTTTGGGAGTTGAGAGTGTTTCGTTGACAGGTGTCAACTATCATCATTGATACACAATGTTCAAGCATTGAACCGTGATCAAATCGAAATAAAACTGATGGTTGAAAATAAAGAAATGTCAAAATTTGGAAATATGCGTCGTCAAGTAATCCTTTATTTATTATTCATAACAGGAAATGTTTGTTACTAAAATAGGAAAAAGATACACAGTAGCCAATTATATAGTAATTTCCTTAATTGCCCGTGAATTGTGTTGTTTGACTTTCTCGTATTAGTTTGAAAAGACTATGACAGGCCCTTTTTACACCTAGATCACGTGCAGCGACCCCTAGCCTCATTAATACACGATTAGGTCTGTGTAACTCCCTAGCACTGGAGTACCAGCACGGGGAGTCATTAATCAAAACGTGTCGGAGACTTTTGTGTCCTGATGTTCAGCTAAAACAACTTTCCATCACATTCGGATTTGACGTAGAGAAGGAGAAAGGGAGGGATTTAGTTGGATGTTGGACCTGTCACTTATTCCATCCTTCCTTTGAAAGAATACCTTTCGATATTGCAAAGTCCCGGATCGGTTTGGCGGGGCGACTTGTCATTTTCCCCATCCTCACCTTTAAAGGGCCACTTGTCATATTGTGAAGTCACGGATTGGGTTGGAGGAAAAGTGTCATTTCTTCCGTGAAAAGTGTCATTCCTTCCACCCTAGCCTTTGATAGGACACTTGTGGTTGTTGAGAAGCCACGCTCACTTTTAGCCCCAAATAGGCACACCTTATGGCCGCCCCTTTCATTGAGAACTAATACAATTGTAGAGCCGCTCGAAACCACCTGTCATTTCTCACCCCAGTAAAATTGGTACAGAATGTCACCTTAATTAATTTTTAACGCAAAAAATATCTTAATTTGTATTACTCCTAATTAACTGGTGTACCGCCTGTAGTAATCATAGTATATGGTTTCACTGAGTCCTCGTCGCTGGGAAGGGCTTATTTGGGATTTATCCAAGGTCGTTAGGAAAGCTTCTCAATAAAGAAGCCGTTGCGCTCGAAATATATTGTCTTGCCAAGAAAGAACAACCTCAAATCAGGAAATAATCAAAATTAAACCGGAATCTCTATTGAACCGTGTATGTAAATCATAATTGACTTTCAATACTGTAACCTTCATGTGGTATGCAATCTTATGATACGTTCGATATTCTCTCTAGTTTTCACACATTAATCCTTGTCACAAAGTTCGCAGTAAGTTAGCGTAATGCGGAGTCTCTCTATGGTCTCTGTACCACACACATCAATGTCGTGAACATTAATTACATTTTATTGATGGGCGTTCAAATCTGAATAATTCACACGTGGGGATTTTGAGAGGCCAGAGACCAGACTCCTTCCGACATTTGTCTGCACGCTTCAAAGGAACTCTTATGTCGTTCAGGCTTTGTACAGTAAGCAATGGTGTATTTAACGACAGACTTGTGCTACGTTAAAATGAATGATTCAAGGCAAATACCAACAGAAAGTTGTTTCCCCCTGATGATCAGACAAAATGTGTTTTTTCTATGAATTTAATATGAATATTGGAGCAATATGTTGTCGGTCTTGCAGACTTTCTCCCGCGTGCGCATGACTTGAGAAACCATAACAACACATTATGGCATATGAAATACAGTGAACAAAAATATAGGACTTCAGCATTGATTTATTGTATAAGATGATATACAAATAAGTTGTTGTTTCCTTGCCTCTTACAAATACTTATGGCTGTTCTGGGATATTTTATTAAAGCAAAGTCTAAGTTTCCGGAGTAAAAACGCCACCGAACCCACGACGATTTATCGTCGGAAAGCTAGTAATAGAATATCAAGCATCATCATTATTTGATAGTCGTATTCCATTATTAATACTGAAAACCATGGGTTTACGTTTCCAATAGAAATAGAAATAATTACACATGACTACTCATATGCATGTATTAATCTTAGTAACGAAAAACGGTACCCAAACAGAGATTCGTATTTACTTCAATGTCGATGTTTCGAATTTTATCTTGATTTTATAGAGTTTGGCCAGGTTGGCGTTAAGTATTTTAAAGATAAAGGGTGGGTTTTTAACGTTCCTCAGATACATGTACGTGAGGTTTCAGTATGATGGATAGCGGAGAGGAAGGTTCAGAAATCATTCCCTGACGTTTACAGTTTGTAACACATATATTCCTCATTAGTTACGATCGATTCCATTTTTCGGTCCATCTTACCAAACAACTGTCCCGAATTTCCATTGCTGATCCCAAAAACATAAAAAACGTTCATCTTAGAAAAATTGGTACTGAAATGATAGCATGTTTCCACAGGATGTAAGTGGGAAAAACTCTTAATAAGGCCAAATTATACTTCTAGGAAAGCAAGCACTTTCCTTGGAAACAAATTGATACTCCATTTTCTGAGTGGCCCACGAAAATCAGGAAAATTGTTTTGCAAGGCGTTTCCCTGGAGGCTTGTTTTTCCGGAGCTGTTGGAATCGATGCCATGTTTAGCTATATGATTTAAGCATAGCCTTCTATGCTTATAAACCCGTCTTTAGCTAAGTCAGCTAGATACAAGCGTCTTTCTCCAAACCCTATTAAAATGTCGTTGTAACAAACTCGATATATTGGATATTGAAGATTATATCTCTGAATGAATAAGATCTAGATGTAAAACTGTATCATACGGTTTTGTAGAATTAATCGAAATATAAATTGAAAGTTCACAAATATTTTAATGCGTTTGTATACTGTATGATTTAGAGGACCTCCGAGACAACCATCGCCGTCCTACGGCTAATGCCAAAGTACAATGCTGTCATGAATCTTGCGAAAAATAATTTCAAAAGAAGCATTTCTGGAAAGTGAAATTGAAAAGGAATTGAATTTCGGTTTTTGTGTGTGTCTGAAGTCACAATAAATACACACCAGTCATCTATTCTCACGCAAACAGAGAACTTCTATGTATTTCATAAGTATACATATGGCGCGTGTCCAGAAGTCGTATGTCAATTTGTCACGCGCGGACATAATATGTAATAGGCACACTTGGTACGATCATGGAAAACCACAGAAGTTGAGAGCAAGATTTTAGAGATATTGAGATAGATGGGGAAGTTTGGATTTCATAAATGTAGGTAATGCCACGCTTATTAGCAGAGCGACTACAAAAAGCAAGAAATGTCAAAAACGTCGTATATAAATGTCTTTATAGATGACTTGACTTTCAAGCCAGTTATTCTTAAAATGTAGCTTCAGACATAAACAATTTGTCGAAAGGTTACCTGTTATTTGAACTTGTTGGGGAGCGCTCAAGCAACCTGCTGATGGATTAAGCTTAATTTCAGTAAAGGAGAGTCGCGATTTACGATCTCTTCAAGAAAAACCTATACTAGTATTCTAAATATAGAATTTTCGCGCTAGCAGTAATTTTCTCGTTTAGGGCCTTTTTACCTGCCTTAGTTTGGGTGAACTATCAATTAGCGTTTCAATGGCGTCATTAGTTAGGCATTTGCGTGCAAGAATTACTCTATCTAGCGAAGAAAAAACACCACAAACTTGTATATTGTTACCCAGTAATCACTTAAAAACACAAAGTGGTTTTTCGTCTGAAAGTCCCCTTGCTTTTCTAAATGTTACCAAGTTAATCCCCAAACCGCAGACAGAACCAGATAACTCACGTCTATTACGCCGGAATGTAAATAAACGATTTACAGGTAGATAAGTAAATTACTGTCAATTAAACACGTTATATAAATGACGCGAGGCAGGCCGAGTACTTAATTGTTCGGAATTTCGTCAGTGTTATGTGATGTTAGGCTATACTCAAGTCATTGCACATCCATTTTTATGTGATCCACTAAAAAAATAAAGACGTAACATTTTATTGAGCCGTTGTATTCAGCACTGGTATCCCTTAATCGTTATTCAACACAACGAAGAAAGAGAAAAAGACAAAGTGTTTTTGTGGATTCTACGAATTACTCAAATCTTCGCCGATGTACGGTTAAAGCTTCACCCGATGTTTCATCGTTTTGTTCTCTAAATAACAAATAAAATGACCGGCAACTCTTTATCTGATAATGCAAAGTGAAAATACACTGAAGTGTTTTGAGGTTTTTGCTTACAAAAGGAATACATAAGTAAATGAAGGATTGCTGTCTGGCCGTGCTTTTGGTAATGCGAGCCGGGTAGATAAACCTGAGTGTAATGTCCGAGACCATACCAATAAACCACCACTATACAATACCAAGATGGACATCTCGACATCCGCTCCAGATAATTATCCCGCGTCGACATTGTGTGCGATCCCACCTCAGACGCAGTGGTCAAGTTCCGTAATAGGTCCGGGGATCATTTGGCTGTACTTATCTGGCTATTTCCGTCCGATCGCCTCTCCCATCCTCGCCTATTCCTGATACTTCGACCCAATAACCTACATTTGTATATGGCAAATCGCAATATGAAGCAATAGGCGGAATCGAGTAGGCGATAAATCGCCAACTAACTACATGTATATTGTAAAATAAATATTTCAGGTTTATGTAACCTGCATATACATGACCTGACTCACAAAAACACATTATACCGGAAATTACCCCGATATTAGAACGGAAATGAGTAACATTTTTGGCAGAGAAATAATTCATCATATTAAAATATTAGAAATATCATAACCCGGCCGACGGAATCCGATCTGGGCAGATGTCTTTTGTATGGTCATTCGCGGTATCGCAGCAACTCCGGGACAAACAAAAAAATCATTTGCAGAAAAAAATGAGATTACGAGTTTTACCACGCTCAATAGGTTAGTTTTCAGTTTATTACTTTGACTCGTACAAAAAGTGAGCGCTGTTTAATTTATCGAACGGTATACACAGTTTACGCTTTCTTGAGCAGGTTTCAAAATCTCTTTAGAATCTGGTATCGAACCAGGTCTAATGAATCGGAAGGAGTTATCGGGCCGTCAACAACTACTTAACACTCTCCTTTAGATCGTGTTCTAAAGAATGAATAATATCAACTCTACACTTTATCAATAAGTCGTATTCAACATTAAATTCCTTGTCCGACGATTGCCCGTGGAACCCGTTGTCGACATA
The DNA here is from genome assembly GCA_004382745.1 of Argopecten irradians irradians. Taxonomy (NCBI): domain Eukaryota; kingdom Metazoa; phylum Mollusca; class Bivalvia; order Pectinida; family Pectinidae; genus Argopecten; species Argopecten irradians. Next base: position 1,396,917 of record SAYR01072619.1, read on the forward strand.
TTGATTGCCGTCCTATGTACATACGTCTTACAAACGTTAACATGATGGAGATATGCATGGACCGTCCCTTACACGCTTGACTTTGTGTTGGGGTCTTTTTAATTGATATAAAAGTACGTCTTAGACATTTCTGACAGATTGCACCGCGAGACATCGGCAATGGACATTTTCCACCCCGATTACCATACTAGATGTGAATATGTATACAGCTCTAGATCTCGTGACAGGCCTGTTTGAAGGGTCCGTATAATCTCAAGTCACACGAATATCTCGGAGTTCTATGTGGCTTTACAATGCGAGAGTTTATTTCAAGAAGAGAAAGTTTGTCTTATCACGATGCGGCCTTTGTAATAATATCTTAAAACCCATTTTTTCTTTTGGGAATTGAATTCTCGTGGCAATTTCGAGGTGCAAACAATTTTAACACAACAACAGGACAAACGAAAGGCATGGTTTATAACTGAGAACTGCACGCCTTTCATCCGCGTCTGGTATTGCTCAGCCAGAGACATTGATCTGATATCGTCTTCTATACAGATATTTCAACCTTAAAATTGTAAAAACTCAATTTATCAAACTATGTTGATGTCGTCTTGTCTTGTTTTAGAAGTATGTCAAAGTCACTACTTTGTCTGCATGCTATTGCATAATTTGAAGCATAATGGAGTAGTTTTATTCTGATATTGAAATTAATATAACGGAACAATGATCGACATCATGGAAAAAGGTCATGATGTAACAAAGTTATCTTCATCTGGGTTTATATACACCGATATATTTATATAAAGATATAACACTAAATAGTTAGTTGACATTCACAACAACCATCGCGAAGAGAACAGTCTAGCTTCAATTATTGTATACAGTATTGCATCTATAAATTGTATGTCATTGACAATTTCTTTGACCTTTAATTGGCATTGTGATAGTATTTTCCTACCTTATTTTGACTTTCGAGTGACCATTTAACAACATGCAATTGACCTTATGGGTTGACCTGGAAATGCGCGTATCGTGACCTAGTAAATATATTATTTTCCCTAGAATTTAATATAAGGCAGCACTACTTGACCTACTACAGGAGTTTGGAAATGTGTACTGTGTTGAGTTCTTGATCACAAACCCGAATCTTGGTCAGCACATGATATTTTCTGCATCAAAGAACGAAATACAAATAGATATGTCTTCCAAACAAAGCGATGATATACTGGCTGATTTCATTAATTTGTTCTTAATTGAATCCCATTCCTAATTTGTCAACCATATCTGCTTCTATGGTGTTTAGGCAGAATAAACGGGTCTAGAAGGAAACGATAATGTACCTAATTCAAAATAATTGCCATATTACTTAACTGGTAGAATTGGAAGCACACACCCACAGGGTTTCAAAGCAGGATTTTTTTCCGATATACCGTGTCATTTTGCCCCAAGTATGCTATAGATCAAAAACATCTCTGCCTTTTTTTTAAAATGCGCTTCCCATTTGTTAAAAAAGCTCCCGGAAGCAACCATTTTTCTTCGAAAAAATGCATTTAACGTTTAAGGTTGAAATCAATTTTACCTACTTTATGACTTTTAAGTCTAGTAAAAACGGCAATAATGTGGAATTTGTGAAGGCTTTAAGTTGTCTGAGCCGGCAGATTTCAGGAAGAGAAAGATCATTACGTATTTTCCGGGCACCTGCGTCAGACTTTGGCTAAAGGCGATAGATTCAATGGAAAGGGTTTCATTCTAATCTATCGTCTTTAATGAAACCCAATGAAAGAGAAATTGGTGAAGATTAAAAATGAAAGCGTTTTTGTTTGCTCAGCTAATACCCGACATCGTTATCTTCGCCGAACTTCTTCTAATCGAAAACTGGAAGCCTATTTCAGAGACGTATCTTTAATTATCAGGTTTTCGACACCCAACAAGTTTGTGTGAAAGATAGCATTATAAATGATACCTGATATATATGTACAGTGTCAGCTGATTAACTTTAAAGGAGGGGCGGTAAGTTAGTTACCCCCGGGAACCCGTTGTCACCATATCCTCAGTCACACGTGACTATGATTCCTCGTAAATCCCACCAGTAGATCCATGGTAGGAGCCCACATACCCGTTGCCAGCTTACAGGTAAAAGCACTGCTCCAAATCCGCAATTTCTGGATAACATTGTACTCGAATTCTCATCAAATCCCCGTGCATCAAAGGGTTTTAGAAGAGTTATGTGAGAGATATGTGGAAACTCCCGCTTTCTGTGAGGTCACGGTGGAGTTTTAACTAAAGATCACAGTATCTCCTGGGGACAGCGTGTCCTTGACGTAAAATTAGACAGGATTACAGTGTTAAAGACTAGTCCTGTGGTCTATCTCTACACAAAATTAACTGGCTTTGATAAAACTATATTGTGTTTTAGTGGTCCGTCAGCGACAGTGGTGAGCTACATCGCTACCTTACGACAGAATGGGGTAATATTGGGCTCACTGATACCGTGCAGTCGTGGCGGAGTGTCGGGCAACAAGCGATATTGTGTACCGGACTACACGTTCGTCCTAAAGATAAATAGAAAATTTGTCAATTAAATTTAGCACTATAATCTACCATCTATCAAAGACTTAACTTTAGTTTCAAAATAGGGGGAGATAAATTATCGCAAAGTATCCACCAGGGTCTCATAAAAAACACCGGATCTTGCGGACTAGCCACCATCAGATTCTAGAATAATAGACAACAGGTACTATTTATTCTAGGATGGATGAGATCGTAAAGATTTTGGGGTCTACAGCCTGCAGTATAGGTCTATAGTGCCTCTCCAAACTCTAATGCTTCTCGTGGTCAGTGTACAGTTAGGGTCTAGGACCGTGTAGTAGGTCTATAGTGCCTCTCCAATCTCTAATGCTTCTCGTGGTCAGTGTACAGTTAGGGTCTAGGACCGTGTAGTAGGTCTATAGTGCCTGTCTAGACTTAGCTTCTCGTGGTCAGTGTACAGTTAGGCTCTAGGGCCGTGCAGTTATAGATCTATAAGGCCTTCTAGACTTAGCTTCTCGTGGTCAGTGTACAGTTAGGGTCTAGGACCGTGTAGTAGGTCTATAGTGCCTGTCTAGACTTAGCTTCTCGTGGTCAGTGTACACTTTTAATAATTAGGGTCTGTAGCCTGTCTAGAATTTAGGGTCTAGAGCCAGGTTTCTCGTGGCCAACTAGATCCTTGCCACAATAAATGATACTTGTAACATACAGATTGTCATGCACTATATACAGACCTATACAGGACAACGTCTTGGTCCTAATGGATTAGAAACTGACACTGACCACAATGTTTGTTCTTTGCCAAGGCCAATAAAAGACGCGAATTTTAGTTATTGCGATATGATTATCTCAAATAATACTTTTTTGAAGAAGGTTCACGTGTGACCGGTGTAAAATTATTTCAGAAGTCAATGAAGCTAACAGATGAATGGGAAGCAGTATACCTAGATTCTTTGATATAACCCCAATAAACTGTATCATATATATTGTATCCCCTATGTCAAAAGGTTGATCACAGAGATGGAATTGACCCTTTGACAAGCAGGATTAACGAAAACAAATGTTTGTTGAAAGCACTTCTTGACTTATCTAAGGAGCAAACCTATTAGCACAAACAGCCAGAATAAATTATCCTCTCGTTTTGGGAAACAAACAACTTGAAGATGAAGTAGCATCAGGGGTTGTTTGCCAAGTCATTACGGACGTCTGGTTGTGCTCGTCGGCTAGTCCGAGACCGGCTCGTCAGTGGTCAACCACTGGACAGATCGTCAAGTGGCGCTGAGAAGATAATCAGTTTATTGATCGCCCATATTATGACGCCCTACACGAGATGATTGGTGTACTTTACGTAACCAATGAGGGGATCTTTCTCCAGTAATGACCCTCCATTTGCCGATTACGCCAGACTTTTGCCGTCTTGGCATTTACAGCCCCTACCGTTAACAGTACAGTACGGCTCTATCTTCGGTACACGATTGTCAGAAAACAAAGACATACTTCTCACTCCTTTGTCGTATTCAATCGATCAGGGTGGAATGTATAAGTAAGTACTGGGTGATGGCTTTTTAATAAGTTCAATTGTTACGGGGCCGGACGGGCCGCCGAATCATCGCATCATTCAGAATGAAGAATGAAAGTCGTGAAGACTGCGTGCATGGTTTTACCGCTATGCATGTGAAAGAGGTTGCCTTTGTAAAGAAAAGCTGTGTCCATTTCGTTTCCATGTTTGTCTATGTTGAATAGCAACTCTGAAGTGATACGTCGATGCGTGGTGTGATATTTTAACTTTAGCTAGTTGGTATTCATCACATTGATACAAGCTGGCGACAAATGGTGAAAGTTCTCGTCATCGCAATTAATATTACACACAAATTTTCAGACATTATTTTTTTTGGAAATCTGCGTGGTAGCGTCTTCTAACAGCAGATGAGCTGGTCCACGAACATTGGCGTGTAAATTTACAAATACATAAGCGATGGTGAGAATTCGTATGACTTGGCGAGATATTTTGTCGTCGACCAGTCGATGATGACTTGGACACGGGTTGCACTTTTGTCACGTTAATAGCTTTAGTCCTGCTGCAGTGACGATCTCGCTCTCTCTGCACTTTTGTCGGCCACGAACAACAAGTTAGCTCCAAATAGCGTGAATTGTGATGGTTTTTTTTCTCTTGTCTTGATGAAAATCTGCTGTTTATAACGAAAATCTATTATCATAATAAAAATTGAAATTACTGAAGAGTTCCATTTACGCAGGTTTTAATTGATTTGTGGGATCCAGAGTGCAGTGTGCGAATAAACATTTCTTTCAATCCCGTCCTCCTCGATTAAGAAGGGAGCACTCTCGATTAATAGGTTCACAGTTTGTCCACAGGGGGGGGGGGCTTTATTTCGTGTAATGAGGAAATATGACAATTTGTAGTGCCGGAGAATAGCTCTTGTAATGGCACTTAATTTCAGAGATGTTTTAAATTATACAGATAATGAAAATGGAAGTAATATCACATTTTCATCTGGGAAATTCCACACTTTAAAAAAAATGTCCGGATTAAAGCAATTTATTTTTTGTTGTTGTTTATTTTTATTTTTTTAGAGTGGTCGCAGTTGCGTAATAGTCACTTGCATGAATCGTGTTTGACTGTCACCCTCGAACTAAAATTATCTATATTATGGGTAATAGGGGACAGTTGATCGATGAGAGTTGATGGAGGGAGGATCGATGAGAGTTGATGGAGGGAGGGGCTGTTACATATGTATGTACCTGTATTGATGAAGTTCCGTTTTACTATGTCTAAATACAAACACCCAAATCCTTTTAAAGACTCTTTCCGCACTTAGTTACTGCTATTGTAATTATGGCGACTCGGTTGAAAAATTACGTGTATTTTTAGTTTTGTAAGTATTTCGTGTAGAAGGGTCGCTGTATACCCGCGTTAATGTAGTTCCTATTTGTAAAACGCCATGGGAGGTACTAAAAGGAGTGTCCATTGTTCGGGCGTCAATTCATTAGCCCCCTTCAAAAGGTTCTGACCTAAATCTCGCTAAAATAAAGGTAAGTGGCGAGGTAAAGTTGATCAGGGTTAGAGATTTCCATTGAATGTGTCACATTCGACAAGGAGTCCTCGTTTTCTGACATCCGAGTCTTGTCAACAGGGGGATACGATTTCTTGTATAGAAATCAACACCGGTCGTGTTTATTTCTCATTCTGTTAGATGATGCCACGGGATATAATTGATGACATCGATTATGCTTTAATCGATAAACTACACGAAAATGTTCTGTGGAAATAGTAATGGATATCTTCTGGCGAAGATTATGACGTTTAGTAGAATTCTATCCAGCTAAAAGAATAGACCGAATGGACTTGAGCCATCAAAAACAGTCGATGAAACTAATGGGACATTATATATACGAGAGGCATTATAAGGATAGACTTTAGCCAAAACAGTACACCGCGAGCGATCGCGAGCGGCTGTCAGTCAACCGCCGTTATCTTTCGACACCTACCACATGCCAGAGCGGTAGAAAAATGACATGGAAATGGGAAATTAATCACTTATAATTGGAAATAAGAATACTGGAGATTAAATTCAAGGCGTTCGTGTTTCTCGGACGAAGTTAGAAGGTAAGATATTACATTTGATCTCTTCACAATCCAGGGGGGTCAGAACGAACGATAATCGGACAACAAATGGGAGACATTTGTTTGTAAATTTTGACAAACACGTCAACTTGAGAAGGAAAGTTTAAACTTTAATCTGGTCTCGTGTAAACTGTAAACAGTCGCTTACAAGTTTGAGTTGTCCAAAATTCTTACCGAGTGTTTCCTCCCCGCGGAGATCACAAAGTCTTTCTCTCAGCACGTTTAGACAAAATACAACCATTCAGATATTTTTCTTTCTCTCAGAAAAGTAAATACCACTTTAAATGGAGGATTAGATTGGTACATTAAGTATTTTTCATCTTAAGTTGACAGTTAAATGCATTTTCGCTCAGACATGACGACAACGTTTCGCGATAAAAGAACAACTCGGTTGCAATTTGCAAGGTCAAATCAGTAAAGCCGGAAGGGTGTTTATTGAAGAAGTGAAGTCGGGCTTTAAAAGCTGGGGTTTTTATGAAATTTTGAAACAGAATAATGATTAGAAATAACATCAACTTTACAAAGTACTGTGAGAAATATACTTCGATATATGCGATGTCATTAAACTGAATTTATAATGCTAACGTTTGAATTCAGTAATACTTTTGATGATGATGTTTAGTAGATACAGTATATAAAATATATAGGTTTAGGAAATGGGAAATGTGAGTTTTGAAATCTTTTAGTGACAGTTTGAAAATGGATAGATGTACTCCGTAAAATCCTATTATGGTCATGTTTCAATGTTAACGGGTCAACGAACTAGAAAACATAAAAGAACAGACCAGCTGAACTTGTAATTCAATTTAATACAGCTGATAATGTGTGAACTCAAATTGATCTTGATTGAAACCAGCATCTTCAAATTTTGGAGAAGTGCTATTGTTGTATTTTCTGTTTTACAAGTGCTTTGAAAATGTCAAAACAATTAGTATGAAGCATTAGTGAAAAATGTGACCCAACTAATTGTTGTTTAACCTTTCAAGTCAATTTAATTAATTCCATATTTGGTAGGGTTTCACCAAGGATTTATAAGTCATATACGTCCTTGGTTTCACTAAAATGAAGGAAATTATTTTCCAAATCACTTTGTAATCTTGAAAGTTCAAAAACAATATAAAGTATCAATGAACCTAATTCAATTTTATTCAAACAGTGAAATTAGCCCAATCTTATTCTTCAAAAACTGACCTTGCTTTCAGCCAGTTTTGATATCTACATATATATACAGTACACCTATCAGGTATCAACACTGTCTTGTCATAGCTTAACATCATCTACCCAGGGGCTAAACAATTAAATATACAATTACCATGATCTATGATGTCATTATCATAACTCCAGGGGGCTATTGTAATAAACTAGCTGGACATACCTGACTGACCACAGCATGCATGGTCACTGGTCATTTACAGGTACAGAGGTCAGTTTGGCTAGACTGTGGCCAGCATGCATATTCGACATAGTTTGGGAAATGTAGAGGTCATCATTATAAATAGTCTTATAGCAGAATATAAATGAAATAGGGATCATTTGTATAATTAGATGCGAAACATTGTCAAACAATTAGATTTTTTAAAAAGTTGAAGTTTTTGAAAAGCTTGTAATTATTTTTTTTTTAAAGTTTTGGAAAAGCTTGTTGATATTTAAAAAAAAATCCCACAAATTATGTGCAGTATATATGTTTCTGTTCTTATGTACATTTAATTCATTTTGATATCAATTTGTTAATCAAAAGTTTAATTACCATGATAATATAAACATTTTTCACACAAATGAAACCAATGACATAATTAAAGAGAATAAATTTGAATTATTGCTTGAGATAGTCTTTTCTTTTAATCAAATCAATGATTTTTTGGGTTCATAATCCTCTACATGTGAATTGTAGGTATTGGCTTTCATGTGTTTGGGCACTCCAAAAGTTTTACCTGAGTGTGTGTTACCTGTATTTATTTACAATTGTTATTTACATTTTATATGAGACTGTTAATGACTTACCTATAAAATATTTAGCACATTTCAGTAGTATGGCTTTAGAGGCTATGTGAGTTGGTTTGGGGAGGGGGGGGGGGAGTGGTAGTTAGTTTTAGGCTATTAGCCATGAAATCGACATCACACCTGGTGCAGCTGCTGAATCGATCTACCAATTTCTACCTGTAATTATATCCAGGTAAATGTACTTACCTGTTGTAGTTGTAATTAAGCCCTATCAAAGGTGTACAAAGTGATTTCAATGACCTTTAATCATACACTTAAGGTTTGATGTTCAGGTGTGACTGAAAGTTATACTCTTGTATTAACTGGAGGTCACATAGCCCAATACAAGGTAAAGACAAAATTATCATAAAACAAATTTAGTTATAAACTTGGAGTGTAAACTTCCCTTGCCTTGACAGAAATATGAGGACAATTAATTAACATCGCTACAACACTTCATAATCGTTATGGTTGATGATAATTTGAAATAATGATCCTTATTTGAATGATGCAATATAAAATATTGATTCAATCTTGACAGTTCCTTAATGAAGCTTAATTACTTAATTAATTCAGTTAGAAAATTTATGAACTTTTTACCATTATAATATACCTGTATTTTTAGACATTATATATTTTTTTAAATCCAATCTAAATTAATGGGAATTTGAAATTGCATGCTATATAGTCAAATATTCTGAAATGTCAAATTCGAGCATTTTAAATTAGTAATCGTGATGTTGACAACATCATCAATGGGAAAATATGGGATTAAGAGATAATGTTATGAAAAATTTGCTTTTGTAAATATTTTGATGGAATAGTTTATGTCAGCATCCTCAACCTTGATTCAAGGTAGAAATTATCTAAGTTGTTTTCTGTTTAGTTCATTACCACTGATAGTTATACCAAAAGTCATTTTAACAGTTTTCTGTCTAGTAGTAGCTGGTGGCTATACAAAAAAATCATGACCAACTCCTCACATGTCTTGAGCACTTTTGTATAGGTATGTACATTTTGTAGCTTCGATAACCTAGCATTTACTGAGAGACATGTTATGTATTGTAGGTCGGAACGAAGGAGACAGAGAAAGGATATTTGTTCTTTTTTGTATGAAGATATATAGACATATATACATTTGTACCACAGACTTCCAAAGTACAAATTGCAGTGAACATGAAAATCAAAGGCTTGGTGCATGTACATTTGTAATGTTCGCAGACGCAGATGGAGGGGTAAATTAGACTTGAATTACGAGCTCCTGCACCCGATATAACTACAAACAGCCCGAGTCTATTTGTCAGCATGCTGGTCATTGTCGGGTCAATTATATACGTTATTAATTATCAGTCGAGAACACATGTTACCAATGAGCTAAATATCACCCCTAATGAGTCAGACCAGGTTAGCACCAATATACATTACTCATGACAACAGATATATATGGTTCATATCTCCATGAATGCGACTCTCAGCATCAGTGGAGATCATTAGCAGGACAAACAAAAAACAATACTATTACGTTATTACACCTAAATGATATACTGAGGATCAATATCAAACACTCTCGTCCCCACGACCAGACTTTCAAAGTGTTCGCAATCGTATCTGTTTTATAAGGAGACGTTTTACGTGTGAAATGGAAACTAATGGTGGTGCCAGTGTGAACGAATACCATATGCATTAATTATGCGAGAGTATATTTACCTTCCCAGTACAAAACAAAAAATTGCAAGCTAGAGAAAAAATTTAGAAAAGAAATTACATTTTCAAATATCTGTTAATATCTCAAAAAGCTTTTCTAGTTGATACAATGTATTATGCAGGATATGAATTGAGATTTAATTTTCTTAGACTTATGAAATATTAAATAATAGACTTATGAAATATTAAATAACTCATACATATTTGTATTACATACCTGCTTATCTACAAAGTGCTCAGTTTCTTGTTCGATTAAGTGATATAAATGACCTATTTTTTTCATTCTTGATCTGACAGCACATATATGAATAAACTTGTATATAGTTAGAGTTTTCGAGGTGATTTCCAATTTCAATATATTTCCGTTTGTATATGCTACCTGTAGCAACATAATTATATTGACATAAGACCTATTGTCCTTAAGACACGATTATTGACTGAATTGTAAAATAAATAAACAAGAAAAACTCTTCAACATATAATACTCCTCCTTAAGTAAAATTAACATCATTTTCAAAATAGTTGACATTTTCATCTATTCATTCATGATTAAATGACAACATTGATCTATTCAAATAATTGAAATGTTTGTTCTTGAAATAAGAACTTTTTTATACGTTATAAAAACATCTTTTATGTTTGCTCATTCTGATGTGGCTATAAAATTTTATTTGAAACTTTAGCTTATAATCCGACAAATTCTATTTATACTCAAGTAGTTATACAATTATAGTCTTTTTTCAGAAGTGGGGGAAATACATTAAGAAAACATATGACAAATTTCAGGCAGATATCTACTAAATGTACTCCCGGATAAGTTTTCAAGCCTTTTAATGACAATGATCAGGCAGGTTTGCTCAAACCGCTATTTAAATGTTAAAATCATTAGAGGTTTGCCGATAGTCTCGGTACGTGTATGCGGTTATGAGTGGCACTTTCTATCAGGTCACCATATACCGACATGAAAACTACATTTAACTGAGAGGTATCAATAGCGCTGATGTCAATTACCTTTAATTTTCACAATGGGTCGTTCTGATTGGCTGACGTCGAGTGAGAGGGTGGGTCACCTGCACAGGTAGAGAGAATCTTAGTTGTAAATACAAACATAGGGAGAACAGGTGAGCTAGTGAAAGGTTTCTGGATAAACAACGGGAATATATGTACCTGTACCGTACAGGTATGTTCTATGTACAGGTAAAAATGTAACGGCCAGTATACAGGTATAGCCCCTGAACTCGCAACTAGCATCAACATTTACTTTTACACTTAACAGATTCTAGCTACTAAAAAGTCTCATTATAAATGGATCACCTTGTTTGATAGGAAGGATTACAAGTTTTCATACAAGACATTTATTGTGAATGTTGGCCGAGTCAGGCCCATTTTACAGGTGTTAGTCAGGCTTGTAGATAATCATGCTTGATAATGTAAGAAACCAATATTGATGTTTAGCATGTCTTTTCAGGAGTACCCCCACCTACGAGCGACAGCGGGCCAGGAAAACATGGAATGAAATTACAGCCAAGGATATACATGTACAAGGGAGTTCTTCTGACCAGATGACTTCAACAAAATGTCATTTAAATTTCCCTTGGTGCTGTTTTGTGTATTTCTGACGATTTCATCAATTTTCGGACAGGATTTAAGTTATCCGATTCCAGAAGAGGAGTACCCAAATTATTATATTGGAAATATTCGTGAGGATTTTAATTTATCATCATATTTCTTACCTACTGAATTAGACGACTACGAAACGTTGAAATATAGCATTCTTTCGCAAACAACAGTGCCAGCATCATATTTCAATATCAATGAACGGACCAGCTCTCTGTTTACTAGTCAGAAACTTGACAGGGAATCACTCGACCATTGTGAATTTTCTTTAGTTTGTGAACTAGCTATTGATGTCATCGCTAAAGGAAGTAAAAGTACATTCTTTAAGAAAATTAAAGTGAAAGTTTTCTTATTAGATATCAACGATAATACTCCAACATTCACTGTGAACAAGACAAGCTTGGAAGTATCCGAGGCTTTTGTTGTCGGTTCATCTATACCTATAGATGGCGCTGTAGACAGAGATAGTTCTATAAATTCCATTCAAAGTTACAATATTTCGGAAAGAAATGTGCCATTTTCTGTGAAATTCGATAAATATGTGGATGGAAGTTCTTCAGTGAAAATTATCATTGATTCAAAGTTGGATAGCGAAACCAGAAATTTTTACCGATTACATGTGTTGGCAATAGATGGTGCTGTTCAACAGAGAACGGGTACCATTACAGTGGATATTAGGGTTACTGATGTAAATGATAATGCTCCAGAATTTACTAAATCAGTTTACAATATCACTATTGCTGAGGATACACCAGTCGGCAATGTTATCCTCAAGGTCAAGGCCACAGATGCTGACTCTGGTGCTAACGGCCAAGTCCTCTACCGACTCAGTCCCCATCAACTCTCCGTTATCCATACATTTTTCGCGATCGACAACATCACAGGAGATCTAAGTTTGGTTCAACCACTTGTGTACGAGCGCGGTGAAGTTTACGAGATATTTATTGAAGCCACTGATAATGCCACAAAGCCACTTTTCACTCAGGCCACTGTATACGTCAGCATCCTGGATTCCAGCAACGATCCGCCAGAGATCAACATCAACTTGTTGTCAAACGCAGACGTAGCCAAAATCTCGGAAGATGCCAACACTGGTGCCGCGGTCGCTCATATTGGTGTAACCGACGACGACAGGGGAGTTAATGGTGACGTGACTTGTCGTGTTCAAAGCTATTACTTCACCTTGGATCCTATAGGGCCAAATGAGTACAAGGTCGTTGTTCATAAAAAACTGAACAGGGAGCTCATAGAAAAACATAAGGTCAAGGTCATTTGTGAAGATGGTGGTAGTCCACCTCTTAATTCTACGGCAGAGTTTGAGGTGAAAGTTTTGGATGAAAATGACCATGCTCCCAAATTTACGCAGCAGTTGTATCTGCCTGAAATAACTGAGAATAATCAGTATGGAGCCACTTTACTCCAGGTATCCGCAAATGATTTTGATGCAGGCATCAATTCGGAAATTGTGTATTCTCTCGTTCCAACAAATAATGACAAATTCTCGATTGACCCAGATACAGGTGAAGTGTTTGTAAACGCTCACCTTGACCGTGAAAATTCCTCTCGTGTAGAATTTGGTGTCATTGCAACTGACAAGGGGACCCCTCCACAAACTGGCACCACCTCTGTAAGGGTTACTATTCTGGATGAAAATGATAATAGGCCCAAATTTTCAGAGACAGTGTACACATTCTCAGTGAGGGAGAATTTAAGTGACAGTGTTCATGTTGGCAACGTGAAGGCTTCCGACCCTGATGAAGGTCAAAATGGAGTCGTTGAGTTCACAATGCTGCCAGCGTTAGATACATCAGGAAATTTTCCATTTATAGTATACAGCAATGGATCTATATACACAACGCAGGTTTTAAATCGAGAATTACAACCCCATGGATACAATTTTCGTGTAATCGCCTACGACCTTGGATCTCCGTCTCAAAATAGCACCTCCCATGTGACTGTGTTTGTTGGAGACATAAACGACAATGGTCCTATCATTGTCTTCCCGACATTCGATAATAAGACCGTTAAAATCGTTTACAATACAGGAACTGACCATGTGATCACAAAGGTCATTGCTTACGACCCTGACCTTGGCGGTAATTCTAAGCTATCCTATACAATTTTACAAGATGACTTGACAAACCCTTTTTATATTGACCAAAATACTGGTGAAATCTACTTAGCCAAGCCCCTAGGGATCTCCGATATCCAAACCTATACTTTTACCGTTCTTGTGGAAGACAATGGGGTGCCAAGGAGATCGTCTATGCAAAATCTCACCATCATTGTCACGACCCTTGGTGATGGTGGAGTTGACACGCCTTCCGACCCCGACAACCTTGTCATCGCCATCGTAATCACATGTGTAACTATTGTATTATCAATGGCGATTATCCTCGTAATATGTATCATTAAACGGATAGACAGACAGAGGAAAGCGATGAACAAAAGTGCTAATAGTTCAGATTCGGACGACAAACGGAGGGACATGTATGATGCAATTGCTCGTAACCTTGACAACGAAAGTAACAGCCAGGCTGAGAAAAAAGTTAGTTTTTCAGTGGATTCAGACCCAAATCTCATCATATCGGCTTCCGACTCCAGTTCCAAGTTTCCCAACACAACTTTAGGCGTTGAGGAGGTAAGTTCTTTCAATTTTTTTTTTCATTCAGCAAATACACTATAGCATAAGTCAACACAGTACTGTTCAAATATAACTCGTATAATGGTCCTATTCAAATCCTTATTTAATTTTAACATGTGAAAATATAATATAATCTGCAAGAAGTTGTTTTCATTCCCAGAGCCAAGTACATAGCTATATATATATACATATTGAATGAAACCACCAACTACACTCTCCCCCTCCCCCTTCACACACTGTCCACTCCTCTTATTATGTCGGGTAATTCTTTAAACAAGTTTCTTCTCATTACCGAAACTTCTTTTCATTGAGTTAATGTTAAAATTATCTACATGGAAGAATTTGTTTATGACTTTTAATTTAGATCCTATTTTAATCTGAATATTAAGTAATAAACAACTAAATTTTGAATTTGAAAGAAAAAAAACCAATCTTTTACCTTGATGTACGGTGCAGGTAAATTTCACACTGCATTTAATGTAAATGGTAAAGTAACTTGATACGATTTGTAGGCTGGGACCTTGAGTTAACCTTCAGGGCTCTGTTTTCCTGTTAGAATTTATTAGAATTCAGCACATGAAAGCAGTGACGAGATTTAGTTTGCATAAACACAACCGAGAAATTACAATTTATTTTTTTTATAGTTCACCCAACAAGTTGCTTGCCCTTGGTAAACATATTTCAGTTTGAAAAACCTGACTGTCGTACAAAATTCAGATCTCTTAAGTAAAGGTGTTGTCGAATTTTAAGAGAGAGCTCTTTTGAAAAGAGAGGTACCTGGAATTTAACTTCTTTCATATATGCATAATTTACAGTGCCTATAAAGTTTTACGTAAGGTTTTCTTCAATTTCTTCTTTTAAAAACTCCATGCTCTCAAGGCTCTACCTTTGACTGACGATCAGTATTTACCTGTAGACACAGGTGAGAGCCAACCTGTGAGAAGGCAGGTAAAAATGCATTTGGGTGCATGTCTAGTGTTGTTAACCGTTCCATTTTGTATCGATTGATTTAGAAAACCATTTCTAAACAAGAAATTTGCTTAAAGAACCAACATTTTTCTACATTTTCAGAAAAAAATTAAGGTACTTGAACACTTTTCTTTTCGTGTGAAAAACACTTTTTATTTAAATCACATGTATAAAATACTAATTTACATTAAGCAGGTGTTTTCCTCTGAAAGGAATTGGATTTTTTTTCCTGGTTAATTTTAAAGGCATTTGTTTAAATTTAAATCTATAAGATTAGATTTAGCACTATATATTCATGTATACATACTAAGGCTCTGTTGTCTGGTGCAGGTAAATTAAAATTTCATTCACAAAACTCATACAATATATATTTCATTAATAATATCTAATTATAAAAACATAAATTTTGTTGTCACATGTACAGGTTGTAAAATGACTCACTTTGCTTGGCAATGGTTTTTTTGGTGTTTGTTTTGAGTTCACAGTCATTTTTGTTTGTTTAATATCTTTTTTCCACATACTGTTGATGTATGGTCATGTGTTGTTTGTGATCAGAGACTTCAGTGCAGTATTTTTGTAATGAACCTCTTAAATTCTAAGACAATTTTCTCATTTTAAACTGACATATGTGTACTTTTGTACATACGCATAGATGCAAAATGTTTGATAATCATGTGTTTTCAATTCTATCATTAGCAAAATCAGCCATTAATCCTATTTCTATACTATTATAACGATGAAAAAAACTTAATTCTCTGTCTCCTATATCTGTCAAGAAAATGAATTGAGACACATTGAATTCCATTATTATGAAATATCACTATTGGAATGCGAAGAAAAAAAAAGACTACTATCATTTCCCACAAAAAATATGCTCAAATGATTTCTATAGTAATGAAAAAATATATTTCGAGGCTCTCTGTCGGCCAGCGGAGTTGTACCTGTCATTTTGCTTGACAGAACGACCCCCAAGGGCTCGATGATGACATAGCTTGCTTTATTTTATTTATGTGGACCCTAAATGATAGTATACTATTTCTAGACAGGTATGGTTATTGGACAATATAAACCAATTAGTGGTTGTCCTGATGACAGGAACATACCTTTAACGAGACAGGTAGGAAATGTATACTTCAGTAAATATTTACCGCATATTTCCCTTTGTTTTATATCTCATTATAATACATATTGACTGGTTATTTGCTGTTCAATTTTTATCACAAAAGAAATAAAGAAAAGGAAAATTGATCTTATATATATGTATACTCAATCATAGGGGTTATATATGGATTTTTATATATCAATGAATTGTGTAGGGTCTTGAATTAAATATCGATATTGAAGAATACTGTACAGGTCTATAGCCTTAACTACTTGGTAAAGGTCATCTTGATTGAAAGATTTAAAATAAAACTTCATGTATATGGGTAAGTGGATAGGAAGGAGGGGAGAGCGCCGCAATGTACTCGAAATGGTTTCCGTAGGACCTTTTAGCAACAAATTTATACATAAAAGAATTAGGAGAAAATGTTAATTATGCGTAGTTTTAGTTAATCAAGATCATTATAAAAAGTACACATACGTTATGATATGATGCAATTAAAGTTTGTATATGAGGTACAATTTTCACCCGACACTGTCAGCTACAGGCCAATCAGACCATTTGTATTCTAGCTTTGTTAGGAGTTTTGGTAGTCAAGAAACACAATGTCATCACATTGCGAGTGTTTCTCCTCGCTTTGGCATTTAATAAACAAATTTTGACAACCTTGGTACATAAACTCAATCATGGTTACCTATATTACATAATAGCCATGCTTTTCTTTTCATTTTTTCTCCTGTACATATCTTGTTTTAAAATGTCAAGTACAGGTACATGTTGATTACTGTCTGAACTTGAAGGATTAAGGGACTAAAATGTCTTAACAAAAACCGATAACAAGAAGCATTTAGAAATACCGTTAATGAAACCAAACAAAGTTTATTTCCAATAAAGTTTTGTGACAATATAATAGCCTTTTCAAAGAATACTCACATTCGAACTGCCAAAATTCTCACATTATTAAATTCTTCGGAACAGATAATATTTCATTAAAAAATTGTCTTTCAATTCTTTTTTATGTCTTTCTAAAACCATCGAGATGCTATTTAAATTTTCCAAAGCAATTTTATGATAATTGTTGTCGAAAATTACTCTGGAAGTTTATAATTGATGTTCCACAAAGGAATCCATTCGTAAATGGAGACTCTCCAGGGTGAGTCATATATAGGCCTGGTATAAAAGTGAAAAGGGGTTTGGGATTGGCTGATCAGAGCCGACTAACAGATAGAAATAATTCGTGTTAATTCTGCGTTTCCTCTGTACAGGATATATCTCTGTCGTGTCCTTGCGCCTTGTGATTAGCTGTCATTACAGGCAATTATCACTAACCAATTAACCTTCTATACAAATGGCCGTACCTCTGGTGTCTTTGGACAGACAAAAAAGGGAAAAAAAATTCTCATTTAAATAGAGTATTGGATAGCCCCTCTTTCATTTAAACTCCCTCGTTTTTAGAGTTTGCATAAATAGTGTCGCTTTGTTCACTGAAAGGAGCTTCATTTAACATATTTGTTGGGGTTTAAACTGTGAGAATTTAAATGAAGCAGTAAAATTTGTTTGAATTAATTCTCAAGGGTAAAAATTGCATTGAAATACTGAAATTGGAAAACCATTTCCATTTCTCTGCATTGCAGATATGGATTCTTTGTCAAAATATGTTTCCTTGATAGTCTTTTCACGAGCTGCCAAATTCCAAGGCCAGAGAAATGATTTTTATATATGTACGCTTAAAAGTCTATACCATGTTCTGAAATTTTAGCTATAATGCGTCAATAATAACATGTGTACCACACTTCAACAACTGTCAAAAGCTGAGGATTCTGGAACTCAATACAAAACTTACAATTTCTGCAGCAGTTGATAATTAAGACATCAATTTCGATCTCGTTAGGCTTTAAATTCCTTGACATCATGTCTACCAACAGTGAAATTCAAATTAAGTCATTTTTTATCCTTGCCTGCACAAAATAACTTTGAGCATATTGAATTATATTTTTCACTTTTTGCCATAGTTGTATGGAGCCATTGTGAACACTTGCTGTAGATGTAACAGCAGTTTTCTCAAAATCTAATAAAGTTTTCTATGAACTTGATATTCTTTGCGAAGCATGTTATTCAACGAAGCATGCTTATAGATAATTAGGGTAAAAGATTAAATTAGAATGCAAAAAAACTGAATTAGTATTTTGGTATGCAGCAACATTAGCTTTATGCACGTGCAAATTAAGCTAGAAACTATAAGTACACTATACATATTGATCATGTGAAAAAAACAAAAATTTAAACTTTGTAAAGCTATAATCTATTTATTTATTAATCAGCTTCTATTAAAAACATGATTATTTTTAGTGCTAAAATTTGATTTGATAAAAAGTTGTAAAGGTATTTGACCATAATTTTCAAATGTCGTTAACCTTTACTATTTAAATCAATTAGTTCTGATAAAAATTATGTCAACAAAATTGTTTACACTTGAGTTGTCATCCTTAATATATCTATTACCTATGAAGATGATTTTATCTATGATTACATCTTTGTCATTCATTGTCAGTTTTGAAAAACATCTTCACAGTTTTGTAATTTCAAAGTCGT
Organism: Argopecten irradians irradians; assembly: GCA_004382745.1. Classification (NCBI taxonomy): domain Eukaryota; kingdom Metazoa; phylum Mollusca; class Bivalvia; order Pectinida; family Pectinidae; genus Argopecten; species Argopecten irradians. The sequence continues at coordinate 1,415,676 of SAYR01072619.1, forward strand.
TCACCGCCTAATAGGGTGCTTAAAGTTATATCGAAAACTTCAAAAACTTTTTGTCAATTTTACCTATCAATATCGGTCTTTAAACACCTTTTATCGTACTTGTATAAGATTGAACAAGATATTTTAACACTATCATAAAAACTTGTAAAATGAAAGTGAGAAATAAAATGGATAGATTAAGATCTAAACATTTACGGTTATTATAACACTATACAGGTAAACAAAATGCCTTCACTTTGATGAAAATGTGATTTTGAAATCCAATTTAGTTAATGTGACTGGATTCGATGATTAATGACCTACAGGCCGGTTTCTGATATTGTTTAGATATTTTTTGGATGAGCTGTCCATCAAAATTTATACCTGGACGTCAGTTGGTCAGCGAGAAACAGAAAATGACTGTGAATTAGTATCGCAGATCATGACTGTGAATTAGTATCGCAGATTGAGTACAGGTCAAATTAAATCAATTCTCAAATCAGCATTGGTTAAGGGCACATGCTACCTATGATATTATTGTCCTCCTTTCAGAAGAGTTCCATTATAACATCCTCTATGAAGTCTTTTAAAAAGCCATTTAAAAAATCATTAAATTTATTTGTTAATTAGGCAATTAATTAAAATACATTATACCTTGCATTTACACAATAGAATTTGACAATCAAATCAATTGTTTTATGTCAAATAACTGTTTGATAACATGTGTTTTATAATTGTCCACAATAAGTAATTTACCAATGGGCGTCTAGCTATAACTTTTGAATGCTGTGATTTCTCCACACTCCAGCAGACTTGATATTCTTTGTATATATGTTAAAAAGTAACATTATTTGGAGATATGAAGGGGATTTTTTGTACAATAAATGTTGTAGTTGTCATTGTTGATTTCGATAACAACAATTAATTGATGATGGTGACAATGGTGGCCTTTCTTACATTATTAAAATCGCCCAGCTAATAGGGACAAATAAGACATTTAATGTACTGATGTGATCAAATACAACATATGATAAGCAGTCCTACCTTACATTCAATGTGCATGCTTATATCCTTCTTAATTTATCATCACTGTGTTAATTACCCATGCATGGAGAGACGTTCATTTTGGCATGGCATGAATGTCGCTTTATTGTTTTTCTCTGAAAATTTTTTCGCCAAAGGATTTTTATGTTCTCTTCCGTGTTTTCATCTTAATTCATTATAATGAATGATATTTAGAATGTTAATTAGTATTTTGATTTAAGATGTCTATTGCAGAAGTTTTAGTTGATTAACGATCACTTTATATTAAACTTAGTCAAATGATTTGAATCATAGTGATATAAGAGTGGTTCAGGGGCCCAATGGGCCTTTTGTTGACTATATTAGATTATCCAAATTGATTTGATATCATATCAGAGACTATTATTTGATTATTTTTGTTTATCAATAACGTTTATTCATGTTTACTTAGATTCCATATATTTCTACTCTCTGATAACAAATATGGCTATAAAACCTGTTTAGATACATGTACACTAGCAAATAATGGTGATTGTTTGGATGTTAACTACAGTGAAATGTTGATATTCCCTTGTGGGTGTGTGCACAAGTACAGCTGTTATTAATGAACAAGATTTTAGAGATAGAGAGAGCCATTGTACAAAACACAGGCCAGAAAAAAACCTCTGTTAAATAAAAAATAGCTAGGATCCATTCATCAATATACCTTCGAGCTACAAATAACGACTATTTATTAACGCGATCAATTTTCCCAAATCCAATATGGATAATTGATGAAAGCACATAAAATTTACTTGAACGGTGGGAAGGAGGGCGAATTGGCGGGTAGGTGTTTCGTTGTTCGGGATGGTCGACCGTTATCATGACTCGCGATCAAATTGTTTACAATGATAAACGCGTAAAACATCAAGTTAAATACCTTCAGACATTACCATAAATACTTTTATCACTATGATAACTGGCCAGAATAAAAACATTCTCATCTTAAAACATTTATCAGTGCTCTCCATAATACTATACACATGCAGCTTGACACTTTCCTAATGAATATCCCCCTCGAATCAGACTTTGATCTTCTACGGAACATCGTTTTATCGAATCATAAAAATATATATGTGAAAGGAATTGATTGCCAGACTGATGCCGTTCAATATGAAAACATTTTGTTAGCTCAAGGGACGATTGAATCTGTGTCTTCGAGGTGCTTGATTGCTTTAAGTTCCGTTTTACTCAGGGCTTTTCACTTGTCCAACGAAATCCATTCCTGTAAAGGCCTTAATTGTCATATGATCATATGATCAGCTATTTGAAGTCATATAACCGAATTCCTCATAATGACAAGTTGACATAAAAGATATCAAAAGCAATTTTGACAAATATTTGATGATTGAAATATTAAATTTTTGTTTAAATTTGTTTATTTTAAATGTTTGATGTATACCGTAGATAAATAATGGCACTGCTGTTTGACCTCCATCTTTAATGGATGACATCAAAAATTCTTCATATTTTACAAAATGGAGAATAATTGCTCCTTTTATTGAATTTTATTTTTCAATAAACAAAATATCTAAACATAATGTGTGGTTGAAATATCAGTTCTGATTGAATTGCTTTTTGTAAATTTGACCCAATATAATTTTATTAATTTTTTGATATTTTTCGTATGTTCTTTCACAAGTTTTATATGGGTGTAGGTTTTTTTGGGTTCGTGAACCAGTGAAAAGTAAAGTATGTTAATTAAGCACAATAACGGTGTTGTAATTGACAGCGTGATTGTGTTTGTGTACCCGCCATGTTCGTGTCAGACACTAGGACAAAAGCCATTGCATGCGTAGCTGTACTTAAAGCATTGTTTTCAGCGCCTTAAGTTCAGTGGAGATACTGTTACTCTTTGTAACATATGGGCTATGGTCAGGGCTTGAATGCGCCACATTGGGGCTTACGTTGGTATGGTAGACCTTTCAGGCGGCTTTGTAACGGTAATAGATGTACGTTTGTTTTCTTCGACAATGCAATGAATTTTTTATACAGAAGAACTATGCCAGATTTTTTCAAAGATATAAACACAAGGATTAAGTCTGGGTGGTGGGACTCCATCAGATTGCCTTGGTGCATCAGATATCACAAATAAATGTATAGACAAAATCTTGTATTACAACATCAAAATGTCAGCAAACGAGCGGGAGTGATGATGTGGGGGAATATATTTCATATCTTCAAGGCCTCTGAATTACATTTTAAGTCAAAATCAATTCTCACCTACTACGAAATTTAAAACCCTGTCGTTGATCCCTGAACTTTTTACACTGATGTGATCATAAATTTGCATCAAATTTAAGCTAGGGTATCAAGAATAATCCTTGAGAATATCTCCATATATATAATAATAATATCATAATGCACCTTTCATTTGAATGTTTTATTTATGATTTACCTGTTGAACTCAATTAATTTATTAAATTACCAGTATTTGAATATCAAATGTACAGTACTGTATTGCTATTTTTTATCTTAAAAGGAGAAATTTCTTGAACATAAATATCAGGTGTTTAAAATTCTGACTTGAAAAGAAATTTCTTAGTCATGGTTATAATATACAACTGTTTATAAGATATTTGATCTTAGCTTCACAATTACACTTCTTTGGATGACATTGATTATAAGGATAACATCATTTGTACAAATATATTATTTAAATTTTCTTATTTTCGTTAATTGTCTATATATATTACTAGACAGATATATACATTTTCAATGAAGACAGACTTTTTGAGACTATTCAGGTTTCTTATATCCTTTATTCTGATAACTATTACTAAGTTACTCTGGAATCTTAAAATGAACAGTGATTTAAATTATCATATTTATCAACAACAAAAAAAACAACTTTTTACAATGATAAAAACTTCAGCCCTTATAAATCAACTTTTCAGAATTGTCAATTTTAAAATAGTAATTTGACTTTGTACAATAATGAGAACAGCATCCGAATTTTTTCTGCTTATTTTAAATATCTTCTCGAAGTTAGAAAATGAATTTTGTCACATACACTAGAGGGTAGTATGTGTCCCTTGGAGGGTTATTTGATGATGGAGTTATTATTATCAGAAAGGATTTGGGTTTTTTCAGTCATGACTTTCGGGGAGTTAGCAGTGTTATTAGAAAATATTGATACTAAGTAATTAATAATTGTCTACTTAGTCAATTCGTTAATGATTTTATTATTTTTTTTAATCTACCAGATTCTCGACAGAATTATGCCACCACCCAAACCTGAAAGAGTTACACCAAGAGAAGACAACTCTGAGCAACAATACCAGCAACAGAACCTGTCCACGGTAGCCAGGCTTCAGCGACACCAAGAATATCTTCAGGCGTGCGATAAACCATCATGGGGAAGTAACTCCAATTTAGAGGTAAGCACGTAAAAAGTCACGTTTAAAAAATCTTGACGAAATTTATGATAATTTTGGGTTTTTTTGGTGTTACATATCTGTTATAAAAGGTTTTAGGTTAAAGATATGCCTCATGTTAGTAGTAGATGAAGTCAGAGTTCCCAAAGTAAAACCACCAACCATAAATGTCCAGCACTTCTGACACTTATTGTGGGTTCTAAACTCTTAACCCATTTATACACAATGTTAGCTAATTTAGGTCTATAGTTGGGAATCCTGCATGCCTCAGTAATCATTACACAAGACCCTGACATGTTTGAGACCTCTACAGTAGTCAAAATCAATTCAGATCGAATTTAAACAGAGGAAAACATATCATGATAGTTAACAATACAATTTGCCTTAAATAGATTTGTATAGAATGTTTTTTAGTTCTTTGTATACATTAAATCTATAGTCACAGCTGGTGTTTACAATGGTATAGACTTCAAAATTTTTATAAGTTTCTTCAGTCTATCTTATGCAAACTGGAAAAAATATCTGTTTAAAATAGGTAGAGAAATAAACAAAACGTTACTAAAGAAGTTATAGAGTACAAGAAAATTTTCAATTTTAAAACATATTGTTTTTGTTTCTTTCTATAGTGGTAACAGCATTTCAAAATTTTCAATCTAATAAATAAAACAGATTTCTTCCCCATTGATTTTTGTTGTACTGAAAATAAAATCTATTAAATGAGAATTAAATTTTATAATATTTTCCTACAACACCTGCTGATCACGGTTAGAGATATCACACCTGCCTTTGATAGCTTTCATTCTTACCAACATGGAACTAGGAATGTTCAATACCGTGCATTTTTTTTATTCCTGTAGTAATTGACAAGTTATGAATCTTATATATAATATTGCTAATGAAGTTTTATCGGCAAAAATGAAATCAAAGACTAAACATTTTAAAATAATATTCTAATAAAGGCTTCATGTCAATGGCATTTTTCATAATGGGAACATGTTTGAAAATGTACACATTCTTTTTACAATTACGTACATGTATTGTAAAAAGAGTGCTGTTTTTATGGTATTCATCAACAGCTGAGCAATTTTTTTCTTTAAAAGCTCAGTATAATTAACACAATTCTTTTCAACTTTAATAAAAAAAACTGGGACAAATATATATTCTTTCCCAATTACTTGGAATGTTAATTAGAAAGAACTTCATTTGTTTTTCAAGACTTCAGTTGACAGCAAGATGTATGTGTCTTTGTTAGCAGTGTAACGATCAATTACGCTAAATCAGATCGGTAATGATCGGATCACGAAGGTGGTAAAAACGAAAGGCCAAACTAATGGTGTCTGGACATATTCCAGTTCCCTTTAATATGGCTGACAAGTTTGTTTTCCTTGTGGATTTCCTATCAGGCAGCATTCTAACAATACCCTGATCAACCCATTGTCTCCAAAAGAGTTTCACAATGATTCTTCGCTTAGTCTTTTAAGAAGCCTTTCCATTCCGACAAACAACACATTCCTTTACAATGGAATTAATTTAGCCCAAAATTTTTGTCCATCCTTAATTCACTTGAAACCAAAAATAAATGTTTTATTGCACAATAAAGCCTTCAACATTTTGCTGAGAGTCTTAATTGTTTGAAAATCACATGGGATTCACATGCATTCAAAAGAATTCGCCAATTAAGGGTTAAACAAATGTCACCAAATCATATCTGTTGAAATTTTTCATCATTTTATGCTGGTTGTCGATGTGAAGAATTGAGATTCTACTTGCTAACTTTTTGAGAAATGAAGGAAGCAGGAAAACCAACCATAAAAAACATCCACAGTTGTTTGTTTCTCTCAGCTTCATGGAATCCCAATTGATGTGATCTATTTCTCTCCGCACCCAACCCCTCCCCTCCTTGCAGTAAAGATGTTGAATGTTTTAAATAAAAGACTGATCATTTTCCTCTCAATTAATCAATTTATAATTGAAGTTGAATCAAATTAAAATTTATGTAGCATTACATTTTACTATTTTCTATTCATATATTTGCAAAGGGATATTATTAAGTAAATAACAATTTCAAATATGTATGTTAATTAATTGGCTGTGTTGTAAAGCAGACATTTTAAATTGATTGAATTTGAATTTGGTATTCTGAATTTTAAGAAATCCTAGTTTCGTGTTTTGTTAATTTCTAAATGATAATTTTGTATTTTAAGGGAGAAATGTACAAGAAACAAGATGACAACCACAGTGAAACCTCGGGAGAAACCTCGACGAGTGATAGCGGTCGTGGAGGCAGTGAGAGTGATATACAGAGCAGTGGGGGTTTATCACACTGTCTGGAGTTAGGTAAGGCTCACTTCTATCCCAGCCTCTGTTCTTTGATTGTCAAACATTATAACTCAAATATATCATAATTAAAGAAATAAAGGGAAAAAACTCTAAAAGATGGTAATTAAAACACTGAAACAAGGGGAAGTAACTAACAAGGGGAAATAACTCTAATAGATGATAATATATAACAACACTGAAACAAAGAGAAGGAATTCAGAGGGAAAGAAATTTAATATTAACATTTTAAAAAAAGTCAGAAACAAATATAAACATCACTATATCTTCTTTCCTGAGTATTTCTATAATCTTTTTTTTTTCTTGTTTTTTTTTTTTTTTTTTTACATTTTCACTATTCACAAATCAATTATTGTTTTGGTTTCTATTTACAAGATTTACTTACATTTACCATATATGGAAATTCCACAATTTTTTATTAATTCTATATAATGTACCTTTTTTTTGTAGATTATTTAAAAAATATGTATTCACCATCCAATTCCCCACGGAAGGAGAACATGCCCACACATAGTGAGGGTGCAGAACCACGGAGGGTACCCTCTGGTAGTGACAACAGTGACCCACGGAGGGTACAGAACCTTAATCAGTTACATTTTAAACATCCCCATTTATTACCCTCCAAATCACGGACAGTGCATCTTAATAGTCATAACAATGTGTATCCCTCTCGTGGTGGGGTTCCACACAAGGGTCGAGGCCAAGTCGTACATTGGCGTGGTATGACGGACTATTTAAACACGTCAATGGCGACAATAGAGGATTACGACGAAGACGACAATACGACGACGTCGGGGAGTTACGTTGTAGAGGATCAAGACCTTCAGACAGACATGGCTGTCGGCATGGACTGTTTTGTGTGATTATGCAACAACCATCCTACAGCTTGGTAAGTGTATGTTTATGACTGCTAAATTATCTCCCTTAGCATAGCATCAATTATTACTAATTTTTTCACTAATTCTGCATTATCATTTTCCAAAGAAAATTGAAATGGAAAACAAATCTATCAAACATAAGATGTTGTTTCAGCACCAAACATAATTTACTTAATAGACTGGATATTACTGGTAATTAAAAAAATACTATTTAAAGATGCTCCACCGCTGACAAATGGTATTTTTTCTCTATCAAAAACAGGAGCAGACGATTAAGTATTTTGCTTCAGTTACAAAAGTTACTTACCAGTACTTTATGCTATTACCACCATTGAAAAGTCTGAGCTTCTAATTCTACTCCAAGAAAAAAAAAATTAAAAATAATTAATTGCTTCCTGAAAAAAAATCTGTGGCACTATGTTCCATATGGAATGAAGTTCTGACTGCGCATGCACCAAAAGCAAATACATGAAGTTGATTTTATAGAAAATTTTTTGTGTTATTTAGAAATTAATATATACAATTAAACACCTTATTATTCAAAGGATGAGCATCATTTCTGCTCTGTCGTCGGTGGAGCATCATTAACTACAGTATATAAATTGGTGAAAGGTAGACAAATTTTTGTTATATCAAATTATTTCCCCTGGTCCCATGAAATTCATATTAGCAGGGTTTTACTGTAATTTACTGATGATTCTGAATATCTCTGAAGCCAAGGCAACCATTACACAGCTATATAAAGTATTTATGATGGTCCTTCAGGACAGGTTTGACTTTGGTTCTAAGAGAGTCAGGTCTCCTAATTATAAGGGAGATTGTAACTTTAAAAGATAAGATGATTTCTAAAAGATCACAGACGTGTTAATTAGAAAAGTTATTAGGTTATACAGAGAGTGGTCTGGACAAAAGCAGTTTAATGTAGTGACAGATATACTAGAAAGTGGTCTATATACAAGTTATATATTGGTTACAGTTTGGGATGGTTTACAAATACAGGTGGTCCTAGGTCGGATATTTATATACATTGGCAGATTCTAGTTACAGTGCAAGTATTCAAAATGCTAATTATGTACCATGTTTGTGAATGGTTTAAGTCTCAGGGTATTTTACATTATAAGATACGAACTTGATGTACTTTTACGAAAACCAATATTTTTTCATTCAGCAATCTCTTAGAAATTTTCAAAATTATTCACTATGCTGAGATGAATGTATTTTTAACTGGTAGATCATTTATCTTTTTGATTAGTGGCGTGTGACTTTTTTGATTGAAAATGATAAACTATGATATGTTGATGTTTACTCATATTCCTGAGAAAATATAAAGTTTTGTTTACTTCAAAACTGCATCATGTTATAAATAAAAGTTGTAATTTAGCATTTCTATGACACCTTTGCCTATAAATTTTAGAAAATTAAATTTGTTTATTCAATTAAAGGTGACTTTTAACCCTAATGATTATAAAGCAAAGTGTTTGGTTCATAAAATATCACTTAAATTGGGATATGCAAGTCATTTTAAAAATAAGAAATATCCAAAAAAACTTTTTAAGTAAATTGAATATGATTTACGAAATTGTTAAAAATGTGAAAGGTGAAGAAAAGCAACTCCGTTCAAACTCATAAAAACCTGAATCAGTTGGTGAGTCATAAAATTCAATAGTAACTACAAATTCCTGTTCCGCTATCAAATATTTTAGGGTATATTTTACTAGATATTAATAAAATTCATACAAATTTCCCCGGCTTTAACCACTGTATGATCAAAGTGAGAGGGTAGATGGTTATCATCGTAAAATCGCAGTACGATTCAATGAACGCCATTATGTCTTTGTGACACCTATACATTGTCACATCAGATATGTACACATCATTAACTCTTACAATAATTATCTCCCCTTACTCAGAGTAGATCCTGACTGCGGCGCCGATTTATTGACTCTTGAACAAAACGATTGGTTCAGCAGTTGAAAAGTACTGACATCCCAAGTTGTGGTGAAACTCGTTTTAGCCAGTGAAAGTATGATATATACATGTATATATTTATAGAAATATCCATAAAAGGTAAAATCAATTTAGAATCTCTCGGGTACAGCTATTTTACATATAGCTACCCCATTAATGGACAAAAGATGAAAGAAAATAACAGACATTCTCGTTACTATCAGATAGCATTGGAAACAGAATAATGATATGTCTGTTTTGGAAAAGAGAAGAAATTTCTAGATCACTGACTTTGATACAAAAACATAAAGGTTCTCGTATACAAAATGACCATCCTGTTATCAAACAGAAAAACGGCCGAATCCGACATTCTTCCGGAAACCATACACAGTTCAGATAGCGGTGTGTAATTATGTTGTGTGAAGATCAGTCCTCCATCTTGTAATTTTCACTTCAGTTAATACTTAAATCCAGACTTTTCAGTCGGTTTTATGTCCTATAAGGGACGGAATGAAGAAGTTTTTATCTGTTTAACATATGGTGTATTTCTAATGATACCCTTGGCATCACCAACTTTTGATCACGGTAAATTATACTGAGGGATAAAGAGACCTAAAGCAGTTAAAATACAAGACAATTGTAATTTCTTTAACAGAGAAATGTAAGGATTTAAGAAAAGAAATTCAACAAATGTTAATTTTCAACATCTTATGATCATTTACATTAAAAAGGTGTTTTTCATAAACTATAAAAAAGGCAAACTCCTTAAATAGGCTGAGGGATATTTGCTCCAATATCTACCATTAACTTTAAAAATTAAAATTAAAAAAGAGAGATTGATATAAGTAAAGAAATTTAAAGGTAATTGTTTCGTTTCATTAATGACTAAAACTCCTCATAATATATACTGCAAAACCGTAAGAAATGTTAACCGTACACATTTCAAAAATACTAATAAATTATTGTAGGTAGTTGGAATTATTGTAAACATTTTTTTTTTAAATTTCACAAATCATTTTGAAAAAAGCAACCACTGCTCTAAATACTGAATGTTGTATTTAAAATTGTATTTCCAGTTGATAGTTGTTGTATTTGCTTAATTTGAAGATCAGTTTTGAATAAACACACAGTTAAGACTGAAACATGCATTTAAATACAAATATTTTGTCACATAAATATCTTGTTAATTTGCTGATTCATTCATATTTTTAATGATACTTATTTTTTTTTATCTAAAACACAAATTCCATTAGCGGGGTGTATGATTACCTTATCACAACACACCCAAAGTTAATCTGAACAGTTTTAATAGAAATACACTTTAAAGCAAAATGTTATATAATAACATATTGAAACTTTTCAAATCCGATTTTCAATTCCGTAAAAGTATTTTCTAAAAATTGTTTTATATTATTTTTTGTATTAATTAGACATATATCTACATGATTTAACACCAATTATTGTTCAAATGATGAGTATCATTTATGCTCTATTGGCGATGGAGCATCTTTAAATCTGACAATTTCTATAAGTTCTACTGAATATGCTGAGAATGTTTTTGTGTAATTATTTCTTTAAATTAAATATGCATGTATATGTATATACCATAGTTACACAATTAAAGGCAGTCATTGGAGGAACTCTCTTTTACTTACAAACAGCAATCATTAAAGTTTTAAATGTTGAAAATAGACATTAAAATTATTCATACTAACATGACATATTGCAGTAATTTTCTATCATTTACACTAAAAAATAATAACAACAAAAAATCAGATTTTATTTCAAGTTGAGTTTATTTCAAAATTTCTGCCAATAGGACAAATAGTGACATAACTAAGATTGCTCTGAAATTTAACAAGTGACTGGAAATCAACTCTGTATGTGTATTAAAGTGGTCTCATTTACATCTAAATGAGAAACTCAAACAGGTGAAACTTTCACATATACTGTTCCCATTGGTGTGTATATACTTAGTGTGTACACAAACTCTTAAAGTATTACACTTACACCAATTTCAAAATTTCAAAATGGGTATTTACTTTTGCTAAGCATTTCAAATGTGATACCTTCAGGGTACAAATTTCTGTACAGAAGCCTGAACAATGAAAGGTTAGACAGAATTTGTGTACACGGAATACAATTTACCTGAGGATTACACTAAATTTAAACAAATAAAAAATGTATGTTTGTGTTGAGTCATTCTTGATGTTGTGTGAACAGAGTTCCTCGTTCGACCAAGATTAATTGGACCATGTCCCGGAAATGATGTAGGTCAAATGAGTCCGTTTATCATTGTCACATCCCGACCATTACACTAAGCACCTAGACCTTCACTGATGTAGGTAAAGCGAAAGTACACCACATGCCAAAAAGCAGCATCATCAATTATATATTGTAAAGGGAAAATGAAACTACAATTCATATGTCATAAAACAGCAATAATTATATCAACCTTATTATTTATATAGGTAAAATGAAAGTAAATATGTCATCTATATAGAGTAAACCATTTATCATCTATACACCTCGTGTGGAAGTGCATGTCTATACACCAAATGGAAAAAAATGAAAAGATAAATGAACGACAAGAAGTACTGGAAGAATTTTTATTACTTTCCTTCTTTGACATGCTGATGTTTGTTAAGTTGAGATGTTTAGTGTTAATTAATTTTGGAAGAAAGATTAGACGTATACATGAACTTTCGCCTAGAATTTGTCACTGTCACAAGTTACAGTCCTAACCTCTATTTTTAGTCCAATTAAATAGTGTACTCTAGTTTAATTACAGCAGTTCGTGAAATTGGTGCCCAGAGCAAACTTTAGTAAATAATTAGCGAAATTGGCCTCTGGAGCTAAAATTGAATTAATTTAATTTGTATTTTCTGTAAATTTGTTCTTACGTACATTGAAGCAGTGATCTTTATTTTGCACTCTTTGGACTTTTTTTAATTCAATATAAGCATTTGCACCATGGCTTGGCATATTCTAATGAGTGTTACGTTCCTGAATTACTGAAGCATTAGCCAACAAGATATTCAAATTCATTCTAGAGGTAGCTTTCCGCAGCAATTTGATTTTCTTAGAAGAAAAAAATTCACAGTAACCTACTGTAATTGTAAAAGCATTGATACAAAATAATTAGACTTTCTGCTAATAAACACAATTTTCCTTGGAAATACTTACGGTACATTCTTTGCGTTTACTTCTTAACTTCGTGAACAATTGAATGCATTTTGTCATTATATAGATAGAAGCCATGTTAAATGTGTTTTGAATTTTAAGGTGATCCTAGAGAGATTCCATTAAGATGCATATGCTGAAGCTATTTTCTAAATAAATAATGAGTCATTCAGGAAACATAATCACTTTAGTATAAACGTGTATCAATTATTTCTTGGTATCGACACAGTTTAGAAGAGGAAACATCGTCCTGATGGTGATATCATTACGCTTAATTGTTATGCTGTTGAAACAACTAAAGAGCTTCTAGATCTAGATCCTTACTGATGGTGTGAATGAAATGACGTCACATGTAAATTGAGCTGAATTGATAGTTTGCCATTTGTAAACATATTCTATGATCAAATGTAAGAATCCAAACAAAAAGACACAAATTATTTATAGTTTTCACTTTTTGTATTTTGCAGAATTTGATGATGGTCGTGATATTCTTGAGGATGTCCCTGTTTTATCCTGAGTGAAATCCCAACAAATGGTGCCAAAGGAATGAGCAATGACTGTTACCGCTGGTATAGCTGTTAAACAATTGTGAGAGTGAGATATGAGAATGAGAGGAGATGTGAGAATGGTGCGTGTAAATGTGAGAATCTTATCCAAAGAAAATGTTGTGTGTTAATTGACCAAAGGTCATTATGAATGTGTGTTTTTTGTGCGTGTATTTTAAGATTTTAAAGCAGTATTAATATGGACCAGAGTTCTTCGACCATGAAAAAAATGGCAATGATAGATCATGGTATAAATGGTTATTATAGATATATACATATGTAGAAAAAAATAAGGATTTAAAATGCCACTCAGGTCTGAGGTTTGACTTCAGGAATACATTTGACCAAATTATGGAAAGTAGAATACTGGTATTAGAAACATAGAATATGTATAACAGTGAGCCCAGAATAACAAGGCCAGTAATTATGATGAGACCAAATATAATGTACAAGTTCATATCAAGAGCTTATATCAAAGTTAAAGATTCCCAGGAGTTTGATGCAAGGCTGTTTTTCGCACAAAGCTTTGCTGATATTCACCTATCATTTGACAGGCTTATACATTATACCATTGTTTCATACAAGATGTACATCGTCAAATTTATGTCAACAACTTGACTCAAAACCACAATGTATATTATATGTTTATTGACATCTTAACAACGTATATGGTAATTTTGATCATGTTGATTTCAGCAAATAGTGTTTTGTATATGAAAGTGAAAGTACATCTCTTACAAAATGTTGAATGAAATGAAAACATTCCTCCAGTAAAATCGTCCATGAATTTCGGCGTTGTTGTAAGGTCTGGTATGCTTAGTCAAAGAATGTGATTTTAATCAACAGTTTATGGGAGTGGAGCGAAGGTAGTTATATATCAAAATTACCTAGCATGTATATCATATCGATTATTTTGCTCAAAGAAGGTAATTATGATAATGGTGATATTGATTCTTTATATCGTAAAAAATGGTGGCTATTTTATCACACCACCTGTTTGGTCTTTTGTGATTTAATTAGATAATGAAGACGTTCAGACTGTCAGTCGCTTTCAATCAGTTGTGAAGCGCATAATTGTTACTGAAATTCCTAAGTGACCTTTGTCTGAAAGTTTTGACCTTGAGACAAACCCAAATCGGCAACGTATTAATGACAAATTATCCTTAAACGGAGGTATCCTTATTGTAATTCTTTGGAGTCATTAGAATTATTTTAAAAATGATAATGTTTTGTGTTTTTGAAAATATTTTTCTAACTGCTTGGTTAACCTTCATTCACTGCCAAATTTAGCAGAAACCTGAACACTTCTGAAAAGTAAATAACTTAATAGTCCATTACTTCACCAGTTATTTCCCAATTAAAATGATTAAAATCTACATTGTCTGGACGATTGACTCTTTAAAGGTTCACTAACATGGGGACCCACTCTTTATAAAGTACAGAATACGTGGAGTCAACAATCCTGTTAAGGCGAGCATATATCATAGTCCTGTCAAAAATAAATATAATATCATGAGCAGACGATAGCCGAAGAATTTCTGACATCAATGGTAGTAAATATGTTTTGAATGCAACATCGTCCAACTGTACACCAATTTGATATTTTCGTTATTTACGCTGATAGCACGAAATAGAAATGTTATGGAACCTAATTATGTCACTGCCTGTCGGAATTAATTGTTGTTTAGTGGTAATGAGCAAGTTTTAAGATAGAGAAGATTAAACTACTATCAAAATAAACGTAATTATTAAAAAGAAACCTTACGCGTGTTTAGTTGTATTGGAATGTAGAGATGTCAAATTCTATAAAATCCTCTGTCATTTTTGGATAAAATTACCGAGCCAAAAGTAAAAGAAATATTTTTTAAAAACCGTTAGCAATGTTAAACACACAAACTTCCTTCCACCACGATATGATTTTTTGATTATCATTATTAAAGCATACAATGAAATGAATTCTTTTCTAAACGCGGCTTACAATTACATTCACCTGATCTCCGGGTTATAGAGGTGTTTGATTGTACTCGGTACTGACATGATAACAATAAAACTCGTTCCCGACATTAATTTTTTGTGTCGTGATGTAAGAAAAGAACCGACACTGGCACAACCTGGTTCCGGAACACAGGCGAATTTATAACCCCATATATCACTGCGGATTTGTGCTAATAAAGTCTATAATGATTAGGAACCTACAAATGGTGTTTTACTACCTTGACCTATAACAAAACCGGCATTACTCAAACTGACTCAAAGGATTTTACGATTTTATTGTTACTTTTTTGTCCGAAAAACGATTCTTTTCCATCTTAAAATTTAATGACGAAAAAAAAAGTAAAATATGGATGCCGAGTATATTTAATTCAAACACTAATTATCTACCATAGTGTCTAATTAAAAAAAACGTTGGCGGGGAAGCATTGTATAAAGATTCTAAAAAATGATTTGAATTCATGTGATAAACAGAAATATAGAAGTAGTCTATCAAAAGCATTTAATTTTACTCACTACTGACAGTCGTGTGGAAAGAAACCTATATTTCACTGTAATTGGTGGCCATGAAATAAGTAAGAGACTCCGTCACACCAAAGTGCTAATGATGTTTTATTTATGCTATGTGAGAAAGTGAAAGATATTCGGGGTTTTAAAGTACAAATTTGCTGTTTGTTCAGCACAAAAGGACTAATTATATATCATCCTTAGATAGATTGAGCCATTTACTGCGAAGAATAAAATCCCCCCTACTGGTTGTCTATAAATCTAGACGATAATTTAGTAGAAGATACGACCATGGTTTCTTTGATTTGAATTAATGTGTTGTAAAAACCATACGGAACATTTCATATATTCATTTATCATTATTTGTGACATCAATGACATCACTAAGAAGAGAAATACCTCTTTTTTACAAAACAAGATCTTGCAAAGAATAGATCTACGCATATGAAATTGTCTTGTCAATATGCATATATCATTTCATATTGTTGATCGTAAATCGCGGGAATGCTTTTTTTATTAGCCAGAGAAATGGTTAGTCGAACATTTCGGTTTCTACAACGAATGTAGATGAAACATGGTTGACATGTAAAAATGGAACCGTTTTCTAAACATTACGTATCATGCTTAGTGATTGTGGTCCAGAATGTTTGTGTCCAGTGTCATAGGTGTGTGATATGTATTATTGTTTACTAATGCCATATGTATTTCGTTATGTGATATTTTTGCCAGTTTCTTCCATGCTGTTTACTTGTTACCTTATAACTATATGGCGTGCATGTTAATATGCACATAGATAGTTTCAGATTTGAAACTTACTTCTGATAAAAGAAAATGAAAAGAAAAATATATAATAAAAAAACCCATAAAATTTTGATTTTTGTTTGTTTTTGTATTTCAAAGATTGCATGTTCGACAAAGTAGCAGAGTGGTTGAGATATCCCGACATTACGGCAATATGGAGTATTTGCCTGGTATTGACCTTAGGTCGGAGAACTTTCATTGAGAACTTCGGATTTACTTCACAAATAACCTGGCACATCCTTAAATGATACATGACCGTATAAAATATACCTGAATTGGGCATAGAGCGAATCTGGGTATTTGGTCGGACTGTAATTTTAGCGTATAACCACTCAATATTATACAGAAACAAGCATTTAGTTTCACACCCAATCAAAAGCTAATGTCATTTAGAGACAACTTCTCCCAGCATATCACACAAAGAAAATAATATTATTGAAATCGCAGAAAAAACCCACCGAATATTAGTACATGGTAATTGTCCACTGTTTAGGTGCCGTGGATGCCTTAGCCACTATACAGTAGAGTAAAACACCATCGCGGCTTACCTATCAAGATTTGTTACCAAATATGTCATTCAAATTGTAATAAGTTGTACAACTTCCACAGTTTCCACTGGGGAGGCCGTCCTTAAATGACCCTAGTTATGAAGAGGACATTAAACGTTATTAACCAACCACAACTAACAGGGATAAAGTACTTCATTTAATGGGGCCGCGGTGGCCGAGTGGTTAAGATGTCTCGACATATTACCACAAGCCCTCCACCTCTGGGAAGCGGGTTCGAATCCCATGTGGGGCAGTTGCCAGGTACTGACCGTTGGCCGGTGGTTTTTCTCCGGGTACTCCGGCTTTCCTCCACCAACAAACCTGGCACGTCCTTACATGACCCTGGCTGTTAATAGGACGTAAAAATAAACAAACCAAACTTTATTTAATAACCCACTCCTTTGTCGTATGTAGGCAATAAGATAGGACAACGGAGGCGAAGACGTAAACACCTGTCAACGTAATTAAGTTACTTTCAGCAGAGCTAAGCAGTTCTAGCTGCACCACGTGGTATTGTGGTGCATCGCGACTATAAATCTATATATGGTATACCAAGAGGAAAGGTGAAGTAGGAGAGAAACGAAATACTTTATAATAGTTTGATTATTCAATTATCATACAACACGTGAGTTCGTTTGATTTGAATAAAAACTTAGAATACGTGTTATGGAAGCTTTTAATAAAGCAAATCTTACTAGTAGCAGTGTTGGGCAATCCCAGAGGTTGATACATACACTTTAAATCACATTTCCTCTTTCCATAGAAGACTCAACAATCTTCATCAGGACCAGAAATGGACTCAATACAACGGTGGCCAATTACTCTTTGTTAGCTACATACAGAGGCAGTTCATGTTTCTGAGATCATTGATAGAGGTTTTTTTTATTAGTTTAACGCCCTATCAACAGCCAGGGTCATGTAAGGACGTGCCCAGTTTGTTGGTGGAGGAAAGCCGGAATACCCGGAGTAAAACCACCGGCCTGCGGTCAGTACCTGGCAACTGCCCCACAAGGGATTCGAACTCGCGACCCAGAGGTGGAGGGTTTGTGGTAATTTGTCGAGACATCTTAACCACTCGGCCACCGCGGTCCCTCATCATGATACAAGACTATATTCGATTATGACATTTTCTGTATATTTCAAGCTTTGTTTGTACCTGTAATTACGTGCTGATCGATACCAAGATCACGATAAATGCCCACATTGTACAGTTACAAAACGACAAAGTGTCATCCTCTACTCCAGCTATGGTTATCATCAAGTGAGAAGCCGACACACGATATACCCTACAGTATAACACAAAGCAAAAGATCAAGTACTTACGCTGAGTTGTCTAATCACCGGTTCCTTGTTACTTACGCTGAGTTGTCTAATCACCGGTTCCTTGTTACTTTCGCTGAGTTGTCTAATCACTGGTTTCTTGTTGTATTGTATATATCAGCAGAGTGTAAAAAGGTGGTTTGAGAAACACAACTAAGAGGAAGCATGTGTTTTTATCGAACTCTTTCAATTCTATACTGACATTAAGCAGGCTTTACAAAATATTAGTTTTACACCAAAGCAATGAAGTTTTGATGGAAATTACCATTATTACAGATAAAATATCGCGTTTTCGATCTCGAAATTATTTAACAAATGCAAATTATGTGCCAAGTATGACACGTATTGTTTCTAAGTAAACAAATTGAGCACAGTTTCTCAAAATGTGTTTAGCTTAATCGAGACATTAGATCGCAGAGAACGAAATGTCACGATAATCTGTTGGTTGACATCATTGTATTGTGAGGCCATTGTTGCATGGATGGATGTCAGGCTTTGAGATAAGAATTCATTGTAAGAGAGATATTTGGGGATCTTTCTTGTAAGTATACTATAAACCAACTTTCTTTCGCGTGCGATTTACCAACGCAAATTTTGCGATCCTTGTATACATTCGCGAAAAATTATCCTTGCGAATACGCATCTTCATCATAGAATTTAATTCCAGTCAATTTTCAAACCCGCAAATGTTTATCTTTGCGAAACCGCTTTGAAGTGAAGGTCGCAAAATTAAGTAGCTGCGAAAGAAATATGATTTACGGTATTCGGCATTTGAGATTTACTCGATATATAGTTAGAATTTAGATTTGGTATAAGCTAATCGGTCCGGAGGAAGCTAATAGTTTTAATATCAACACCCTTTAAAAGAGAATGCGTGCAGATTCGTTTTCATTCCATTCTGATGTTTCATCAAGATATTATATTGTGTCATTTACAAAACATGAACGGTTTAGTGTAATGTTTGTAGATTTGGAATACTTTACATTATTGCACAAGTCATCATCCAGGCGGTAATTGTCATTACATATAGTCATAGTGGTATTTAGTACGACTAACTTTGTATGTGTATTGCGCATGCCTATTGAGGTTGTTACTGACTGCCCGCCATATTTAAATAAAGTGTGAAATATGTTCGCCGTGTTTGTTCCTGAAATAACATCTAATTATTACCATCCTGCTGTTGTATTTACCACCGCATGTCTATCGGTAATAAATATAAATAATACGGTATTTATAGACAGTTTGCCTTCTCATAGACAAGGTGTCACGAAGACTAGAACTCGCACTAGATAAAGGCAAATCGGAAGACTGAAAGCCAATGAATTAGTTGTTAGCATGTCAACATGTGAAATCCCTGGAGACCAGTTTTGATATGCTACCGTACATAAATAACTCAGATCTGGTGTATGGCCGAGATTAATGGCTAACGTTCGGTCTTGTAACCGTTGGTGAGTATTGACGGTGAAGGTAAGTTTTAGCAATTAAAATTCTACTTAATTTCTAATTGGCATGAAATATCAATACAGAGGTAAATGACATTAATCCTGAAATACTTTCATGACTGAATTGAGAAGCTAGAGAGGATGAAAACGGCATTCATTTTAGAAGCATTGTTACATTTTAACTCTCGATTTACCTTCTTATATCACAATATCAAATTTTATATTTTTGAAGCTTGTCCCGATGTACCTTACACACTCGTTGTTATACTTCGATATCAAGCTTACATTACCGATCAGTTCTTATATTTCTTTAAAATAGCTTTGAAATGTTCGGAGCTTAATTTTACCTTGAAAATGCGTTTTCACAAGGTTGTGTCCTATCCCTAATCAATTTGATCGGTTTGATATATATCGGTGTTTAAGCAGAGAGTGCTAACTCTGCTGAAGCACCTCGTCTTAATCAGTTTGACTACGCTATTCAAAAAATGATTAGACTAATCTCAGTTTCATGACATTTTTTTTCTATAAAAAAAGCTTAAATGATTCCTTGTAACCCAAAATTGACTACATTTGATAAATTTTAAAGTGTTTCGTTCTTAATATATTTTATCTATCTTAAAGGGAATACAATCCCGTGTTTTGTAGCAAAAGTGAAATAAAGAATTCACAAATGAATTGATTTACAGTTTAAAATGTTGACTTTATAATTGAAACCTTTCTGCGGTGATTTATTTTCGCGCATTTGAATTACACGCCATCATACTCTGATTTACACTAACCAGAACGTACGTATGGGTGCTGTGATTACAGTAACCAGAACGTACGTATGGGTGCTGTGATTACAGTAACCAGAACGTACGTATGGGTGCTGTGATTACAGTAACCAGAACGTACGTATGTGTGCTGTGATTACAGTAACCAGAACGTACGTATGTGTGCTGTGATTACAGTAACCAGAACGTACGTATGTGTGCTGTGATTACAGTAACCAGAACGTACGTATGAGTGCTGTGATTACAGTAACCAGAACGTACGTATGTGTGCTGTGATTACAGTAACCAGAACGTACGTATGTGTGCTGTGATTACAGTAACCAGAACGTACGTATGTGTGCTGTGATTACAGTAACCAGAACGTACGTATGTGTGCTGTGATTACAGTAACCAGAACGTACGTATGGGTGCTGTAATTACAGTAACCAGAACGTGCGTATGGGTGCTGTAATTACAGTAACCAGAACGTGCATATGGGTGCTGTGATTACAGTAACCAGAACGTACTTATGGGTGCTGTGATTACAGTAACCAGAACGTACGTATGGGTGCTGTGATTACAGTAACAAGAACGTACGTATGGGTGCTGTGATTACAGTAACCAGAACGTACGTATGGGTGCTGTGATTACAGTAACCAGAACGTACGTATGTGTGCTGTAATTACAATAACCAGAACGTACGTATGTGTGCTGTAATTACAGTAACAAGAACGTACGTATGTGTGCTGTGATTACAGTAACCAGAACGTACGTATGAGTGCTGTAATTACAGTAACCAGAACGTGCGTATGAGTGCTGTAATTACAGTAACCAGAACGTGCGTATGGGTGCTGTGATTACAGTAACCAGAACGTACGTATGGGTGCTGTAATTACAGTAACCAGAACGTACGTATGTGTGCTGTGATTACAGTAACCAGAACGTACGTATGAGTGCTGTAATTACAGTAACCAGAACGTACGTATGTGTGCTGTGATTACAGTAACCAGAACGTACGTATGAGTGCTGTAATTACAGTAACCAGAACGTACGTATGTGTGCTGTGATTACAGTAACCAGAACGTACGTATGAGTGCTGTAATTACAGTAACCAGAACGTACGTATGTGTGCTGTGATTACAGTAACCAGAACGTACGTATGAGTGCTGTAATTACAGTAACCAGAACGTACGTATGTGTGCTGTGATTACAGTAACCAGAACGTACGTATGAGTGCTGTAATTACAGTAACCAGAACGTACGTATG
Source organism: Argopecten irradians irradians (assembly GCA_004382745.1). Classification (NCBI taxonomy): domain Eukaryota; kingdom Metazoa; phylum Mollusca; class Bivalvia; order Pectinida; family Pectinidae; genus Argopecten; species Argopecten irradians. Next base: position 1,437,613 of record SAYR01072619.1, read on the forward strand.
TGTGCTGTGATTACAGTAACCAGAACGTACGTATGAGTGCTGTAATTACAGTAACCAGAACGTACGTATGTGTGCTGTGATTACAGTAACCAGAACGTACGTATGAGTGCTGTAATTACAGTAACCAGAACGTACGTATGTGTGCTGTGATTACAGTAACCAGAACGTACGTATGAGTGCTGTAATTACAGTAACCAGAACGTACGTATGTGTGCTGTGATTACAGTAACCAGAACGTACGTATGAGTGCTGTAATTACAGTAACCAGAACGTACGTATGTGTGCTGTGATTACAGTAACCAGAACGTACGTATGAGTGCTGTAATTACAGTAACCAGAACGTACGTATGTGTGCTGTGATTACAGTAACCAGAACGTACGTATGAGTGCTGTAATTACAGTAACCAGAACGTACGTATGTGTGCTGTGATTACAGTAACCAGAACGTACGTATGAGTGCTGTAATTACAGTAACCAGAACGTACGTATGTGTGCTGTGATTACAGTAACCAGAACGTACGTATGAGTGCTGTAATTACAGTAACCAGAACGTACGTATGTGTGCTGTGATTACAGTAACCAGAACGTACGTATGAGTGCTGTAATTACAGTAACCAGAACGTACGTATGTGTGCTGTGATTACAGTAACCAGAACGTACGTATGAGTGCTGTAATTACAGTAACCAGAACGTACGTATGTGTGCTGTGATTACAGTAACCAGAACGTACGTATGAGTGCTGTAATTACAGTAACCAGAACGTACGTATGTGTGCTGTGATTACAGTAACCAGAACGTACGTATGAGTGCTGTAATTACAGTAACCAGAACGTACGTATGTGTGCTGTGATTACAGTAACCAGAACGTACGTATGAGTGCTGTAATTACAGTAACCAGAACGTACGTATGTGTGCTGTGATTACAGTAACCAGAACGTACGTATGAGTGCTGTAATTACAGTAACCAGAACGTACGTATGTGTGCTGTGATTACAGTAACCAGAACGTACGTATGAGTGCTGTAATTACAGTAACCAGAACGTACGTATGTGTGCTGTGATTACAGTAACCAGAACGTACGTATGAGTGCTGTAATTACAGTAACCAGAACGTACGTATGTGTGCTGTGATTACAGTAACCAGAACGTACGTATGAGTGCTGTAATTACAGTAACCAGAACGTACGTATGTGTGCTGTGATTACAGTAACCAGAACGTACGTATGAGTGCTGTAATTACAGTAACCAGAACGTACGTATGTGTGCTGTGATTACAGTAACCAGAACGTACGTATGAGTGCTGTAATTACAGTAACCAGAACGTACGTATGTGTGCTGTGATTACAGTAACCAGAACGTACGTATGAGTGCTGTAATTACAGTAACCAGAACGTACGTATGTGTGCTGTGATTACAGTAACCAGAACGTACGTATGAGTGCTGTAATTACAGTAACCAGAACGTACGTATGTGTGCTGTGATTACAGTAACCAGAACGTACGTATGAGTGCTGTAATTACAGTAACCAGAACGTACGTATGTGTGCTGTGATTACAGTAACCAGAACGTACGTATGAGTGCTGTAATTACAGTAACCAGAACGTACGTATGTGTGCTGTGATTACAGTAACCAGAACGTACGTATGAGTGCTGTAATTACAGTAACCAGAACGTACGTATGTGTGCTGTGATTACAGTAACCAGAACGTACGTATGAGTGCTGTAATTACAGTAACCAGAACGTACGTATGTGTGCTGTGATTACAGTAACCAGAACGTACGTATGAGTGCTGTAATTACAGTAACCAGAACGTACGTATGTGTGCTGTGATTACAGTAACCAGAACGTACGTATGAGTGCTGTAATTACAGTAACCAGAACGTACGTATGTGTGCTGTGATTACAGTAACCAGAACGTGCGTATGAGTGCTGTAATTACAGTAACCAGAACGTACGTATGTGTGCTGTGATTACAGTAACCAGAACGTACGTATGAGTGCTGTAATTACAGTAACCAGAACGTACGTATGTGTGCTGTGATTACAGTAACCAGAACGTACGTATGAGTGCTGTAATTACAGTAACCAGAACGTACGTATGTGTGCTGTGATTACAGTAACCAGAACGTACGTATGAGTGCTGTAATTACAGTAACCAGAACGTACGTATGTGTGCTGTGATTACAGTAACCAGAACGTACGTATGAGTGCTGTAATTACAGTAACCAGAACGTACGTATGTGTGCTGTGATTACAGTAACCAGAACGTACGTATGAGTGCTGTAATTACAGTAACCAGAACGTACGTATGTGTGCTGTGATTACAGTAACCAGAACGTACGTATGAGTGCTGTAATTACAGTAACCAGAACGTACGTATGTGTGCTGTGATTACAGTAACCAGAACGTACGTATGAGTGCTGTAATTACAGTAACCAGAACGTACGTATGTGTGCTGTGATTACAGTAACCAGAACGTACGTATGAGTGCTGTAATTACAGTAACCAGAACGTACGTATGTGTGCTGTGATTACAGTAACCAGAACGTACGTATGAGTGCTGTAATTACAGTAACCAGAACGTACGTATGTGTGCTGTGATTACAGTAACCAGAACGTCCGTATGAGTGCTGTAATTACAGTAACCAGAACGTACGTATGTGTGCTGTGATTACAGTAACCAGAACGTACGTATGAGTGCTGTAATTACAGTAACCAGAACGTACGTATGTGTGCTGTGATTACAGTAACCAGAACGTACGTATGAGTGCTGTAATTACAGTAACCAGAACGTACGTATGTGTGCTGTGATTACAGTAACCAGAACGTACGTATGAGTGCTGTAATTACAGTAACCAGAACGTACGTATGTGTGCTGTGATTACAGTAACCAGAACGTGCGTATGAGTGCTGTAATTACAGTAACCAGAACGTACGTATGTGTGCTGTGATTACAGTAACCAGAACGTACGTATGAGTGCTGTAATTACAGTAACCAGAACGTACGTATGTGTGCTGTGATTACAGTAACCAGAACGTACGTATGAGTGCTGTAATTACAGTAACCAGAACGTACGTATGTGTGCTGTGATTACAGTAACCAGAACGTGCGTATGAGTGCTGTAATTACAGTAACCAGAACGTACGTATGTGTGCTGTGATTACAGTAACCAGAACGTACGTATGGGTGCTGTGATTACAGTAACCAGAACGTACGTATGAGTGCTGTAATTACAGTAACCAGAACGTACGTATGTGTGCTGTGATTACAGTAACCAGAACGTACGTATGGGTGCTGTGATTACAGTTACCAGAACGTACGTATGGGTGATGTAATTACTGTAATAACAGTAACCAGAACGTGCGTATGGGTGCTGTGATTACAGTAACCAGAACGTACGTATGGGTGCTGTGATTACAGTAACCAGAACGTACGTATGGGTGCTGTGATAACAGTAACCAGAACGTGCGTATGGGTGCTGTAATTACAGTAACAAGAACGTACGTATGGGTGCTGTGATTACAGTAACCAGAAAGTACGTATGGGTGCTGTAATTACAGTAACAAGAAAGTACGTATGAGTGCTGTAATTACAGTAACAAGAACGTACGTATGGGTGCTGTAATTACAGTAACAAGAACGTACGTATGGGTGCTGTGATTACAGTAACCAGAACGTACGTATGGGTGCTGTAATTACAGTAACAAGAACGTACGTATGGGTGCTGTAATTACAGTAACCAGAACGTACGTATGGGTGCTGTATTTACAGTAACCAGAACGTACGTATTACAGTAACAAGAACGTACGTATTAGTACTGTAATTACAGTAAAGAGAACGTACGTATTAGTACTGTAATTACAGTAACAAGAACGTACGTATGAGTGCTGTAATTACAGTAACAAGAACGTACGTATGGGTGCTGTATTCACAGTAACAAGAACGTACGTATGGGTGCTGTAATTACAGTTACAAGAACGTACGTATGAGTGCTGTAATTACAGTAACAAGAACGTACGTATGGGTGGTGTATTCACAGTAACAAGAACGTACGTATGGGTACTGTAATTACAGTAACAAGAACGTACGTATGAGTGCTGTAATTACAGTAACAAGAACGTACGTATGGGTACTGTAATTACAGTAACAAGAACGTACGTATGAGTGCTGTAATTACAGTAACAAGAACGTACGTATGGGTGTTGTATTCACAGTAACAAGAACGTGTGTATGGGTACTGTGATTACAGTAACCAGAACGTACGTATGAGTGCTGTAATTACAGTTACAAGAACGTACGTATGGGTGCTGTAATTACAGTTACAAGAACGTACGTATGGGTGCTGCGATTATGGTATGTAACGATCAGGAAAACAACAAATATATAACACAAGGACACTAAATTATTTTAATAGGGAGGAATTCTTTAAACCTACTGTAACTTTACATGTTGGACAAAATAGTTCATCGATGTGAATTTATGTGAACCGTTCATGTTACAGAGAAAGTATCGAAAGCAACATTTTTGCAAATACATTTAATCATCCGACCCCGATTCTGGATTGCAGTCATACCGACAGTTCATGGGTAATGGACAGTGGTGGATAGGTTTTCTTTCAGAACTCTGGCTTTCTCATGTTATCAACACATGACGTGTACGTAAATGCCTAACTCTGGGATGTAAATCACCATGGAAACATGCTTAAACTAATTCTATTGAAGACTCATAATGTGTTTGCCGAAATTAATGAGAAGCATATAAATGGAATCGCAACATTGTAACAATATTCTCGTCATCTATTCATATTATCATTATAAAATAGCACAACGTGCCAAAATTAATTAACAATTCCTTCTTAATCAAAAGTGATAATGCTTTTGTCATTTCTAATATGGAGCCCACTTCGAAAAAACCGCTTTTTAAAAGTCATATGAAATTTAATTTTGTTTGTACATTACGAACTGAAGAATTAATTTATCTAGATTTAGGCCAACACGATTTAATTGGATTACGTTATTTAATTAGCTATATAATTTATTAGTGATTTGTTACAGTCACATTTTACACCATGTGAGGCGCTACATCCACGCAACACACCCTAGTGACACATTCAACTTTGCAATTAGATCCTAAGTTGCTACCAGAACTCATGAGCTATACCACGAGAAATATCGTATACAGAAGGCCATGTAGATGTGTTTCTATTAACCAAAATACAATCGATCTAAAACAATTTATCCTTTCTGGGCAAAAAGTTGTCTTTTCAAATCAATGCATCCGGATTTTCATTCGAGAACTTCCAGAAGGGTAGCCTTACTTTTTATGTTATCAAGCGCCCATCGTGATTGGGTTAATGGCTTTAAAACCAAATAAAACCCATCTGTATTTGTCAACTTTGATTTTCCGAAGTCTTCTATTGAAATTTTAACGGTTTTTCAATTTTAACTTTTGTATCGAAAGACCTCCTGGTAAATTTCATACACCAGCGCAGCCATCGTATTATACATTTACTGGTATACATGATTTAGTTAAGTAGGCATACATTTTAGTTTTGGTATCGAAAGAGTTCTTGGTGAATTCATCATGTAGCCATTGTATCATACATCTGTCTTTAGTTAAGTAGGCAAGCCATTTCTGTTGTGTACAGAACGCACTAAAAAGCATTGCAAATCATATAATATTTCTAAACTATCATCGGACACAATATACAGCACCGATAATGGACGGTCCCCAATTATTTTCACAGCCATAAACGTATTTACATAGAGTTTATATTTTTTTTTCCAATTTCTGCTTGAACAACAACATTCTCAGGTTTCAAAGGCGATGTTTGTCAATACAACCTAAGAAGAATTTACGCGAAGTGTGAATTGAAATTAAAACTATCACGAAGCGCAGACATGGAAAGGCACCCCTCTATTTCACCGTTTTCGTGTTTTAATCTAAGTCAAATAGGTAGTTACGAACACGTCCAAATGCGACCAATGTGGTGTCGATGGAACCATAAGGCTAGGAAAGGAAGCAGCGAATGCTCCAACACGTCATCTCATACAATCAGTATAAAAACCATGGCTTCTGTAATAAAAGTTTATGTAGCATTCATCAACACGTTACCGGGAATTCAAATCACATTATCAGCTCTTATTCGCAGATACATTTGATGTAGATTCAGGCTCAAGGTGAACCTACAGATTAATGTCCGTGACCTAATTTGTGATGTAATTGACCCAGAATGTGATTGATATAAGTGACCTAATTTCTGATATAATTAGCCTTGTTTTGATGTACATATGTAATTGACCTAGTATATGTTTTAACTGACCTATTGCTAGTATGTGATGTTATTGACCTAGTTTGTGATGTGAGTGACCTAGTTTATAAAGTCAGTGACCTAGTTTGTAATATCGGTGACCTATTTTATTATCTTAGGGACCTTAAGTATGTGATGCCAGTGACCTAGTGCATGATGTCACAAACCTAGTATGTGATGTCAGTGAACTAGTATGTGATGTCAGTGAACTAGTATGAGATGTTAGTGAACTAATATGTGATGTCAGTGACCTAGTATGTGATGTCAGTGACCTAGTATGTGATGTCGGTGAACTAGTATGTGATGTCAGTGAACTAGTATGTGTTGTCAGAGACCAAGTTTGTGATGTCAGTGAACTATTATGTGATGCCAGTGAACTAGTAAGTGATATCAGTGAACTAGTGTGTTATGTCGGTGACCTAGTATGTGATGTTAGTGAACTAGTATTTAATATCAGTGAAAAAGTATTTGATGTCAGTGAACTAGTATGTGATGTCAATGAACTAGTATGTGATGTCAGGTACCTATCATGTGATGCCAGCGACCTAGAATGTCATGTCAATGAACTAGTATTTAATATCAGTGACCTAGTATGTGATGTCAGTGAACTAGTATGTGATGTCAGTGACCTAGTATGAGATGTCAGTGAACTAGTATGTGATTATAGTGACCTAGTATGTGATGTCAGTGGACTAGCATGTGATGTCAGTGACCTAGTTTGTGATGTCAGTGAACTAGTAAGTGATATCAGTGAACTAGTATGTGATGTCAGTGACCTAGTATGTGATGTCAGTGACCTAGTATGTGATGTCGGTGAACTAGTATGTGATGTCAGTGAACTAGTATGCGTTGTCAGTAACCTATTATGTGATGTCAATGAACTAGTATGTGATGTCAGGTACCTATCATGTGATGCCAGCGACCTAGTATGTCATGTCAATGAAGTAGTATTTAATATCAGTGACCTAGTATGTGATGTCAGTGAACTAGTATGTGATGTCAGTGACCTAGTATGTGATGTCGGTGAACTAGTATGTGATGTCAGTGAACTAGTATGTGATGTCAGTGACCTAGTATGTGATGTCAGTGAACTAGTATGTGATGTCAGTGACCTAGTATGTGATATCAGTGAACTAATATGTGATGTCAGTGAACTAGTATGTGATGTCAGTGAACTAGTATGTGATGTCAGTGAACTAATGTGATGTCAGTGAACTAGTTCGTAATGTCAGAGAGCTAATGTGTGATGTCAGCGATCTAGTATGTGATGTCAGTGAACTATAATGTGATGTCAGTGCCTAGTATGTTGATTTGACAGTCACATTTTACACCATGTGAGGCGCTACATCCAATAAAAACACACCCTAGTGACTTTTTCAACTTTACAATCAGACCGTAAGTTGCTACCAGAACTCATGAGCTATACCACGAGAGATATCGTATACAGAAAGGCATGTAGATGTGCTTTTATTAAACAAAAACAATCGATCTAAAACTATTCAGCCTTTCTTAGCAAAAGGTTTTGTTTTCAAATCAATGCATCCGGATTTTTCATTCGAGAACTTGCAGAAGGGTAGCCTTACTTTTTATGTTCTCAAGTGCAAATTGTGAGGAGGTTTGTGGCCTTAAAACCAAATAAAACCCATCTGTATTTGTCAATTTTGTTTTTCCGAAGTCTTCTATTGAAATTTTAACAGTGCTGCAATTTTAGCTTTGGTATCGAAACACCTCCTGGTAAATTTCATTCACCAGCGCAGCCATTGTATTATACATTTACTGGTATACATGATTTAGTTAAGTAGGCATACATTTTAGTTTTGGTATCGAAAGACTTCTTGGTGAATTCATCATGTAGCCATTGTATTATACATCTGCCTTTAGTTAAGTAGGCAAGCCATTTCTGTTGTGTACAGAACGCACTAAAAAGCATTGCAAATCATATAATATTTCTAAACTAATCGGACACAATATACAGCACCGATAATGGACGGTCTCCAATTATTTTCACAGCCACAAACGTATTTACATAGAGGTTTTTTTCAATTTCTGCTTGAACAACAACATTCTCATTTTTCAAAGGCGATGTTCGTCAATACAACCTAAGAAAAATTTACGCGAAGTGTGAATTGAAACTAAAACTATCGCGAAGCGTAGATATGGAAAGGCACCCCCTCTATTTCACCGACTTCGTGATTTAATCTAAGTCAAATAGGTAGTTACGAACACGTCCAAATACGACCAATATTGTGTCGATGGAACCATCAGGCTAGGAAAGGAAGCAGCGAATGCTCCAACACGTCATCTCATACAATCAGTATAAAAACCATGGCTTCTGTAATAAAAGTTTATGTAGCATTCATCAACACGTTACCGGGAATTCAAATCACATTATCAGCTCTTATTCGCAGATACATTTGATGTAGATTCAGACTCAAGGTGAACCTACAGATTAATGTCAGTGACCTAATTTGTAATGCAATTGACCTAGAATGTGATATAAGTGACCTAATTTCTGATATAATTGGCCTTGTTTTGATGTACACGTGTAATTGACCTAGTATATGATGTAAGTGACCGAGTTTGTGATGTAACTGACCTAGTATGTGATGTTATTGACCTAGTTTGTGATGTGAGTGACCTAGCTTATAATTCAGTGACCTAGTTTGTAATGTCAGTGACCTATTTTATTATCTTAGGGACCTTAAGTATGTGATGCCAGTGACCTAGTAAGTGATGTCGGTAACTTAGTATGTAATGTCAATGAAATAGTATGTGTTGTCAGTGAACTAGTATGTGATGCTGATGAACTAGTATGTGATGTCAGTGAACTAGTATTTGATGCCAGTAAACTAGTATGTGATGTCAGTGAACTAGTATGTGATGTTAATTAACTTGTATGTGATTTTAGTTAACTATTATGTGATGTTAGTGACCTAGCATATGATGTCAGTAACCTAGTTTGTTTTGCTAGTTGCCTGGTTTGTGATATCAGTTATTTAGTTTTGTTTTTTTCACCTCCCCCCAAACCTCCGAACCAATATTTTTCTGAGCCCTTATGACCCACTGATCACAAATCAAAATGTTAAAAACCCAATGTTCCTGATGTTAACTTTTGCCATGGACGGTTGACAAGTTAGAACCAAGGTGGTAAACCGGTAAGCAATGTCACATCAGCTCATCGACATCGAAGACAAACCACTGGCGAGAAAGCCATGATAATGAAATAAACAAAGGATGTAATCATTTTCAAAGACACAACATTTTTGGAAACTGTTAATGATATTAACAAAAACACATGCCTAGCTTAGGTTACATTTGTTGCGCTATCAGTAGGTGTTGTGCTGTAATAATTATTTTTGAGACGCTACTAGTCTACAAAATTTCAAACATGAAAATGGATTAAGTTAGGAAATTTTGAAGTTAGGAAACAGTGACTTGTGTTAGCGGTTTGCAGTTCGAAAAATAACAATCATATGTCCAGAATACGCACCCGTTGATGTTTTGTAAACCGAATGAGGGTATAACAATAATTCTCTTTTGCATCTCAATATTTTTATTGTTGATCTTGTTTTTACCGATTTACAAGAGGTCAAATAACTGATTACGAATAATAGTTTGTTATTGAGAAACATTTTTGCTGGTCAAGCCAAATATGTATATTCATATATATTCATTTCCTACGTAGATATCACAACATGTATTGTATTATTTGATCCTCATATGTATTTGTTGCTTTATTGTGGTCATTTTGATACCTCTTTTGACTAATTCGGTTGAAAAATGTCAATGTTATGACTAATTTTCATTGTTTTGGTGAAATTCAATATGGCGACCATATTGATGAAGTCATAACCGAAAGTTCATTCCAACTTATGCAATGTTAACATTGGTTTTTCTGTTGTTGTTATTTTTACAAATTGATAAGAGTTTAAATATCTGATTAGAAATAATATTTTGCTGTTGGGATACATTTTTGCTGCGACAAGCCAAATATGAAAAATTTGCTAAAAATTACCATTTTTAAGCTTAAAATCCTATTTTGTCCTTTCCTGCATAGAAATCACTACATACATTGTATATTGTATTATTTGATCCTAATATGTATCTGTTGTTCTGTTATGGTCATTTTGATACTTCATTTGACTAATTCGGTTGAAAAATGTCAATGTTATGACTATTTTTCATTGTTTTAGGGTAATTCGAGATGGCGGGCATCTTGATGACGTCATAACCGGAAGTTTATCCCAACGTATGCAATGTCAACATTTTGATTTGCGAACAGTGGGTTAAAGGGTTCAGAAAAAATATTGGTTCGAAGGTTTGGGAGGAGGGGGGTTGCATGTTGGACCCTACTAGCCAATGGCCTGATAATACTGTTTTTTGAGTTCGTGTGGAGAAAATTTCGCGATTGACCTAGCTTGAATTGCTAGTGACCTAATTTATGATGTTAGTAACCTACATGTAGTTGGTGTTGCTTGTGACCTAATTTATTATGTCAGTAACCTAGTTTGTGTTGTTAGTGACCTAGTTTGAATAAATACTGTTGTTTAATTTCAATGTCTGATGCCTATTGTCTTTTGTATGTGTTATTGTGACGCAAAGTGATCCTTCAACGATATTCCCCGCATTTCACTGAATTAATATCTGTCTGAATCTGAATGTCGTCACTGCAATTATATATAACAAATTCTCAATAAACTTTAGAGATCTAACATGTCGGTTTTTCTTTTCTTTATACTCATATTTTGAAGCATAAGAAGCAGTTCTCGAACATTATTATTTTGACAACATCGTGATAAAGTACGAGTCGAACGCGCCGGCCAACACTGATATTGATATTTCACTTTTAAACGAACATTAATCTCTGCTATTGGTTTTTTTTTTGTTTTTTTTTTTTTGTTTTTTTGGCACAGCACTCAGTAAGTCACGACAGCTTTGGATTCTCAAAAGGACTACATTTTCAGTATTTTCATAAAAAATATAAAAGACAAAATTAGACGAAAGTGAAGATATGACGATTGTGTTGAACAATTTGTTTGTTTGTTTGATTAATCAACATCCTATTAACAGCTATGATCATGTAAGGACGGCCTCCCATGTATGCCGTGTGTATGTTGGGCGAGGTGCGTGTTTTTGGAAACTGCGGTATATTTATGTAGTGTCTTCTTGTATAGTGGAACTGTTGCCCTTTTTATAGTGCTATATCACTGAAGCATGCCGCCGAAGACACAAAGCAACATACAACACCCGGTCACATTATACTGACAACGGGCGAACCAGTCGTCCCACTCCCTGCATGCTAAGCGTTAAGCAGGAGCAGAAACTACCACTTTTATAGACTTTGTTGTGTCTCGGCCAAGGGACAGAACCCAGAGCTTTCCTCACAGGGGCAAACGCTCAACTCAAGGCCAAAAGTGAGGCGTTGCCAAGGGAGGCGTTAGGAAGGATAAAGTCAACCACAACTGTGAGTATTCTACGTTTCATAGGAAAATAAGCTTGAACAATGTGATGCCAATTACATGTGTACGTACTCCGACCTTCATTAGAATAGGTTTGTTTCCGATATATATGCATATACAAATAATTCATTCTAGGACTTAATTATCTCTTTACAATTGGATCATATTTTTCTAAAGTTTTTTTTATTTATTTTAATTTTGATATTTTGCAAGATGGTCGCTTGATTAATTAAAATATTCAATATTACATATTGCTAATAAAAAAGAAACAAGCAAAAAACAGGCCCAATTCAACAAAGACGACATTTCCTATTTTCAAAAGTTGAATATCCCGCAGATGAACTGTGTGCTATATAGACACACGCGTGAACACACGTCCATTTAGTCTCCAGTCAAGATACTATATTTTTATCGCGATCTTATAGCTTCATATACAGGTTTTACTACTTTATATCGTTTTGTGTGTTAGGGGTTTAGTACATAATGTCAGGATCACTGTCTGGATATGTGAAATGTCACACATAAACATCATTATCTCGTCATTTACCCACCTGCTTCTCGGCCATAATCCTTAGTTACTGTCCATTCCAGTACTGATAATGTCACACTATCGAATTACCCTATGCTGAATGTCAAACCTCAATATGTTGGCCTCTACTGTGTCGTTATATGATTCAACATGCTATATCAAAGAATTCCGTGATTTAGTCTCACAAAATATTTAAAAAAAAAACCCAACAGAGAGCATGTTTTTATTTGCACATCCATATCCATGTTAAGTTCATAAAGTTCATTGGATCAAGGCCTACATAAAACGATGACAGAACGACAAAATCATTCGAAGTAATTACATTTGCGTATTTCCTTGACTATAGGTACATATATTATTCATTTCAACATTTTCCCTTTTTACTAAGTACAGTACATTTGATATTTACTTGTAAGAATGTACTCTTCATATTTTTTCTTTCTGGAGACCGTGCTTTTAATAAAATTACATCTTTTAATGCTGCAAGCAAACAAGCTGTGCAATGGTGCATCGGCTATCCTTTAACTTTGTTAACCCGCCCACCAATGGTGTGTCGGCTGTCCTTCAACTTTGTTAACCCGCCCACCAATGGTGTGTCGGCTGTCCTTTAACTTTGTTAACCGCATCCCCAAAGGATGTAGCATCCAGTGTACCACCCGAGCCAGAGAAATGTCAAACGTCATTGACATCATTGACAGCAATGTCTGGTATTAACTATTTTAGTCATTTTCTTGAGCAATGAAATTTGTTTTAATAGGGATTGAATGTATTTGTCTAATTTTTATTGCAGCTATGAATAGCAGAAGCTATCTACATGTACATATCCCGTGGAGCGCGTTATAGCTTCTGCTACTCATAACCGCTTTGAAAATTACAAAAAAAACCTCATTCAATCCATTTATTCATATTAGAGTAATTTATGAAAATAAAAGTTATTGAATGGTTGTTTTATTATATTTCAAATTATGACACCCAAATACGACGAGAAACGAGATAAATGGAACAGCTGGATGACAAAGTCGTTCCACAACGTCGCGTTTTTAAGCTTCCGCCTTCCTGTCGACATTTTGTTTGAAAATGACAAAAGATAAACAAGAAATACAGTTAAAATAAGTTATTACAGTAGGCCTAAACCTCAGTTGATTCTATATCAAGAAACAAAACATTATACAAATATAGCATTTTGTTGATGTCGATACATGGTTATATCGACCAAATAAATTTTTTTTCAATGGTCGATATAACCATGTATTAACCGAAATCAAAATGCTATAACTGTTTTATAATTTTTCTGGATTTTTTTTACATTTTGAAATAAGTGTGAAACTAAATAAGCATTGCATTGTAAATTTTGCTTCGTGATGACAGTTACAATCTTATGATTTTGTAACAAGTTTAATTTAAAAACAAAATATAAAAACAGTATCAATTGATGCACTTCACGCTTTTATTACATACACCCGGTGCGTCTTTGTAAATTGCACACATGTACATGTACTCCATTATACCTGTAGCTCCATGTCTTAAGGACACAGTCAGTTAAATGTATAGTGTGTTCTTCGTTGAAATAATCCACTTCGACGTTAAACATATATTAACCGATTAAGATTGACATTAAGATACATTACCCTATGCTTAGTACTCCATTCCGTAAAATAAAAATCGTATACATACAGTAGGATTGGCATAGGACTAATATATTAATGTTGTTACTAGCCCAGGTGGAATTTTAAAAAATAAACATCTAACGTATTCACTATTTAATGGCTCCAGATGCTTCATGAATGTTATTCGATTATTTTCTACACTCCTACCGTGTTTATCTTGAAATTTTTTCAAGTTTAAACTGTAGTCATCAGATGACATGGATTTTTGTTTGTTTGTTTGTTTGATTAATAACGTCCTATCAACATAATATCTGTCAACTGAAACTCCAAATACTACCAGACCAACTTATACCACCATACGTGACACCACGCTGAACATGACGAACTGGTTGTATCTGCTGTCTGGGGTAATTTGTCCCGCCACAGCTCTGCAACAATTAATTCAGCACGAATAAACTGGGAATTACTGCCTCCACTTTTAATGTGTTAAGTGACATTATGTCATATGTGAATATGTTCTTAAGATTGAGGAGAATGACAATTAAATTACGTTTGGCATGGAACCATGCAAGTCAAAATATATAAATGCTACCAGTACTTGTGTAAATAGGCTGTACAGTTTGTGTTTTTAATGCTATGCGCAACCGGAAGTGAAGTGACAGTTGCAACTGTACCCAGTAATTAAATGACCACGATGGATCTTCACAAGCTAGAACTAGCTTACAGCGATCCGACCACAGCGATTCAGCGATTCAACAGCTATGGTAATGTAAGGACGGTCTCCCATGTATGTGGTGTGTTGCGTGTATGTTGTGCGAGGTGCGTGTTTTGGGAGACTGCAGTATATTCATGTTGTGTCTTCTTGTATAGTGGAACTGTTGCCCTTTTTATAGTGCTATATCACTGAAGCATGCCGCCGACGACACCAAGCAACACACTCCACCCGGTCACATTATACTGACAACGGGCGAACCAGTCGTCCTACTCCCTGTATGCTGAGCGCTAAGCAGGATCAGAAACTACCACTTTTATAGACTTTGCTGTGTCTCGGCCAGGGCCAGAGCCTTCCTTACAGGGGCGAACGCTCAACTCAAGGCCAAAAGTGAGGTGGTGCCAAGGGAAGCATTAGGAAAGATAATCAGTTAGGAAGAAGAGAAAAAGATAAGATCCTAAATTTAGTCGCCTTTTACGATCATGCAATAGGGGCAGCAGGTACAATTCTAACGCCCTACCTGCAGAGAAGACATGGAAGTAATCAACGTCGTCAGTCACATTTTTAACTCAGGTCATCAAAGCGTTTGTTTCAAAGCACCTGGAACACGAATCGTTTCTGTAACGTAGATGATAACGTTGTCTAAAATAACCGTGCAATATACTATTTCTATAAACTACTTCCGAAAAAATTGTGCAATATGGTTTTTTATCGGTGATCACGTGGAATATTTTTGACCAATGAGGTGTGACAAAAAAGCCAGAAAAAATAATAATAAAGATTATACATTAAAATATTTTAGGGGACTATTTTTTATTGATATGAAACTGGCGCATTGTTTGAAATCAGCTGATCGATGCACGAGAATCGGTGTATTCATAGTGTATCTATAGTGTTTTTGTTTTTGTCAGTTGACCAAATCCGTGGCACTATATCTTATATGGAAATGAAGTAATGATTGCGCATGCACCAAAGGCGAAATAAATTATTTTATGTTATTTTTGTGTGTGAATAAGGCATATATATACACGATTAAACACCAATAATTGTTCAAATGATGAATATCATTTATGCTCTGTCGGCGGTGGAGCATCTTTAATGTCTTGTATAACCTATTGTAGTCACTGCCTTGTGCAATAGGCTTCGTTTTTTACGCCACAACTGAGAAATATTTATACCAATGTCTTGTATAAACTATTTTAGTCACTTCCTTGTGCAATAAGCTTTATATTTTATACAATAGAATCGCCATTAACCGAGGAACGCCATTAAAATCAATGTCTCGCTTAAAATGTAGAAACTTCTTTGTACAGTAAGTTTTTTTTGTACAATGGAATTGAGATACATGTATACCATTTATGACGGCGTCTCTTATAAACTATTTTAGTACCTTCCATGTGTAATATGTCTCGACTTTTATACAATGATAATAACTTATCTAGCTTCGTTGGCTACTTTCTTCCAGTTGCCACCTTGACATGGGCAGCAGTCTTTTTTGGAAACTTATACAACGTTCCAGCAGAAGTCTTCAACTGTAGCATTCCACTAAAATGTCTATGATAAATCTAAAACATTTGATAATGCATCATAATAAATAAAATGTCAAACCGAGGATACTGTAAATACTTTACTTGTAGAAGTCGTTCATTCTTTTTATTGTAGATAGACAAGGTCGTCTGATCCCTGATCTCATCCACAGGAAACAACCTTGAATTTTCGTATTCTGCTGAAAGATCTACTATCATCTTAAATTTTATAACATTTCTTTTTAGAAAGTATCATTACTCAAGACAACGGATACATTTCATTGTAAGCCCTTCAGTCGTGTGAAGTGCATTAAAAAGTCACATCACATCGAAATCAAACGTCGTTGTGTCTTTGAACAGACATGTCAGAATGTATCAGGCTGTTGGCGGTTTAAATAACCACGCATTTTGGAAGGGGTTCTGACACCCTCTGTTAGGTTTAAATATGCTAACGATTTTTTTTTATATTTCTAGAGCTACTGAGATACAACATACCAAACTAAAACAGGAAAACGGGGTAGGAGGCGGAGGAGGAGGAGGCAGAGTTGAAGGAGGAAGTGGAGGAGAAAGAGGAGGAAAAGGAGGGTGATGAGGAGGCGGAGACGTTGAAAGAGGAGGGGGAGGTGGAGGAGGAGGGGAGAAGGAGGAGGGGAGGAGGAGGAGGGGTGGAGGCCAGCGGGGGAGAGGATGAACCTAGAAGGAATAATGATGTTGGAGGAGGAGAAGAAGGCGGAGGAGAAGAAGAAGGAGGAGAAGAAGGAGGAGAAGAAGGAGGAGGACGATGCAGAGGAGGATGAGGCACTGGAGGAGGAGGAGACACTGGAGGAGGAGGAGGAGGAGACACTGGAGGAGGAGGAGAAGACACTGGAGGAGGAGGTGGAGGTGGAGACACGGGAGGAGGAGGAAACACTGGAGGAGAAGGAGGAGACACTGGGAGAAGGGAGGAGACACTTGGAGGAGGAGGAGACACTCTGGAGGAGGAAGAGGAGGAGGAACACTGGAGGAAGAGCATGGAGGAAGACACGGGAGGTGCAGAGGAGGAAGGAGGCAACTGGATGGAGGAGGAGGAGACACTGGAGGAGGAGGAGGAGACACTGGAGGAGGAAGAGACACTGGAGGAGGAGGTGGAGACACTGGAGGAGAGGAGATCAGCTGGAAACGGAGGAGGAGCACTGGTGGAGGAGGTGGAGACACTGGAGGAGGAGACATCACTGGAGGAGGAGGAGACACTGGAGGAGGAGAAGGAGAACACTGGACGGAAGGCAGGATACAGACTGGAGGAGGGAGGAGGCAACTGGGAGGAGGAGTTGTGGAGAACACTGGAGGACGGAGGAGGGAGACTATTGCGCTACGCAGTGTTAGTAAAACTGGAAGGAGGAAGGAGAACCAAATTACTCCAACTGTAGAGGAGAGAGTAGGCGGAAGGAGATAGGAGAACCAGGAGAAGGATGGAGAGGAGATAGGGGTAGAGGAGGAGAAGGAGGAGCAAAGGAGAACACTGATGGAGAGAAGGAGAGGAGCGTGTGTTATGGACGGAGGGTGTAAGGAAAGGAGGAGGCAGCGACGGGCCAGAAGAGCCCAAGGAGACAACTGGGGAGAGAGCGCAGTGAGGCAGGAGGCGCAGGCCCGAGGGAGTAGAGCGGAGGAGCGAGTATAGGGAGCGAGCGAGGAGGGAGAGAGTAGGAGGAGAGTTCGCAGTAGGAGAGAGTGAGGAGGATTTGCAAGGATAGGGAAAGAGAGAGATCGAAACCTGGGCACTGTGGCACTGCTGGAACTGGGAGGAGGCGACTGAGGAGGAGGAAGGCAAGGAGGTGGAAGAGGTGGTGGGGCGTAAGGGGCGGGAGGGGTGGGGGGCGGATGCGGACACGGGACATCGGCGATAATCGGAAGGAGCGAGGAGACACTGGAGGAGGGACGCGGAAGGGAGACACGTGGGAGGAGGAGGAAGACGAGAAATGGGAGACGAATGGTGGAGGGAGGGGAAAGGAGATGAAATACAACACTGTGGGATGGGGCCGGAGGAGGAGGAGGGAGGAGACAGAACATAAACAAAAAAAACAAAATAATCACAACGTGGAGGAGGAAGGTGGAGGAACAACTTGGAAAAGGAGGACATGGAGGAGGGAGTTAACAGGGCGACGAAACATCGAGGTACTGGACAGGAGGAAGGCCGAGGGACACAAATACAAACTGGAGGAGGAGGGCCGCACAGGGCACAAGACTGTAACACGAACCAACCTGCGCGGAGGGAGAGGAGGAGACCGAAATACTTGGAGGACGAGTGAGGAGAGGGACGAGCAGCGGAGGGCCGCAAGGAGGGAGGACAGGAGGAGACAAGACTGGCAAGGAGAGGAGAGACAAGACACAAAACGAGACATGCCTTGGAGGGGAGGAGGAGCGATAATGA
>SAYR01072619.1:1456571-1501889 GCA_004382745.1 Argopecten irradians irradians
GGTGAACAAAGCGCAGTAGGAAGGGGAGATGGAGGGGGAGGAGGGGGGGACACAGGAGAAGGGGGAGGAGACACTGGAGGAGGAGGAGTAGGAGGAGGAGGAGGAGGAGAAGGAGGAGACACTGGAGGAGGAGGAGACACTGGATGAGGAGGAGGAGGAGACACTGGAGGAGGAGGAAGAGGAGGAGGAGGAGAATGGGAGGAGGAGGAGGGTGAAGAGGAGAAGGGTTGAAGGAGGAGAAGAAGGAGGAGGAGGATGCAGAGGAGGAGGAGGCACTGGAAAAGGAGGAGGAGACACTGGAGGAGGAGGTGGAGGAGACACTGGAGGAGGAGGAGAAGACACTTGAGGGGGAGGAGGAGGAGACACTGGAGGAGACACTAGAGGAGGAGGAGGAATTAGAGGAGGAGGAGGAAAAGGAGGAGGAGGAGGAGAGGATAAATAAGAACTGTAAATCACGTTATATTCGCGTACACACTATTTCGCGTTTACCTCTCTTTGTTATTTTCAACATATTCGCGAATACATTAATTCACGACCAAGCAACCTCACGGACAATCGTGTATTCATGTTTTAACAATTATTCGTCAAACATTTGGATTCGCATTCGAGCTATTTCGCGAATTTACGCAAAAATTGGCATCACACGAAAATAAGTGGATTGCAGCATATACAGTATATAGTAGTCATAACAATTCTTTCCTTAATTTGAACTATTTTTCGCTCTGAAAGTTCATTTGACCAAGTCTTCCTACTTTGAATGTTTGCCTTTCAACTTCTGGAGAAGTTTGGAGATTTTTTTTCATTGATGACATTTTTGTTTTAAATGTCGTAATTTTTCGAGTGGAATAATCGATTTTCATTCCACAGTACTTTAAACAGGAGGAGAAATTATGCTTGCGTTTCAGCAAAATATTAGTTTATTAAAAACTTCAATTGTATTTACAAGAATCTGGTAAATAATAATCATTTTGTAAATAAGGATATTGTGATGTATTGTCTTTCAGTCGAAATACCATACTCAGATTAATATTATTTCAATATAGAAACAGGTTTTTACTGAATATTCGATATTATAGTAACACAGTCTGATATAAAACATTACAATACTTACGAAAACAATTTATACTTGAAATATTTGATTCCAAATAGTCATTCCTTACAACACCACCATTGCAGAGACGGAAAGACCACAAAATAGATAAAAAATCCTCTATTTTAAAAACAATTTGCGATAAACGTAAATTTTGACGGAGTTATGACAACGTAACGGGCCTAATAGAATTTCAACTACTGATATTGCTCCACAGAAGATACTAAAACAATGGCGCCAGCTTAAATTTGAGAAAAAATATTTAACTGTTGTTCTTTTATACATCGTAAAGAATACTTAATTTCAAATCCGCGGGTTATTCAGTTTTTCGGAACACACAGTGAACGAAAATAAAACAGAATTTTATTTCGACGAAATAGCATTTTGATCCTATTTACAAAACATTAAACACACATAAAGGGTTCTACTAGACAACTAGCCGTTTCATGGACTATTATTCGTTATTCAAAGTTTTCCTCTGGCATCATGACTATACACGAGGAGATTATCTCCCCTGGGAATGGCGTAGAATACACGACAAAGACGAGAATGTAAAATGTCTGTTATCTAGAAAATAAAAATAATTGCTGGATTTTACCTGCCATAAGAGTTTAACATCTTCGTACCAACCAAGGTTATAGAGGGACAATCACCGAAGAGAAACAAAATGTTAGATTTGCGAGATGATGTTTAGCAAGGAAACCCACACCAATAGTTAAATGAGGAGGAGTGTCAAGGATAAACTGGTAACCAAGGAACAAATGTCAGAAAAAAACCAACAACATCAAGTGTCATATGAGAAGAAAAAGCAAAGATAACTGAAACCGCCAGGGTAAGTCTTATGTCGAGGAATTAACCAATACCCAGGGTGATATGGAAACGAGAACCACGGAGTAAGTAACAGATGGGGTCATATTAGGACAGTTAGTAAGGTGATACTAACAGTCAGAGACATGTGAAAACGGGAGTCAATGAGAAAATAACAGTTTATGTCATATTAGAACGGTCGACAAAGAGACACCAAAAACTAGTGCCTGCCATATGAAAAGGATTGTCAATGAGACAAATAGCCATAGTCATATGAGAAGGAGTGTCAATGAGACAAATAGCCATAGTCATATGAGAAGGTGTGTCAATGAGACAAATAGCCATAGTTATATGAGAAGGAGTGTCAATGAGACAAATAGCCATAGTCATATGAGAAGGAGTGCCAATGAGACAAATAGCCATAGTTATATGAGCAGGATTGTCAATGAGACAAATATTCATAGTCATATGAGAAGGGGTGTCAATGAGACAAATACCCATAGTCATATGAGAAGGAGTGTCAATGAGACAAATAGCCAGTCATATGAGAAGGTTTGTCAATGAGACAAATAACCATAGTCATATGAGACGGAGTGTCAATGAGACAAATAGCCATAGTCATATGAGAAGGATTGTCAATGAGACAAATAGCCAGTCATATGAGAAGGATTGTCAATGAGACAAATAGCCATAGTTATATGAGAAGGTAGTCAATGAGACAAATAGCCATAGGTATATGAGAAGGTAGTCAATGAGACAAATAGCCATAGTCATATGAGAAGGATTGTCAATGAGACAAATAGCCATAGTCATATGAGAAGGATTGTCAATGAGACAAATAGCCATAGTTATATGAGAAAGTAGTCAATGAGACAAATACCCATAGTCATATGAGAAGGATTGTCAATGAGACAAATAGCCATAGTCATATGAAAAGGAGTGTCAATGAGACAAATAGCCATAGTTATATGAGAAGGAGTGTCAATGAGACAAATAGCCATAGTCATATGAGAAGGTAGTCAATGAGACAAATAGCCATAGTCACATGAGAAGGAGTGTCAATGAGACAAATAGCCATAGTTATATGAGAAGGAGTGTCAATGAGACAAATAGCCAAAGTCATATGAGAAGGTAGTCAAAGAGACAAATACCCATAGTCATATGAGAAGGAGTGTCAATGAGACAAATAGCAATAGTCATATGAGAAGGATTGTCATTGAGACAAATATTCATAGTCATATGAGAAGGAGTGTCAATGAGACAAAAAGCCATAGTCATATGAGAAGGATTGTCATTGAGACAAATATTCATAGTTATATGAGAAGGAGTGTCAATGAGACAAATAGCCATAGTCATATGAGAAGGAGTGTCAATGAGACAAATAGCCATAGTCATATGAGACGGAGTGTCAATGAAACAAATAGCCATAGTCATATGACAAGGAGTGTCAATGAGACAAATAGTCATAGTCATATGATAAGGAGTGTAAATGTTGTGAATATGAGAGTCAATAAATGTCAAACAGACAAATACATTTTGGCATGTGAGAGCGGTTATCAAAGAGGCAAAACAGTCCGAGCCATTTGAGAACAAATTTCAGGGACTACGACAAATTGTCTGTGAGTGAACACCTTACGAGAACGAGTATCAGCAGACAAATGTGGTTGCGGATATGAAAGTGGATGTCAGGAAGATCATTGCAGCTTGCCGTGTGAGAGAGGACATCAAAGAGGTAAAGCAGTCAGAGCAATGTGAGATCGAGTCCCAAGCAGACCAATTGACATCATATGAGAACCAATGTCAAGCAGACAAAAAATGGTCATTGTCATATGAGCACGTAGGCCATACAGACAAATGCGGTTTGGCATATAAAGCCAGACCTATGTGAGAACATGGGCAAAGCAGACATATTGCCAGCCATATGAGAACAGGTGTCAGAGTGATACCAGCAAGAGAAACATATAGGCAGATCACAGTGAGACAGCAACAGACAGCAACAGACAGCGGTATGTGGGGAAGGCATCATGGTGATACCAGCAATATTGCTAGGAGACTAGTATACGGACAATAAAACTATGTATGATAAAATATAGAAATAGACTTCCCGTACGTTGAGTTTGACGCACAACAGCTGTAGTATGTATTTTATTGTACCGCAAATTCCGTTCAAACACGTGAAACCAGCTGGGGAGCCCTGAATTATGATAAAATGGGGACATTTTTTTATGTGGCATCTCCCTCGCAGCTTTAGTTCTGTATTGATACCAGTGGGAGCGGGGGAAAATGGGATATGTGAGAATAGACGGTATTTCTGTATTATAGTCTTTATCAATATCTGTATAATGTTCTTATTGAATCGAGAAGATCAATTTAAAAGTGATCTATAAGTAAACTGCACACAACAAGCGAGCGGTATTTATTCTCAAATATTCTCAGAAATATGCCATTACTCTATACAGTCGAAAACGATGAAAGCCTACTTCTGATACATTTTATGAGTTTCTATTTTTGGAGAGATGTTTCGGTTAAAAGACGTCGATATGATATAGGTATTTTCAGATAACTGTTCCGGTTAAAAGATATTGAGATAACACAGGCATTTTTTAATAGGAAGCGAAACTTGAATACCTTGTGGAAGACGAGATGAAGAGAGCCATCAGTGCTGTAATATAGCGTTTTGTGTCACTGGGGTATCCGATGACCTAGCACGATTTCCTCAGACGCCGGTCGGACGGCGGTAATACCAAGGAAGAGAAGACGTCGTATTAAATATCCGGACATCCGTAATGGACGTTATTAAAGTTTTGGTAAGAGAAAGAAATGGGGGGTTTTATTTATAAATTGACGGGGTATTATAACATTGTCTGAGTGTTGACACGTTCTTATCACGTGTACGGATTATTTTATTTAACGTCTTAAAATAATAATCAAGGACATCTAGAGGACGTGTAGGGTTAATCCATGGTCAGTACTGTCCACCATTAGGTTATCTCATAGTAAAACTGGGGGCAGTTCAGAAGACAGAAACTGACCAATCGCTGGCCTTCAGAGACTTCCTTTGAAGATGACAGAGAGAGCGACGCCCAACTTTTAAACAACACAACCAACCATAATGTATCGTTATACAATTTCTTTGATGTACACCAAAGAATCACATTACCTGTATCTTCTGGTGCCTTCAATTTTACTATGAGTCTACTCTAGGGATGGATATAACGTCAGTGACATTAACCCCTGGAGTATCGATCATATGGTCATCCTGAATTCTTCGGGTATTATCCCGGAAATAGTTATTCCCCGCTGAGTTCCAGTTGCGGTCAGTACCTGGCAACTGTTTCAGGTAGGATTCGAACTCGAAGCCCTGATGTAGAGGGTTGGTGGTAATTTGTCGGACCATCTGAAACACTATCATCGCGGTCCCAATATACGTTTTGGTTCAGACGTTCGATAAAGATAACTAGAAAAAAATACATATCTTAGCTTAAACTTTTTTTCTGTTGCGATCCACGCTTAGAAATTAAATAT
Source organism: Argopecten irradians irradians (assembly GCA_004382745.1). Classification (NCBI taxonomy): domain Eukaryota; kingdom Metazoa; phylum Mollusca; class Bivalvia; order Pectinida; family Pectinidae; genus Argopecten; species Argopecten irradians. Next base: position 1,461,994 of record SAYR01072619.1, read on the forward strand.
ACTTAGCGAGACATAAATTGGAATTTAGAACAAGTTTTTTCTTCGGAATAATGTCGGGTCTAATCCGTGGCAGAATTAAGTTTGATGGAACAAAGCCGTCTAAAAGTTCGTTTGACTTTTTTTTTAAAAATCAACCCCATCAATGTCATTCCGGTATTGTGCAAAATCCTCAAAGAAAGTTCAATTCCTTCTACAGCCAACGTGAATGGAGAATTCTTGTTGTCGAGATCGCAGACGTAAGCTGTGTAAGGGGAGGAAACTCCTATACCGAATCGCAAATGACAGAATATAATAGAAAGTTTTATTAGTAAATGGAATTAGGACCAATCTGTCTAGACAGTTGTTATAACGCTGACTGAATGAGAAACTTATTTCATTCATAATTTAATAAATCATATTTTGGGGACACTCTATGCGAGGTATCACAAAGCACTAGATCCTATTGGACAAGGAACTAATCCTAACCATGTAGACAATATAGATATATTGCCAAATTTTCGAGTCAGTCTGTCACTTTATCAAGGCACACATAAAACGAACACTGTCTTCGGATATAGATATAACAATATAAAGAACACGAATACAAAGGAAACAAGTAATATAATGAGACACAAGCACACCAACATATTCCATGTGTACAACGGTGATAGTAACCCCTAGAATATCGATGATGAAAAACTGATAGTTCTAAAAAAAACTTCCATCATATGTTATTAGACGTTGATTAAGTAACACAATATACGTATAATATCACGAAAATGTCTGCAGGGTAAAATAGTATGTGTAGTCGACCCAAAACAACTCAATCATCATAATGTTCACAGAGATGATCGATCACTCAGAATTCCTCACAAATTTGTTAAACTCAGTCAACAAACCATATCATAAATTCTTTAAAACCTCAATAAGGTTTGAATTTCTCCCTCGAGATCTCGTTATACGGTCTAGCTTAATTAAAACCCCAATCGTAATATTGTTTTGCAAACGTTACTCCCACAGTTATGTCCCCTGGGAGGAATTGTCTGATTTGTTACGAATAATTTGATTGGTCGAGTACAAAACAGCAAGGAGAATTGGTCGTCTCCTGCAGAAAACAACTTCTGGTTAATTCTACTATTGATAATAAGATTAGCTTGTGCCTGATGAAATAATAGATTAAACGATTATTTGCGGATAATGATGAATAAATCATGAGAGCGTGTTTTTATCAAGTGCATTTGAGACAAGGTATTGACGTTTGGATTTTTGTTTCTTAGGCCATCCTTGCTTAGGCTGATGAAGCTTTTGAAAATCGAATGATTTTTTGACATTCCATATCAGAGGAGCATGTACATATCCATTCCCAGATATTATTTATGAAACCCCTTTGCGTGATGTGTATGCTATTTTAGATAAAATATGTCGTCAGTAAAAACTGCTGGATTTTACTGTCTCCAATGCTTCGTCATTGTCCATTGGTCAATCGTCAAGTCATTGAACTATAATACCTACATATTGCTGTGGTTTACTGGCATGTAGCTATTGTATTTCTGTATTCATCTGTTTGTCTATCAATTGTATTTATCAAGTTTATTTAACTGTTGTTTTTTTTTATATTTAAATTGTTGGTTTATTGTTTAACGAATTAATCCCCATTATGCTATATATATAAATAAGAGCAACAAGACTAAGTTTCCTCACCTGACGTCACAACCACAACAACACATACCGGTCCATTTTTCGGATTCTGAGAGAAATTCAAGCCTTTAGTATTGAACGGATTAAGCTGATGATACGAAATACATATAGCAAGAGGATGTAGCGATGGATATCCAAAATAAGCTGAAACCTTGTAAGAGATTTTGTGTATTTTGGAGTAAATCAATGCTTTACTCCGCTCTTCAAGTGACCGATTTACCAGTGCTGAAGTACCCATACAACATTTATCTATATCTTTTTTACATTCTCCATCCTTTCTCTGAAATCTCGCAAGAGAAAAGAATCTCGACGAAACCCTGACAAACAATAAGTGTAGAATGATAGCACGCGAGGGACATTATCTCTTCGTGTGACAAATAATGGCAGACCTAAGAAGTAGATTGTGGAAGGTTTGGTATGTAGTTTATGGGATTTCAACTTTCCTAGCGCCTATCAAACAACGTGATCGTCGACCCAAACATGTTTTATCATTTACAACTGTTGCGTGGAAACACCTCTGATTTTGAATTAAGGAACCTTTATGGTCTTGGTAAGTTTCAAATATTTGACAAGAGAACATTTTGTTTATGGAACGAATTTTCCATAATTTACCCATTTTAGACTCCTGAATACCACTAAATGCCACTAAGTCGCTCTTTTGGGAAGCATTCAGTTTAAGTTCGAAAGCATCGTTACTTCTCACTAAATTTTCAAGCATAGCATTATTACTTCAAATATCAATATTTTCGTTTTATTTTCAGTCTCTGATTATTCAATGCTGCGACATTTTAACGGCATTGGTTGTACATTGTATAATTTCAATGAATACATAATTTGGACAACCGAGTAACAGGCCGGTCTATCCTAAAGTGTTTGTGCTATATCCTAGAAAAAGACCAATGCTGATTTACTCCATTTGCTGAACTGAGATTAAATTACAGTTTACATAATTGTCTTAAGCATTATTTTCAATGTATTTTGGGTTTATGAAGTCATAGACAAAAAACCCACACAAAAAAACAACAAAAAACGGACGGATATTCTTCATAGATGTATAATTCAATTTAGTTAACTCAATTTGTTACTAATCAGACATAAATTTCAGTGATTTTACTTACATTTACAAAAAAAAAAAAGTTGTAGCGCATTGATAACTTATCCAATTACATGTATTCCGCTTTTAAAATATTCCGCGAAAACATTCTCTGTGTATGACGTCATTATACTTGTACAATTCTTTCGGTATATGAAGAAATACTCTCAAATGTATAACCAATAGATATTAGTGTAACATATAAAATACAATTATTATAAACTATAACAAATTCTCAAATATCTGTGGTATTGTGTCATTATAACCAAAGCAAATTCGTGACTTCTAAACAACCAGTCGACCTTCGAGAAAACCAAAACCTTCATAGAGTTATTTCCCCTTCATTCAGCGTTTCATTTAAGGCCCGTCGGCTTATCTAACAATATACTATTGCCATGAATGCACTTGCATGCCAATGTTTATAAGTTGATATTTTTCATGAGAATTTGTATGAATGCAATAACATTATAGAAGAGGAGAGTGTAACACATTAACAAATGTCAAAATGATATTTGTGATAGAGAGCTCTATATTTCACGGCTTTGACGTCAAGGACAAATTTTGAAACATGGCGTGACATGCCCTTGAGAAAGTAGACGTTTTATGGTCCCATTCTCATTGAAACGTTCGCCAATAAGCCCGGACTGTGTTAACAGACACGTAAAAGGTACTGCCACAGGGATGTTTGTTCCAAAAAACGCGTTACATAGGTGTTAGGGATAGTTTATCTATGTAAGGGCGATAACTCATTTCAAACAAGGCTAGAATGAATTTAGACCGAAGTAAATTCTTTAATTTCTAACATTTATACCTCGGGCGAAATATGTCTCGTCATGAAATAGGAGTTATGTTTTTTGTCTGTTATTGTCACGTGTATAATATATTTCACCTTTCTTTTGTCTGTAAAAATCGCGCTCTACACAAATGTCAGCGGGTCGCCCTGGCCTTGCGTTTAATTCAATTTATGTACATGTTGTATGATGTAATGAACAATTTAAACACCCTGGTATTCAATGGCTGTGAAATATCGCTGAGAAATGAAAAGAAAAAAACCAATGACGTGTATAATAATCAATAGAGGAAAAGAAAACGAATCTTTTTTAAAACTGTTGAAGGGAGATAACTCTTGCATTGTAAATACAGCAGAATAAAGTTGATTTCAAAGAATGATTTTTAATTTACATTGATATCTCGATGTAAGATAGATATGACATAAAGTCAATTTATCACCGAAAGTATCGTCGTCTGTGTAGACATATGTGTGCATTTCGTAGGCGCCTCCGATTGTTTTATAACATGACTAAGACATTTTATCATAAATTTACTGTAAACCAACATATATTTCGAGGTGACTTATTTTCGCATTTTCATGCCTAATATTGTTTTTCACGGTGATTAATCGATGTTAATCCATAAGTTTTACTGTAAAATATATTTGTCGCCATCTAAAATATGTCAAATACATAGAATGCAATCGCGCGGGAAACTAATGTTGGTTATACAGTATTGAAAATAGGCCACACAGAGGAAAAAATACTGTATGCCAAATTAGTGTACTTGCCAACAGGACCAAATTTAGTATCACCAGATATAGTAGGCTGCCTTTCCTTCCGGTTATACTAACAGTTACAGACACTAATTAGTGTGAAAATCTACACAAGAAGATGGGACGATTCATAAAAAAACATCCATGCATTTTTAACTTTGTCTTATAGGTGCGAACTGGATATCAAGTTCAGCAACAATGCAAGCATTGTCACAGAGGTGATATAGACTTACCTCCCTTGTCAAATTAGAGTTGGCACCCTAAAGCATTGTCTATGGAGACCCATAAATACGGTACCTCTTTATTAGATCCTCTAATTAGGAAGAGATTTTAAACGATCCTCGAAGTTATTGTCGTTTTATTTCTCTATTGGGATTAATCGACTAATCAAATCACATCTTAAACGGATTGTGTATAGAGCTCCTATAGAAGGTATAAGCATGATTCATAGACAATGGTCATAGCCTATTGTTTCAAATAAAAATATTCTCAAAATTAAATCGGTAAATTATCCGTGATTTTTATTCAAAATCTTGCTATATTGAATAAATAAATAAAACAATTACACATATAATCAATTTCAAAATAATCAGGTCTCAGGTGATGTATGCATGTACACCGCCTCCCTCCTTACAATCTGCACAAGTTTATAAGTGTTAATTTAGTCACTCTAGGCCCGTGTAGTTCAGTACAGCAGAATTACAAGAACTCTCTTAAGACTGAATTACATATATGTTGTTTTAAAACGAAACTAATTCACTCACGATTGTGTCCGTTAAGCAACAGAGTTAAACCCTAATCAAATTTTGTTCTCAAATTTTAATAGGATTATTTATCTAGAGGGCTTTATCGTTCGTACTTGTTCAAGACCTTAAATCAATAGTATACGTTCTTTTATTTTTAATATCAGGATGAAAAATAAAAATGTTCTACGGATCTATGTAAAACAACAACACCAATTTGTTTAAGACTGACTTGTTAGACTATATAAATAGAGACATAAACAAACTATGTAATTATATATCTGCCCTGTAGAGAACAATAATCAGTATAGATAATGCGCATCCTTATGTTCCACTTCGCAATACGCATTAAAGGCCATGTCTAAAGGGTAGAGTATAACTAATTATATTCCTTTGACTTATACTGTACATTCAGTATTAATACTGTAATTGTTTTCGTTTGTTTGATTTCCCAGGAACTAATAGGATCTAATGATTTTTTTTAATGCTCGCGGTTCTCAAATACTTTTTCTTAAGCACAGTATAAGACAAGACAGATATCAAACATTAACTTGCACTAATTAATGACACCAATATAGTATAAATCCAAAATAAAAGTAAAAATCGTGATTCCGGACTCTGTATTTCTGGACAATTTTAGTTTTCAAGGTGTGTAGCTTAGCATAGTATCACATGTACATAAAGAGGTGTAAGACAACAACAGTGCTGATAGCATCCTCGATACTCCAGGGGTTACTATCACTTAACATATAACGACAGTTATATCAATCTATTGAGTATCGCGGATATGATGATAGATATATCACTTGTATGCCACCTCTCTCAAACTCTTTTCTCTTCCATCACCCATTCTGTCTCTCTAGCTCACATCACCAACCCTCTCTCCTGTCGACTTGGCACACATGCCACAATTAAAAACGGCGACTTACAAGTAAACAGTTGCAAATAAGCATATCATATGCAAAACCACCTGACATATATGTAGGAGCCTCTAATATAAACCTATCACAGTTAAGTATCCGAAAGTATCCTCGATACTCCAGGGATTACTATCATTGTTATATCACAAGAGTGATAGTAGCCCCTGGCTCAGGAGTAAGTTTCAAAGGAAACTTTGATGTAAGTGTAGTAAAAGTACACTATAACAATCTACATAGTTGCCAGGGTACAATGTAAAGCTAAGGGAAGGCCAATCAGGGTTCATGGGGTGGGGGGGGGGGGGGGGGTGCTTTGATTACACATTGGTGCGTTATGCACCGTGTTTGAAAGCGAACAGAAATTCATCCGTGATGTTTTTCTTCATAATATATATCAATAGAAATCGATTTTGTAAAGTATTCATATTTTCTATTATATATTTTTGTAGGTATATCACAGATTTATAGTTAACTTCTTTAAACATAATACATTTGAATATGTTTAAAACATTTATGATAAAATTAAAATCGATTCAAATTGTTTCTTACAAAGTCGTTTTTGTTTTTTTATTTCTTTTTATTTGGTTTCTTTATACAGGCAATCCCGATAACTCTTCCAATTATACCCACATATCTATGTACATCTATATATCATGTGGATAATCTACAGTTAATACCTATGATAACTACCGCCGATGCCTGTAATTATCGCCACCGATAGCGGAAAATATATTGTTTCGTGATGAAAAATACCGACAAGATATTAATCATAATAGACATAAAAAGCGTATATATAAAAAATGCGCAGGACTATGAATCAAGTGAAATGTAAAAATCGGCGATATCAAAGATGAAACGAGGACAATTTGAAATCTAATATCAAGTTATCAACCTATTTAAGTAAACATATCCACCAGTAACAAGGATGATGAATACAGTTTGTAAATTTGACTTTTCTTCTAAACGCCCCGTTGGCATAAAGTCGTTATTATAACATTTTTTAAGAAATTTGAGAAGTTTTACATTTTGTTCCATTACATGTACGGTCAGTATCGCCGATTTCTGTGATCCCAAAGTTTATTGGTACATGTACTATAGTATATTTACTATTGGTAGACAGACGGTATTATTACTATGCATTCGGTATCATATGGTATATCTTCGGTACCATGTCATAACATTGGTATACAGTCGGTATCATTGGGTATACAGTCGGTACCATTGGGTATACAGTTGGTACCATTGGTATACAGTCGGTACCATTGGGTATACAGTCGGTACAATTGGGTATACAGTCGGTACCATTGGGTATACAGTCGGTATCGTTGGGTATACAGTTGGTACCATTGGTATACAGTCGGTACCATTGGTTTACAGTCCGTACCATTAGGTATACAGTCGGTACCATTGATATACAGTCCATACCATTGGCATACAGTCGGTATCATTGGGTATACAGTTGGTACCATTGGTATGCAGTCGGTACCATTGGTATACAGTCGGTACCATTAGGTATACAGTCGGTACCATTAGGTATACAGTCGGTACCATTGGGTATACAGTCGGGACCATTGGGTATACAGTCGGTATCATTGGTATACAGTCGGTACCATTCGGTATACAGTCGGTACCATTTGGTATACAGTCCGTACCATTGGTATACAGTCGGGACCATTGGTATACAGTCAGTACTACCATTAGGTATACAGTCGGTACCATTAAGTATACAGTCGGTACCATTAGGTATACAGTCGGTACCATTGGTATACAGTCGGTACCATTAAGTATACAGTCGGTACCATTAGGTATACAGTCGGTACCATTAGGTATACAGTCGGTACCATTGGGTATACAGTCGGGACCATTAGGTATACAGTCGGTGCCATTGGTATACAGTCGGTACCATTAGGTATACAGTCGGTACCATTAAGTATACAGTCGGTACCATTAGGTATACAGTCGGTACCATTGGTATACAGTCGGTACCATTAGGTATATATTGGATGTACATTAGGTATACAGTCGGTACCATTAGGTATACAGTCGGTACCATTGGGTATACAGTCGAGACCATTGGGTATACAGTCGGTACCATTGGTATACAGTCGGTACCATTGGGTATACAGTCGGTACCATTTGGTATACAGTCGGTACCATTGGGTGTACAGTCGGTACTATTGGGTGTACAGTTGGTACTATTGGGTGTACAGTTGGTACTATTGGGTGTACAGTTGGTACTTTTGGGTGTAACAGTTGGTACTATTAGGTGTACAGTTGGTACTATTGGGTGTAACAGTTGGTACCATTGGGTGTACAGTTGGTACTATTGAATGTACAGTTGGTACTATTGGGTTTAACAGTTGGTGCTATTGGGTGTAACAGTTGGTACTATTGGGTGTACAGTTGGTACTATTGGGTTTACAGTTGGTACTATTGAATGTACAGTTGGTGCTATTGGGTGTAACAGTTGGTGCTATTGGGTGTAACAGTTGGTACTATTGGGTGTAACAGTTGGTACTATTGGGTGTACAGTTGGTACTATTGGGTGTACAGTTGGTACTATTGAATGTACATTTGGTACTATTGGGTATACAGTTGGTACAATTGGGTGTAACAGTTGGTACTATTGGGTGTACAATTGGTACTATTGGGTGTAACAGTTGGTGCTATTGGGTGTAACAGTTGGTACTATTGGGTGTACAGTTGGTACTATTGGGTGTACAGTTGGTACTATTGAATGTACAGTTGGTACTATTGGGTTTCACAGTTGGTACTATTGGGTGTAACAGTTGGTACTATTGGGTGTACAGTTGGTACTATGGGGTGTAACAGTTGGTGCTATTGGGTGTAACAGTTGGTACTATTGGGTGTACAGTTGGTGCTATTGGGTGTAACAGTTGGTACTATTGGGTGTACAGTTGCTACTATTGGGTGTAACAGTTGGTACTATTGGGTGTACAGTTGGTACTATTGGGTGTAACAGTTGGTGCTATTGGGTGTAACAGTTGGTACTATTGGGTGTACAGTTGGTGCTATTGGGTGTAACAGTTGGTACTATTGGATGTACAGTTGGTACTATTGGGTGTAACAGTTGGTGCTATTGGGTGTAACAGTTGGTACTATTGGGTGTACAGTTGGTGCTATTGGGTGTAACAGTTGGTACTATAGGGTGAACAGTTGGTACTATTGGATGTACAGTCGGTACTATCTAGTATAGGTCGGTATCTCTGGATATATGGCCGGTATACCATTGGAACAGCCAGAAAAAATATTGCAATGGAAATGACATCACCTTCCCAAGGAAAAGTCTGTCAGAAGACGATATTTTTTCCGCTATAACAGGAAAGTCATTTTCCTTTGATCTCTGGTGCGTTGGTTACGCCAAATATAAATGACGAGGTATCCGAAAGGAGCATAAAAAAGGTTCATTTTTAGACAGCCAATGGGATAAAAGCGAATACCTCACCATCCATTTAATAAGATCGAAACATTTTACTTACGAATGTTTTCTGGGATTCCTGTCCAAAATCAGCCATCGTTGAAATAGTCTGTGATTAGAAAGAGAGAAAATTCTGTCCATTTTTCATCCATAAAAGAAAGTTTATCACAATCATTGATTAAAACTGTCGAGAAACAAATCAATTCGATTTAAAATAACGATATACAACTCTATCCTCTCATGATAAACAACACAGGAACGCGGTTTGTTCCGTCGACACGTGAAATTTACAAGGTGCTCGTGCGGTGCGCTTTCGCTGACCCTTGTCAGTTGGTTACAGGTCAGTTGTTTTGCTAAACTTCGATTTAAAGCGCGCTTTTCAAATTATGAATGCAAGTTGTTTTACATATTTACAGGAGATAATATATGAGCAGATCTGACTGGTGTCCATTTTAGGACATCTGACCTGAATGGTCAGGATGATCTATCGTTATCATGTTTTGTCCGTCGTTGTCCGCCATGCGCAGTGCATACACTTTTCAAACCCCCGTTTTGGTATTGTAAAAGGGTTTGTATACATGTATGTGTTGTGGCGCAATGAACAGCGTTTCAGACTACGGATCAGATAATTCTAAGTACAAATCCTGGCAAGCTCGTTATTCAAGACTAAGTAATATTTTAAAAACCAGAACTAGCTTCCAACCAAAACAGTTAAAACCAGATTAAAAAGCCTGTTTTGTAACAATAGAAAGATGTTGTCAAACTTGAATAATTTGAATCGACAATATCTATTGATTCTAAGTTCGAAATCAATCCTAGCCAGTCGCCACTTCTTTTGATTTTAAAATGTTCGACATGTTGTTTAAGTAAATGATCTGTTTATTTTGCTAGGTGATGTCACAACTGGAGACTGGAGTGTAGATGCCAAGGAACGTCTAGCAGGTGAAAGTGACGATTAATATATCCAAGATAGCGATGATAATGAGGTTGACATTATGCCCCTATTGTCCATGTAAGTGTAATCACTGCTTTGCATTGTATCAATGAGACTCTGAAAGGGTCCAAAATAGCACTCTGCCGGAAACATCTGCCAAATTTATTACTTGTTGTTTATAGTTAGGAGCAAAGGATTTTTTTGAAATGATCATAATTTTAGTAATTGATTTAATACTGCTTTTAAAAACAATAACGGAAGAAAAACACCGAGGTTGCCAGGATTCGAACCTGGAATCTTCTGATCCGTAGTTAGACGCGTTTTTTTATAGGGGGGTAGGGGTTTGGAGTCAGACGCATTATCCATTGCACAACAAGTCGTATGACAATGAAGAAACAAAGGCCTGTAACATGAGGTTGTTTCAATTTTTACTTTAATTGGATACTAGTAATTAATATCTTCTTGCTACTCAATTTTACTTCTTTGCTCTTTAAAGTCGGCGATTTTTATATTTCACTAAACGTATACCTCTTACGCATTCTGTGTGGTTGTTTGTGTGTATTCTGATTCGTATTTCGTCAATACTTCCACACGAAACATTTTGTGATATATCTAGGTTTTACGTTAACTCTCTATGTACAAGAAAGCATATGACGTAATGACATGATTTAAACAAGTCCTATTGTCGCTATCGGTGGTCATAATTACAGGGATTTGTGGTGTAGCAATCACTGGTAAGGGGGTTCAATGTAAACTTTCCATATCATATACATTAGAAATCAGAGTTACCGGGATTGCCTTCACAGACTCACAGACAAATAAAATGAAATATATTCCTAACTCCTCTTTATAAGTGATAATATTAATCCAAGTAAATTTATGAATGTTCTAAAGTTACGTATGTATTCTGTTAAAATTATTTAAGGATTAACTTGAATAGATTTTTATGTTATGGGGATATACAAAATGTAACACAAAAATCTGAGTGTATTCTAAATAAACTGCGAAGCGGTTTATGATGAGAGTACACTCAGATGTTTGTGTTATATCTCCATAACATAAAAAATATTCAAATTAATCCTTTTAATTCAATTTACTACAGATAATCTCTTCAAAATTCAAAATTCATTTTGGGACTCTTTTGTCTATGAAATCTTTACGCCGTCATCTCAGCCTATCAGAAGAAATGTTAAAACGGCGACGCCAATTTTTCCTTTGTGGGCTGATAAAGTAAATTTTTAAGCCAATGGAAATGCTCGTAACAAGCAAAATTGAATTGTTAAATACTAATCTTTGATAAAAATGCAAAGATATATATCAAATAATATATATCTTTAAAAAGATCGAGTTTGGTTGATATATATATTCTGCAGTAACAATCTTATTGGTTTACCCATAATTTTTCTTGATACATTCACTTATATCTATGTTTGTATGTTTACTTCCGTCTTCGATACTCAGAGGTCACTGTTGAAATATATCATAGATATACCAATGGTGATAGTAACCCCGTAATATCGAGGATTGTTTCCGTCTGGATACTCTTTCATTGATAATTGTACGAGACGTCCCTACTATCCTATCTGACTTCTAAAATATAGGACGTACTTGCCAGCGATTGTCCCTATGGAAATCTCTATTTTGCAATGGTATGTGGAGAAGTAACAATTAACTGGAGAGAGGGTGGGTGATGAAGGAGAGCTTGAATGAAAGATGGGTAGAGAAAATGACGGTAAAATTGACCTTACTTATCATCATTGTTCGATATTTTGTCTTACCTGTATTGTCAACATATATTTGTTTACAATCGAGTAATTGGATTGATGTTCATTTACATGAATGCACTTTCTGATAATCAACAGAAGGGTCATAAATCTAATAAATCAATAACATACACAACACAACTTAGCGCATTTGGTCAAAGTTTCTAAAAAAACGTTTCGTTTTGAACAAGACCTCGATTTATGCATTTTCTTTCATACTTACACGTGTAATACTGACTGGTCTAGGGCAATACACTCATGTCGCCTGAGACTGTATTGCATGGCTACAATAAAGCCTCGTGACGTAACGGCGTCAACAAAATCTCTATTTCCTCTGTAAAATTTCAACATTTTTTTCCCCACAAAATTAACTGGTTTTACTTTAAAAGATGCAAGTAACGGAATTTGTGTTGAAAATATCACGTAATTTTTCAAGTATGGAAAATTGACTTCCAGTCGTGGATTTCTTCGAATATATTTAAAAATGGCGGGATATGAAAGAAAAATACTCTTTTATAAGTGGATATGAAGGATAGGGATATTCTACCCTCGGGATCACAAAATGTTGCAAAACCCTTAGCAAGCCTGATGTTTTACTACATTTTGTGACCCTCGGGTAGAATATCCCTATCCTTCATATCCACATATGAAAGAGTCTTATAATATATTATAGTTTCTAACGTGACTGTCATTTTTGTTATATCTCGTTGACAATATATTATTACAAAATAAACTTTTCGAATGTTTTTGTTGTTTTCGTTGGTAAAATTATTAAGGCCATAAATAAGAGAAAACGGAAAAAAACGAGCTTGCCAGGATTCGAACCTGGAATCTTCTGATCCGTAGTCAGACGCGTTATCCATTGCACCACAAGCCCCATATGTCCTAATAATTGACACAAGGATTATCTCAAGGAGCGATAATTATAAATGCAATTTGAAATATTTGTTTTTAGAGAAAAAAAATCTTTGAGTGAATTGCAGATTGCTCTGTATATAATTATCGTTCTTAAGGAAGTTTACGACCATTATTTTCAAATGCCAAATAGTTACCAGTGTTGGAATAGGTGAGTATAAAATCAGAACCTGTAAAACCGGGTATCAGAAATAGAGCGAAATTTACCATACACAACAATGATGTTTTGAAATCAGGATTTTTTAAAGCTACATGTGTCCTATCTGAACGGAATTCCACCATTTATTTTTGCTCGGTAATCTATTGAAACCCATCAGGTTTGATGACTTAAGCTGTGGACATCATTCAATGGACGGACAACTATGTATGGAGCCTTATAAACATTAGTTATAACACATAATTTATGCACTGTAAAATTTTATGCTTTAAGTACGTTTAGAATGAAACATACAAGCACAAACCACTTTTGTGCAATGAAATTGTAGCCTTCAGCTTGGCTTCATGGTCTGACCGTATATACTCATTTCAATACACAGTACTGCCAAAATAATTTTTAAACTCGTTATTGTTCTTACACAAAATGTATAAAATTAAAACCTTAGCATTATAAATATTGTAATTATGAAAAGCTCTTCTGGATTCGTTAGTATGAAAATCACGGCGCATATAATTTTAAGGATACAGATGTAGTAATTAGTTTAAAGTTAGACGTATTATCAATTCCTGGACAATTCTAAATAGATATTGTAAATCCTAATTTCATAACGCGGGTCGCGCTAAATACTACACAGTAGTTGACTATCACTACGCTACACGCAAAAACAGCGAAATGAACATTCAGAGAAATATATTACATATATTTAGTAGAGTAACTTCCTTTTATGTCATAAATGTTCTAAAATTATAATAATTATTTATAAACTTAAAATTTTGATTGGGAAACGTTAAATGTCTTTTAAAGAAAATATTGATAATATCGTTTTTTTACTTATATTAATTAACATGGTGTACTGGTGTCACCATGGAATACATACCAAAACAGTAATCCAGTGCTGGGACACTGAGATAAGGGAGATAACTCTTGCACACATACGAACTAATCTAATAGATGTATGGAAAGTAATAAATAAGGATATTTTCAAAATAGAAACTCTAGCCGTTAAATCATATTAACCGAGTCCATATGTATTTAGACAAACTATTGAGATGTTTTGTACATGTGTATTAATTTGTTCTACTGTAAACTGCAAGAAAATGATTTTAGTAAAGTATTGTCAATCACTCGATTATAAAGACCGAGATACTGAAGAGACAAGTTTGAGAAAATATGTAACAGTGATTGTAGTCTATATGCACAGTGATATATACGACTGCCCTTCTTCCCAATCATCTGCCCACACTGTCTTTCAAAGTCATCTTCTCCTCCATTATCCACCCTTTCTCAAGCTCACTTGTTACTTTTCAACATGTCAAAAATGGGGAGTCCCAAGGAAAAACTAATTATTTGAACAACATACATCTATGTAAGTAAAGAACATTCATAAATTAACTCGGATTTATATTACCAACCTTGTAAATTATGATAGAGGTAGTTTGACTTGTTTAAATTATGTCATTATGTCCTATGTTTTCTTGTACATAGATTTATTACAAATTATTTCGATTATTACAAATAACAAAATCTCACAGAATAACTATGGACACATGTTAGGTCAAAGTTTATTAAGCTATTGAAATCGGTGATATTGAAAAGTAAACAAGGACAATTGGTTTTAATCACTGCATCAAGCAAAGATTAATTGGTCAATTTAAGTAAAATTTAAACAACCACATGTTTCAAGCCCATGTTACGACATTGGTGTAGGGCTTGTGGCGCAATGGATAACGTTTCTGACTACGGATCAGAAGATTCCAGCTCGAATTCTGGCAAGCTCGTTTTTTTACCTTTGTTATATCATTTTGGGGCTAAATCATATAAGCTTTCATTGTAATTAATCAAAATCATTTCAACAAGTTGTTTTGTGACAATATATTGTCAAAAAGACTATTTAAAAAAAAAAAAAAAACTTTGATATTTCCCTACCCGGTATTTCAGCACAGGTAATTATGTGGCCTAAAACAAAAATGGCCATAAACTTCCTTAGAAACGATAACCGATATACAAGGGCATCTGCAAGTCATTTGAAAGATTTTTTGTCTCTATATGAATAGTTTTAACTTGCATTGTCAGTTTTAAGGAAATAAGCATAGCTCATCGACGAACTATGTAACTGTTTGGTTACACGATTACTGTTAACCGCGTGTCAGTAATTAGAACACATGGGGCTTGTGGCGCAATGGATAACGCGTCTGACTACGGATCAGAAGATTCCAGGTTCGAATCCTGGCAAGCTCGTACTTTTTCCAGGTTTATCATTTATAATAAAGTATACATGTATTAGCTTTCATCGTAAACAATTAAAACCAGTTCAAAAAGTTTGTTTTGTGACAACTTTTATAGTCACCTAATCCAATGTTTGTTGTGTACTATTGTTGTTTTATTAATTAATTTATTCTCTTGCTGCGAATTGCAACATTAATTTTAATGTACAGCATGTCAATCACTCGATGTATAAAACGAAAGGAAATTTGAACATGGTCGAATTTAAGATAAAAAGGAAAATTCAAGAAATAAATCAAAATAATAAATCATTATCATTATCATCTAAATACCGTACAAAAGTGTGTCATGAGAAGATAAATTTGTAATAATACATAAAAATTGTGCAATTGCTGTATCTGGTTCCAAGTCCATGTTGAGAAAGGAGGGATCAAACTAAATCTTAGTCTGTAGATTGTAAGAAAGTCCATTGATTTTAATGTATCTCATGAAAATCAATTGGTTTTAAAGAAACATATGTTGAAAATAAGACAAAACATTCAATATTGATGTGAGATGAAATTGCATCTTTGATTACTTTAAAACATAGTCTTTACGACTGTCATTTTATTCTACTGTCTGCACCACAAGTCTTTTACACTCAACCTCTCCTCCATCACCCATTCTCTCTCAGGCTCACGTGTTACCTCTCCCTACAACTAGGAACTCACACCTCAAAATCTAAGTAGAGACCTCTCATATACCTAACAACCTAAGAGTATCAAGTCGAAAACTATCCTCGATACTGCAGGGGTTACTATCACTGACGCGATATCATGTTGATATTACACCAATGGTATATAGTAACCCCTTGTCCAGGAGTTTGAAAGGAAACAAACGTAAATGTAAGTGTAGTATTAGTACACTGTAACAATCTCTATTTGTGTCAGGTAAAACTAGGGGAAGGCCAGTAGGGGTTTAGGGGAGCTTTGATTACACGTTGGTACATTGTGCACCTGTGTTTGAAAGCGAACAAATACACGCCACCAGAATGCTTTCTTCATATTATATATCAACAGAAATCGATCTTTCTAAATATCCATATTTCCATATTTTTGAATATATATCGTAGTATTATTTTCAAAACCTTATGTTTAACTTTTTTAACAGAAAAATAGTATTAAGTAAATTTAGAACATTCATCAATTAATTTAGATGTATATAGTTGCCTACAAAATGGATTTTTTTGTTTTATTTCGTTTTATTTTCTTTCTCGATAAAGACAATCCCGGTAACTCTTCCCACTATACCTACGTCACTATATATATATCATTTGGATAATCTAAAGTAAATCCCCTTACCTATGATTACTACTACCAATCCCTGTAATTATTACCACCGATAGCGGCAACTGGACTTACTATCAGTATGTCATACGTTTTCTTATACATAAAGAGATATCACAAAAAGTTTCGGGAGGGGGGGGGGGGTAAAGTATCGACGACATACGATTCATAACACACTAAAAATCACATAGAAGAACTATGAATACGTGTGAGGTGTTATTTTATTGTGCTATCAAAGTTGATGATATTAAAGGGTAAACAAGGATTATTTGACATTAGTATCAGTAAATATTGAAACCATCTCATGTTATAAGACCATCTCATGTCGTTGTAATAGGGCTTGTGGCGCAATGGATAACGCGTCTGACTACTATTTTTTAAAACTATTTACGAAGTTGTGAGTCCTATGATTATGTATTGCCTGTATTTACAGTATTTACAGTATTAGTGCAGATGCTTCTATGATTATTTTTATTTGTTTGTTTTGTGAGGAACCTCGGGGGACCCAACCCCCGGGGCCCTATTGACGGGAAAAATAAAATTATTTTTATCCTTAAAAAAACCGCGTCTGACTACGGATCAGAAGATTCCAGGTTCGAATCCTGGCAAGCTCGTCAGTTTTCCTGGCTTATCACTTTATTTTTATAATAAAGTATATTAGATTTCATTATAATTAAACAAATAAACCTGTTCTAAAAGTTTGTTTTGTGACAACTTTTATAGAAACCTATTCCAACACAGGTAACTATGTGGACAAATAAGTCAAATATATCACGTTCATATTTAAAACTAAACATATTTTGAAACGTTGAACAAGTACATTAAATAATAATAAATGTTAATTAGTTTGTTATCTTGCTGTAAATTGTAAGAAAGAACATTGATTTTAATGTATATTACGATAATTAATTGATTTTAAAGAAAGAGATATTGAAAATAAGACAAAATAGTCAACATTAATATTAGATGCAATGACATCTTCAATTACTTTAAAACATAGTTTATACGACAGTAATTTTATTCTACACATCTGTATCGCATGTCTCTCACACTCAGAATCTCCTCCATCACCCATCCTCCTCAAACTTACGTGTTACCTCTCCCGACAACTAGGATCTCACACATCAAAATCTTAGAAGAGATCTCTTCTACACCTAACAACTTAAGAGTATCAAGTCGAAAACCACCCTCGACAATCCGAGGGTTACCATCACTGACGTTATATTATGTTGATATTTACATCAATGGTATAAAGTAACCCCTTGTACAGGAGTTTCAAGGGAAACAAACGTAGATGTAAGTGTCGTATTAGTACACTGTAACAATCTCCATGTGTGTCAGTTATAACTAGGGGAAGGTCAATAGGGGTTTAGGGGAGCTTTGATTACACGTTGGTACATTGTGCACCTGTGTTTGAAAGCTAACAAATACACGCCACCAGAATGTTTGCTTCATATTATGTATCAACAGAAATCGATAATTCTAAATATTCATATTTTTACATATATATCTTAGCATTACTATCAAAGGCTTATGTTTAACTATTTAACAGAATATATATTAAGTAAGTTTAGAACATTCACCAATTAATCTAGATGCATATAGTTGCTTACAAAATGGATTGTTTCTTGCTTTTTGTTTTATTTCGTTTTCTTTCTTTTCTTTGTAAGGCAATCCAGGTAACTCTTCCTACTGTACCTACATAACTATGTATATATCATGTGGACAATTTGGTCTACCCTTAATCCTTTATCTATGATTACTACTACCAATCCCGGTAATTACCACCACAGATACCGGCAACTTGACTTATCATCATTATGTCATACGTTTGTTTTGTACATAGAGAGATATCACAAAAAGTTTCGGGAGGTAAAAGTATCGACGGCATACGATTCGTAATACACTGAAAAATCAGACAGAAAAACTCTGAATACGTTTGAGGTCTAAATTTATTGAGATATCAAAATCGGTTATATAAAAGAGTAAACAAGGACAATTGGACATTATAGTGTCAGTCAACATTTAAACAATCTCATGTTCAGCCCCTCTCATTACGTTGGAATAGGGCTTGTGGCGCAATGGATAACGCGTCTGACTACGGATCAGAAGATTCTAGGTTCGAATCCTGGCAAGCTCGTCATTTTTCCTGGATTATCGTTTTACAATAAAGTATATTAGCTTTCATCGTAAATAATTAAAAAAAAATTTTTTAAGTTTGTTTTGTGACAACTTCTATAGACACCTATTCCAACACTGGTAACTATGGGGACAAATAAGTCAAATATATCACGTTCATATTTAAAACTAAACATATTTTGAAACTTTGAACAAGTACATTAAATAATAATAAATGATAATTGATTTATTATCTTGCTGTAAATTGTAAGAAAGTACATTGATTTTAATGTATATCACGACCATCAATTGATTTTAAAGAAAGAGATGTTGAAAATAAGACAAAATAGTCAACATTCATATTAGATGCAATGACATCTTGCATTACTTAAAAACGTAGTCTATACGACAGTCATTTTGTTCTACACATCAACATCGCATGCCTCTCACACTCAACCTTTCCTCCATCAACCATCCTTCCTCAAGCTCACGTGTTACCTCTCCCGACAACAAGGAACTCTCACATCAAAATCTTAGTAGAGACCTCTCATACACCTAAAAACGTAAGAGTATCAAGTCGAAAACCACCCTCGACACTCCAGGGGTTACTATCACTGACGCGATATCATGTTGATATTATACCAATTGTATATAGTAACCCCTTGTACAGGAGTTTGAAAGGAAACAAACGTAGATGTAAGTGTAGTATTAGTACACTGTACAATCCCCATTTGTGTCAGGTAAAACTAGGGGAAGGCCAATAGGGGTTTAGGAGAGCTTTGATTACACGTTGGTACATTGTGCACCTGTGTTTGAAAGTAAGCAAATACACGCCACCAGAATGTTTGCTTCATATTATATAGCAACAGAAATCGATCTTTCTAAATAATCATATTTTAAACATATATCTTAGCATTGTTATGAAAGACATCGGTTAAACTATTTTAATAAAATATTTATTAAGTAAATTTAGAACATTCTTCAATTAATTTAGATGCATATAGTTGCTTACAAAATGGATTGTTTCTTGCTTTTTGTTTTATTTCGCTTTATTTCTTTTCTATGTAAGGCAATCCAGGTAACTCTTCCTACTATACCTACATAACTATGTATACATCATGTGGACAATTTGGCCTACCCTTTAATCCCTTATCTATTATTACTACTACCAATCCCGGTAATTATCACCACAGATACCGGCAACTTGACTTATCATCATTATGTCAATTCAATTCATTTTATTCCGTGGACCTTACGGTCCATAAGTACAAATGACATCATGTAAAATATACAATTGATATAACAAAAGAGATGGAGAGTGATTTATATAATAGATATAAATTTCCAGCCAAATGTCTCAACTTTTTAACTTTTCTGACCTTTTCTTAAAAGCAAAATGAATGAATTTACCAGTATTTTGTAATTCTTTAACGTTTTTAACGCTTAATAGTTTAACTTATTTAAAAACACTTGGTCTTCTGTAATAATATTTCTTAATATACTTTTGGCGTAAATCAACATAAAATGGACATTGTAATAGAAAGTGATATTCATCTTCAAGTTCATTTAAATCACAACATATACACAATCTATTCTCTCGTAGGATATTTTGTATGTCATACGTTTGTTTTGTACATAGAGAAATATCACAAAAAGTTTCAGGAGGTAAAAGTATCGACGACATACGATTCGTAGTACACTTAAAAATCAGACAGAAAAACTCTGAATACGTTTGAGGTCTAAATTTATTAAGATATCAAAATCGGTAATATAAAAGAGTAAACAAGGACAATTGGACATTATAGTGTCAGTAAACATTTAAACAATCTTATGTTCAGCTCCTCTCATTACGTTGGAATAGGGATGAGAAATGCCCTTGTCCACTCTTCTATATTGTTAATTTTTCGTTTGCTTTGGGTAGATTTGACTTGTAATACCCCATTTCCTAATACCCAAATTCTGCCTAACAGCTGACAGTGATTCCTGGATCAAGTAAGGCCCTAATTCTATGTATTCATTTTTCCAGATCTTTTCTTTCAGTGTTTGATGAATATTCTCACCTAGACATGATGATACACTAACCATAGAAAGGGGGCAAAATCAGCAAGATCCATACCTAGAATCTCCAGAGACTGTGTTCTGGACTTGTTCCGGTGCTGGAGCTGGCGAGGGTGTTGGGGTCAGCGAGGCTGCATGTGATAACCTCCTTGAGCTTGCAATTGGAACCTGGTCGGGTTGATCTCCGGAAAGGCTTGCATGATGAGGTACAGGTGTCATCAATGGTTCCTCTATGGTAGATGGTACCGACACTGTTGAACGGTTATGGCCTCGCCCTCTTTGACAGTGGTTTAATACCTTTTGCCCTGGGCATGCTGATTATCTGTAGATCTCATAAAAACACATAATAATTCAATACATTATCCGTGCCATAGACACCATATTATTTATGCCTATTCAGATCCCAAAACAATAATAGACTTTTTTTTAAATGTGGTTTCGTAATTAAGCATAATTATCTTTGATGAAATATTCGTTTTTTTATTTAAAATTGTATTGATAGCTATTTATTATACTAATTACTAAAAACACGTTAATAACTTTGTTACAAGAGAGGTCGTTTAGTCGGCCATTGATTCACATCGCTACTCCATGCTGGTCTCCGGCATCCGAAATTAAAAATCCAGCGTAATCACACTTGACTCAAAACATCGAACTCCGAGACCGCTAGACAATCATCTCAGTATCATCAGGTTTCTAAAGTATGTAAAAATTGCAACGATAACTTGATACCTTAACAAACAATACTTACGAAAACCTTTCTTGAAAATTTTTCCCTTGCAGATTTGTTCAAGCCGCGACGAAGAAAGGAAGTGTTCACCACGCATGCTTACTGAGAGAGAAACGCGTTATAACTAAATGCTACTACTTCGGTAGAAATGACACACACCGGGCTGTAACGAATATTATGGCCCCAAAACCTGCACACTTAACATTCCATCGAAACTGAATGAAATTCTTGCTCCTTTAATAAATTGATTTATTTGTTACAACATAAATCTAATGATCTCAACGATGACTTAGAATCCATTTATAATTGGGCTAAACTTTGGAAAATTCATTTTAATCCACAGAAAACTGTTGCTTTATCTGTTTCAAGGAAAAAGAGATACCATCCACCACTTATCTTTAATAATCAAATAATTAATGAACATGTTTTCCACAAACATCTTGGTGTTATTTTTAACTCAAATGGAAGCTGGGGTGATCATATTAAATATATATATGATACTGCTTGTAAAAGACTTAATATCTTGCGCATGCTTAAACACAAAATTGACAGGAAATCGTTGGAATCTTTATATCTCTCTTTCATCCGCCCCATCTTAGAATATGCCTCTTCTGTGTGGGATAACTGTAATATTGGAGACGAAAAACTTCTTGAATCTGTCCAAATTGATGCAATAAAAATTATTACTGGCCTCAGAAGTGGAACGTCTCATCAAATATTATATTATGAATCTGGGTTTGAAAAATTAAAAGATAGACGTAATAGACATAAACTCATTTTAATGTACAAAATAATAAATCACTTAACGGCTGACTATCTATATCACACTATTGAACCCTATATTAATAATAATGTTACTCACCGACTTCGCACTAATAGATTCTTTAATATTCCTCCATCCAGAACATGCACCTATGACCGTAGTTTCTTTCCCGATACAATGCGCCTATGGAATAATCTTGACCATTCTATTACCTCATCCCCTACTCTTAGTACTTTTAAAAAGAATTTAAATAAAACTCAAACACACTCTAATAGTAATGCTGTTAACTTCACCTCCTGTAATCCAAGAAAACTTAATATAATACTATGTCAATTACGTAATAATGCGAGCAATCTAAACTTTGACAAATATAAAGACCACCTTATTGATGACCCTGCTTGTTCCTGTGGCGCTGCTTGTGAAAATGCTGATCACTATTTTTTCTTCTGTCCTCTTTTTACTGACTCCAGACACTTTATTACTAACATTGCTAATCATTTCAATCATATCTCTTCTAAACTATTAACATCTGGTGATACCCAATTATCTATTGAAGAGAATCAATTCATCCTTTCTAATGTGACTAATTATATCTCTGCCACTAACAGATTCAATTAATCCTAGCTATCCTGTTAAATTTGTTATTTAGTCATATACTTACTATAAATATACTTATTTATGAATATCATATGCTAATCTTCTTGATGTAAGTTTAATCTTATATCTTTAATCGATGAATCTGAGTAAAGCTACACTATGTGTGTATGTGTGTGAGAGAGGGGTATGTATGTGATTGTTTATATGTATATATTCACTTACATTAATCCTGTAATATTGTCTATTTATGTATGTAAATATGTATGCAATGTAACCTCCGGGACGGGAGATGACTTATATAGGCTTGCCTGTTGTCAGATCCCTTTAATATTTGTTATTAATAAAATATGTTGAAATATAAAGAGCGAAAGTGATAGACCATACAACTTTAAACATCACATTGTTTCTTTTTCTTTTATTCAAAAGTCAAGTGCTTGTTGCCATTGAGTGCACTTATTGATAGTGCTTGTTGCCATTGAGTGCACTTATTGATAGTGCTTATTGACATTGAGTACACTTATTAATAGTGCTTATTGACATTGAGTACACTTATTGATAGTGCTGATTGACATTATAGTTCTCCGGATAAGATAAGTGAGTTATCATTCTCCATTCTCCAGACTTTTTAGGAACAACACCCACCGGGGAAAGGCGCAAGTTATTTAAAGGCTTGTCAACGAAAGGACCTGCTACTCTTCCTAACCTAACCTCCGATTCAATTTTCTCAGCCAAAGCTGCTTGGTGGTCTACTGCTGATTTAAGATTAGTATAATCCAAAGAAATACGGGTTCCTAAATATTCTAAGCGAAAACCAAATTCAAAACCTTTTGCTAACTCTGCACCCTCAACCCTCAATGGGTAATTCTCCAAGTGAACCTTAAGAGGGTGTAACCTAATTGGGGTTGCCCCTAGGTCCCATATTTTGACCTTTGGGTCTGGTATTGCCTTGCTGCTGATCTTGCCCTGTGAATCTGTGGGGTTGTAATAACGAAAATTTGGATTATTCCCCCTTATGCCTTGCCCTTTGAACCTAAAATTGGACTACTATACTGATGTTGCGGATTTGCATTAAACCCACAGCGACATGCTGGATGAGCACCATTACACTTGATGCAGGTGTGTAGATATTGGCAATTATTTCTCCTACACTGCCCTTGATAATTGAAGCTGTAACATTTGCTACTAAGGGAAGGGTTAGGTGTTTGAATACTCCTCGGTGCACCAGACACCAAAAGCTGTCATAATTCAGAAGACCGCATAGGAGTGCGCACTTGTTTTAACCGAAACTGAATATCATAATTCCTCCAACCAACACCCTCAAAATGCTCAGCTGCAAACCTAACAATACTCATATATTTGAGGAACTCTTGGTGTCTTTCTGGGCATTTGCATAAATAGACACTGGTAAAAATGAGAAATGCCCTTGTCCACTCTTCTATATTGTTAATTTTTCGTTTGCTTTGGGTAGATTTGACTTGTAATACCCCATTTCCTAATACCAAATTCTGCCTAACAGCTGACAGTGATTCTGGATCAAGTAAGGCCCCTAATTCTATGTATTCATTTTTCCAGATCTTTTCTTTCAGTGTTTGATGAATATTCTCACCTAGACATGATGATACACTAACCATAGAAAGGGGGCAAAATCAGCAAGATCCATACCTAGATCTCCAGAGACTGTGTTCTGGACTTGTTCCGGTGCTGGAGCTGGCGAGGGTGTTGGGGTCAGCGAGGCTGCATGTGATAACCTCCTTGAGCTTGCAATTGGAACCTGGTCGGGTTGATCTCCGGAAAGGCTTGCATGATGAGGTACAGGTGTCATCAATGGTTCCTCTATGGTAGATGGTACCGACACTGTTGAACGGTATGGCCTCGCCCTCTTTGACAGTGGTTTAATACCTTTTGCCCTGGGCATGCTGATTATCTGTAGATCTCATAAAAACACATATAATTCAATACATTATCCGTGCCATAGACACCATATTATTTATGCCTATTCAGATCCCAAAACAATAATAGACTTTTTTAAATGTGGTTCGTAATTAAGCATAATTATCTTTGATGAAATATTCGTTTTTTATTAAAATTGTATTTGATAGCTATTTATTATACTAATTACTAAAAACACGTTAATAACTTTGTTACAAGAGAGGTCGTTTAGTCGGCCATTGATTCACATCGCTACTCCATGCTGTCTCCGGCACCCGAAATTAAAAATCCAGCGTAATCACACTTGACTCAAAACATCGAACTCCGAGACCGCTAGACAATCATCTCAGTATCATCAGGTTTCTAAAGTATGTAAAAATTGCAACGATAACTTGATACCTTACCAACAATACTTACGAAAACCTTTCTTGAAAATTTTTCCTTGCAGATTTGTTCAAGCCGCGACGAAGAAGGAAGTGTTCACCACGCATGCTTACTGAGAGAGAACGCGTTATACTAAATGCTACTACTTCCGGTAGAAATGACACACACCGGCTGTAACGAATATTATGGCCCCAAACATGCACAACTTAACATTCCATCGAAACTGAATGAAATTCTTGCTCCTTTAATAAATTGATTTATTTGTTACACAATAAATCTTATTATATAATAGATATAAATTTCCAGCCAAATGTCTCAACTTTTTAACTTTTCTGACCTTTTCTTAAAAACAGAATGAATAAATTAACCAGTATTTTGTAATTCTTTAACGTTGTTAACGCTTAATAATTTAACTTATTTAAAAACACTTGGTCTTCTGTAATAATATTTCTTAATATACTTTTGGCGTAAATCAACATAAAATGGACATTGTAATAGAAAGTGATATTCATCTTCAAGTTTATTTAAATCACAACATATACACAATCTATTCTCTCGTAGGATATTTTGTATGTCATACGTTTGTTTTGTACATAGAGAAATATCACAAAAAGTTTCGGGAGGTAAAAGTATCGACGACATACGATTCGTAGTACACTTAAAAATCAGACAGAAAAACTCTGAATACGTTTGAGGTCTAAATTTAATAAGATATCAAAATCGGTAATATAAAAGAGTAAACAAGGACAATTGGACATTATAGTGTCAGTAAACATTTAAACAATCTTATGTTCAGCTCCTCTCATTACGTTGGAATAGGGCTTGTGGCGCAATGGATAACGCGTCTGACTACGGATCAGAAGATTCCAGGTTCGAATCCTGGCAAGCTCGTTTATTTTACCTGGGTTATCATTTTAGACTAGCTCATAGTAGACTATTTACAGTTAGTTCCGTTACCAGTGATCACTACTTAGTCTCTGTAATGATCGTCTCCAATAGCAGCAGTATGTCTTGTTTAAATGATTTCATTATGTTTTCTTCTTCATAGCGAGCTAACTCACAAAAAGTATTGACGAGACACGAATCATAATACACATAAAACACCACACAGAAGAAACTTAAATACGTGTGAGGTCTAAATGTAGTGTAATATAAACATTACTGATATCAAATAATAAAATGATAATTGAAAAAGATGATATGACCAATTTAAGTAAACTTTGAAACAAGTCTCATTTTATAAGCCCGTGTTGCCCAATGGTAATGGGGCTTGTGGCGCAGCGCAATGGATAATACGTCTGACTACGGATCAGAAGATTCTAGGTTCGAATTCTGGCAAGCTCGTAATTTTTACTGGCTTATCATTTTAGAATAAAGTATATTAGCTTTCATCGTAAACAATTAAAACCAGTTCAAAAAGATTGTTTTATGACAACTTTTATTGTTAGCTTTTTAAACACTGGTAACTACGTGGACAAATAAGTCAAATATATCGAGTTTATGTTTAAAACTAGCACATTTTGTAACGCTGACCAAATACATTAAAGCGATGGATAAATAAATAATAATAATTGCAAATTGATATATTATCTAGCTGTAGATTGTAAGAAAGTACATAGGTTTTTTTTATGTATCTCATGAAAATCAATTGATTTTAAAGAAACGGGTGTTGAAAATAAGAATCAATATCCAACATTAATATAAGATGAAATTGCATCATTAATTACTTTGAAACATAGTCTATACGACTGTCATTTTATTCTACTGTCTGCACCAGATGTCGTTTACGCTCAACCTCTTCTCCATCACCCATCCTCCCTCAAACTTACGTGTTTCCTCTCCCGACAACTAGGAACTCACACATCAAAATCTTAGTAGAGACCTCTCCTACACCTAACAACGTAAGAGAATCAAGTCGAAAACCACCCTCGACAATCCAGGGGTTACTATCACTGACGCTATATCATGTTGATATTTACACCAATGGTATATATTAACCCCTAATCCAGGAGTTTCAAGGGAAACAAACGTAGATGTAAGTGTAGTATTAGTACACTGTAACAATCTGCATTTGTGTCAGGTAAAACTAGGAGAAGGCCAATAGGGGTTTAGGGGAGCTTTGATTACACGTTGGTACATTGTTCACCTGTGTTTGAAAGCGGACAAATACACGCCACCAGAATGCTTGCTTCATATTATATATCAACAGAAATCGATCTTTCTAAATATTCATATTTCTAAATATATATCTTAGTATTATTTTCAAAATCTTATGTTTAACTTTTTTAACAGAATAATAGTATTAAGTAAATTTAGAACATTCATCAATTAATTTAGATGTATTGCCTACAAAATGGATTGTTTTTGTTTTATTTTGTTTTATTTTATTTCTCAATAAAGACAATCCCGTTAACTCTTCCCATTATACTTACGTCACTATATATATATATCATTTGGATAATCTAAAGTAAATCCCCTTACCTATGATTACTACTACCAATCCCTGTAATTATTACCACCGATAGCGGCAACTGGACTTACTATCAGTATGTCATACGTTTTCTTATAAATAAAGAGATATCACAAAAAAGTTTCGGGAGGGGGAGGGGAAGGGGGGTAAAGTATCGACGACATACGATTCATAACACACTAAAAATCACATAGAAGAACTATGAATACGTGTGAGGTGTTATTTTATTGGGATATAAAAATTGGTGATATTAATGGGTAAACAAGGACAATTTGACATTATTATCAGTAAATATTGAAACAATCTCATGTTATAAGCCTCTCTCATGTCATTGTAATAGGGCTTGTGGCGCAATGGATAACGCGTCTGACTACGGATCAGATATACTTCCGGTTTAGGATGTGAATGGACGGCGATTTCGTTGTTCACAAAGTTCAATCGTAAGTCAATCTTTACGTTTGGGTATATAATCCAAATTGTTGCATTGTATTAACATATACATTTGTGCTTCGTATAAAACTGTGTAAATGTAATTCTGTGGCTGGTGCTCTAGCTTTTTGAGCCATTTTATGATGGACTCGGCCAGAGGCGGCCAAAATGGCCGCACGAAATTTTACAAGAAGGACTGCACGTACTTGGTGAATGTACGGGACAATAAATCAGTCCTTCCTATGGAACTTATTCGAGCAATTGAGGAAATATGTGATGTTGGTTCATTATATGCATGTGTGCCTAAGGGTGGGGACTCGTATGAAGTGACAATGAATGGAATGGCTAGCGGACAATTTTTATTAAATGGGTTTGAAGTGAAGGGGCGTACGTGTGAGGTCACAGAAGTGGTAAAATCGTATTTAGTAGTATCCTTTCTGCATATTCCTGCCTATATTTCGGATGATGAAATAAAAAACAAATTGTTGCAGTTAGGAGTGACTGTGCATTCTGTGATTCTCCGATCAAACGTAGATGCTATCCGGGTACCGACATAGCGGACGGCACGCGCATCGTGAAGGTCAAACTACCCCCCGACTTGCCATCACTACCTAACACTGTGAGAATTGAGAATGCATATTACCGAGTTGTACATAACGATCAAAAGAGAATGTGCACTATGTGTCATTCTGTGGATCATGTGTTAAGGGATTGTCCGGAGTTTAAATGCTTCAAATGTAAAGGACAGGGTCACTTTGCGAGAAATTGTACGACCCCACCCTGTACTCGGTGTGGCATAGTCCGTGCCGATTGCATGTGTGACATGTCGCCTGTCAACGTTGACGATCGCGAGGACATGGAGAGTTCTAGGGACAATCATTCACGTGCTCTGTGCGAGGTATGTGGGAAATTTGAATGCCGGTGCGATGACGACACGTGCACAGGCTGTGGTCAGTTTATCTGTGTTTGTGTTGAGGAGAGTCCAGCGGTGGGGAACGATGGTGGTGTTGATGAGGTTGATGATGATGACGACGACAATAACGTCAATATGGAGGAGGGGGAAGCAGGTGATGATGATGATGACGATGATGTTGACGGCGATGACGAAGGCAGCTATGAGGGAAAAATGCAAGAAGATAAAGATGGCGAGAACATTTTGGTAGTAGATACTGGATGTTTAAAGGGGTGTTTTGGGAGAAAAGTGAGGATTCGGTTGGGTCTGACATGGAGGACAGTTCGTTCATCCAGGTGAAAAACAGAAAAAGAAAAACAAAGCAGCAATTCATAAAATTGTCATATACAACCGATTCATCAAAGAAATCTAAACAAAAATAGGGTCCTTTTTGTGTTTTGTTTTTGTTATTTGCATGTTAAAATTTTTGTCATTCAACTGTAATGGACTAAGAGATATTTTTAAATTACAAAAAGTGTTTTTCAATTTTGAAGAAAAGAAAATAGACATTGTTTTTTTACAAGAAACCTTTTGGACAGGCACATTTATTTATCAAGTCCGTGATAAATGGAATGGTAGTGTATTCTACTCAAATGGTAATAATGGCCGGCAAGGTGTAGCTATATTATTAAGCAGTAAATTCAGCGTTGTGCTGTAAAAATTAATTTTGAGACGCTACTAGTCTACTTTCGAACATGAAAATGGATTATGTTAGCAAATTGTCAAGTCCCACTTAGATATTAAGACAACTTAAGATTCAAATGTGTTAAGATATGAATCGTCAATTGCAAATAATATCTTCAGGAATTTCTAAGACATCCGGAAACTGTAGTGTCAGCGGTTTGGAAAAAACAGCAATCATATACCCTGTAAACGCACCCGGTATGTTTTGTAAACCAAATGATGTTTTTACTAATTGATAAGAGGTCAAATAACTGATTACAAATAATAGTTTCTTGTTGGAAAACAATTATAGATGCGTCAAGCCAAATATGAAAAATTTGCTAAAATATTACCATTTTTGAGCTTAAAATCTTATTTTTTTCATTTACTGCGTACACATCACTATTTATATAGGATTATTTGGTCCCTAATTTTTATTTTGAAACCTCATTTGTCTACTTCGGTTGAAAAATGTCTATGACTATTTTTAACTTTTTCGTGCAATTCGAGATAGCGGCCATCTTGATGACGTCATAACCGGAGCTTATACAATGTTAACATTGTTTTTTTTGTTAGTGTTGTTTTCACTGATTGATAAGAGGTCAAATAACTGATTAGAAATAATAGTTTGCTGTTGGCAAACATTTTTGCTGCGTCAAGCCAAATATGAAATATTTGCTTAAAAATGACCATTTTTGAGCTTAAAATCCGATTTTTTCATTCCCTGTGTAGAAACAACTACATATATTGGATTATATGGTCCTGATATGTATTTGTTGTTCTATTGTGGTCATTTTGATGCCTCATTTGTCTTCTTCGGTTGAAAAATGTCGATGTTATGACTATTTTTCAGTCTTTAGTGAAATTTGAGATGGCGGCCATCTTGATGACGTCATAACCGGAGGTTCATCCCAGTTTATACAATGTTACCTCTCGATTTCGTTATCAGTGGGTCATGAGGCTTCAGAAAAACATTGGTTTGTTAAGTCGTGGGGGGGGGGGGGATGTGGACGTGGACACCCCCCCTAGATCCCGGCCTATATATATCATGTGGACAATTTGGCCTACCCTTTAATCCCTTACCTATGATTACTACTACCAATCCCGGTAATTATCACCACAGATACCGGCAACTTGAATTATCATCATTATGTCATACGTTTGTTTTGTACATAGAGAGATATCACAAAAAGTTTCAGGAGGTAAAAGTATCGACGACATACGATTCGTAATACACTTAAAAATCAGACAGAAAAACTCTGAATACGTTTGAGGTCTAAATTTATTGAGATATCAAAATCGGTTATATAAAAAAGTAAACAAGGACAATTGCACATTATAGCTTCAGTAAACATTTAAACAATCTTATGTTCAACCCCTCTCATTACATTGGAATAGGGCTTGTGGCGCAATGGATAACGCGTCTGACTACGGATCAGAAGATTCCAGGTTCGACTCCTGGCAAGCTCGTTTATTTTACCTGGGTCATCATTTTAGACTAGCTCATAGTAGACTATTTACAGTTAGTTCCATTACCAGTGATCACTACTTAGTCTCTGTAATGATCGTCTCCGATAGCAGCAGTATGTCTTGTTTAATGATTTCATTATATTTTCTTGTTCAAAGAGACCTAACTCACGAAATATATTGACGAGACACGAATCATAATACACATAAAACACCACACAGAAGAAAGATAAATACTTGTGAGGTCTAAGTGTAGTGTAATATAAACATTGGTGATATAAAATAGAAAAAAGGACAGTTGGAAACAGATTAAAGATGCTTCACCGCCGACAGAGCTTAAATGGTATTCATCATTTGAACAATAATCGGTGTTTAAAGTGAATAGTCGGGCAAAGAAATCCAGTCTAAATGCGTTCATTGGCCTTCCAAAAGTTCTCACATATTTATACGATGGTCAAGTTCTGCTTACGTTTCCCAGTTCTGACCATTGAAATAAAGAAAAGTTGAAAGCATTGAAAGCGAGGCTGCGTGGAAATGTAACCACGGACATAGTCAGCCGGGAGGACGTTTTAGGATTCCTATACATTCAATTAATTTCTACCTACGCAGACAGATTTTGACGAGAAAGTTTATTTTTCTATTCAATAAGAAATTATACTGGATACATTCACACCATTTTTACCGACTTTAGCCATCCTTGCCCGACTGTTCACTTTAATCTTGTATATATATGTCTGATTAACACAGAAAATAATATCAAATAATTTATTTTGCCTTTGGTGCATGCGCAATCAGTACTTCCTTCCATAAAGGATATAGTGCCACGGAATTTTTTCGGGATGCAATTAATTATTTTTCATATTTTTAACTTTAAGTAAAATTAGAAGCTAGAACTTTTCAATGGTGGTAATGGTGTAAAGTAAGTAACTTTTGAAACTAAAGAAAAATACTAAATCGTCTGCTCCTGTTTTTGATAGTGAAAAAAAAATCATTTGTCAGCGGTGGAGCATCTTTAATTGACCAATTTAAGAAAACTTAGAAACAAGCCTCATCTTATAAGCCCGTGTAGCGCAATTGTAATGGGGCTTGTGGCGCAATGGATAACGCGTCTGACTACGGATCAGAAGATTCCAGGTTCGAATCCTGGCAAGCTCGTTACTTTTTTTCCCCGTCATTAGTTTTTAAAGGCAATTGAAAGGTAGGTGTCGCCCAACCTGATAAATATTCTTATAAAACCCGATAAATGGAAGAAACGATGAAAAAGCGCTATATTATGTGAATATTAAAGATGCTCCACCGCCGGCAGAGCATAAATGATATTCATCATTTGAACAATATTTGTTTTTAATCGTGTATATATATATATAGGTTTAATAAACACAAAAAATAATATAAATAATTTATTTTGCCTTTGGTGCATGTGCAATCAATACTTCATTCCATATAAGATATAGTGCCACGGATTTTTTTCGGGATACAATTAATTATTTTTCATATTTTCAACTTGAAGTAAAATTAGAAGCTCAAACTTTTCAATGCTGTAAATGGTGTTAAGTAAGTAACTTTTGTAACCGAAGAAAAATACCAAATCGTCTGCTCCTATTTTAGATAGTGAAAAATACCATTTGTCAACGGTGGAGCATCTTTAATATACACCAATGGTATACAGTAACCCCTAATCCAGGAGTTTGAAAGGAAACAAACGTAGATGTAAGTGTAGTATTAGTACACTGTACAATCCCCATTGGTGTCAGGTATCTAGGGGAAGGCCAATAGGGGTTTAGGGGAGCTTTGATTACACGTTGGTACATTGTGCACCTGTGTTTGAAAGCGAACAAATACACGCCATCATAATGTTTGCTTCATATTATATATCAACAGAAATCGATCTTTCTAAATATTCATATTTTTACATATATATCTTAGCATTATAATCAAAGGCTTATGTTTAACTATTTAACAGAATATATATTAAGTAAGTTTAGAACATTCACCAATTAATCTAGATGCATATAGTTGCTTACAAAATGGATTGTTTCTTGCTTTTTGTTTTATTTCGTTTTCTTTCTTTTCTTTGTAAGGCAATCCAGGTAACTCTTCCTACTGTACCTACATAACTATGTATATATCATGTGGACAATTTGGCCTACCCTTTAATCCTTTATCTATGATTACTACTACCAATCCCTGTAATTATCGCAACCGATACCGACAACTTGACTTATCATCATTATGTCATACGTTTGTTTTGTACATAAAGAGATATCACAAAAAGTTTCAGGAGGTAAAAGTATCGACGGCATACGGTTCATAATACACTTAAAAATCAGACAGAGGAACTCTGAATACGTATGAGGTCTAAATTTATTGAGATATCAAAATCGGTGATATAAAAGAGTAAACAAGGACAATTAGACATTATAGTGTCAGTAAACATTTAAACAATCTTGTGTTATAAGCCCCTCTCATCACGTTGTAATAGGGCTTGTGGCGCAATGGATAACGCGTCTGACTACGGATAAGAAGATTCCAGGTTCGAATCCTGGCAAGCTCGTTTATTTTATCTGGGTTATCATTTCAGACTAGCTCATAGTAGACTATTTACAGTTAGTTCCATTACCAGTGATCACTACTTAGTCTCTGTAATGATCGTCTCCGATAGCAGCAGTATGTCTTGTTTAAATGATTTCATTATGTTTTCTTGTACATAGAGAGCTAACTCACAAAATATATTGACGAGACACGAATCATAATACACATAAAACACCACACAGAAGAAATATAAATACGTGTTAGGTCTAAATGAAGTGTAATATAAACATTGGTGATATTAAATAGTAAAAAATGATAATTGAAAAAAAAATGAATTCGTCCAATTTAAGAAAACTTTGGAACAAGCCTCATTTTATAAGCCCGTGTTGCCAAATGGTAGTGGGGCTTGTGGCGCAATGGACAACGCGTTTGACTACGGATCAGAAGATTCCAGGTTCGATTCCTGGCAAGCTCGTTATTTTTCCTAGCTTATACTAAATGTGTCAGCATTCATCGTAAACAATTAAAACGAGTTCCAAAATTTGTTTTGTAACGATATTTTAAAATGGTCAGAATGTCTATTTTGTAACAACTTTTATAGTCACCAATTCAAACACTGGTAGTTATGTGGTCAAATAAGTCAAATATATCGCGTTCATGTTTAAAACTAAACATATATTGAAACATTTACCAAACGCATTAAAGCGGTGTATAAATAAATAATAATACATTAGTGCTAATTAATTTATTATCGTAGGCGTAAATCGTAAGAAAGCGCATTGATTTTAATTTACCTCATGACAATATCTCGATCTAAAATAAAACGATGTTGAAAAGAAGACAATATATCGATTGTTAATATTATATATAATGACATCTTTAGCTATTTTAAAAATGTTGTCTATACGACTGTCATTTTTTTTCTACTCATACGTCCAACTTTATAATAACATATTCCGACTCTGGTAACTATTTGGCCTATTACAAAAATGGCCATAAACTTCCTTGGAAACGATAATCTATATACAAGGGCATTTACAAGTCATTTGAAAGATTTTTTTTTGTCTCAATACGAATAGTTTTAACTTGAATTGTCAGCTTTAAGAAAATAAGCATGGCTTATTGACGAACTATGTTACTGCTAAATCATATGTTTACTGTAAGCGACGTGCACATGTCAGTAATTAGGACACACGGGGCTTGTGGCGCAATGGATAACGCGTCTGACTACGGATCAGAAGATTCCAGGTTCGAATCCTGGCAAGCTCGTTTATTTTACCTGCGTTATCATTTTAGACTAACTCATAGTAGACTATTTACAGTTAGTTCCATTACCAGTGACCACTACTTAGTCTCTGTAATGATCGTCTCCGATAGCAGCAGTATGTCTTGTTTAAATGATTTCATTATATTTTCTTGTTCAAAGAGACCTAACTCACGAAATATATTGACGAGACACGAATCATAATACACATAAAACACCACACAGAAGACACTTAAATACGTGTGAGGTCTAAATGTAGTGTAAAATAAACATTACTGATATCAAATAATAAAATGATAATTGAAAAAGATGATATGACCAATTTAAGTAAACTTTGAAACAAGCCTCATTTTATAAGCCTGTGTTGCCCAATGGTAATGGGGCCTGTGGCGCAGCGCAATGGATAATGCGTCTGACTACGGATCAGAAGATTCTAGGTTCGAATTCTGGTAAGCTCGTAATTTTTACTGGCTTATCATTTTAGAATAAAGTATATTAGCTTTCACCGTAATAAAGTTATAAAGTTGGACATAAAGAGATATCACAAAAAGTTTCGGGAGGGGGGGGTAAAGTATCGACGACATACGATTCATAACACACTAAAAATCACATAGAAGAACTATGAATACGTGTGAGGTGTTATTTTATTGGGATATAAAAATTGGTGATATTAATGGGTAAACAAGGATTATTTAACATTAGTATCAGTAAACATTGAAACCATCTCATGTTATAAGACCATCTCATGTCGTTGTAATAGGGCTTGTGGCGCAATGGATAACGCGTCTGACTACGGATCAGAAGATTCCAGGTTCAAATCCTGGCAAGCTCGTCATTTTTCCTGGATTATCGTTTAACAATAAAGTATATTAGCTTTCATCGTAAACAATTAAAAACATTTTTAAGTTTGTTTTGTGACAACTTCTATAGACACCCATTCCAACACTGGTAACTATGGGGACAAATAAGTCAAACATATCACGTTCATATTTAAAACTAAACATATTTTGAAACTTTGAACAAGTACATTGAATAATAATAAGTGATAGTTGATTGATTATCTTGCTGTAATTTGAAAGAAAGTACATTGATTTTAATGTATATCACGACCATCAATTGATTTTAAAGAAAGAGATGTTGAAAATAAGACAAAATAGACAAACGGAGTCTATACGACAGTCATTTTGTTCTACACATCAACATCGCATGCCTCTCACACTCAACCTTTCCTCCATCAACCATCCTTCCTCAAGCTCACGTGTTACCTCTCCCGACAACAAGGAACTCTCATATCAAAATCTTAGTAGAGACCTCTCATACACCTAACAACTTAAGAGTATCAAGTCGAAAACCACCCTCGACAATCCAGGGGTTACTATCACTGACGCTATATCATGTTGATATTACACCAATGGTATGTAGTAACCCCTTGTCCAGGAGTTTCAAGGGAAACAAACGTAGATGTAAGTGTAGTATTAGTACACTGTACAATCTCCATTTGTGTCAGGTATAACTAGGGGAAGGCCAATAGGGGTTTAGGGGAGCTTTGATTACACGTTGGTACATTGTGCACCTGTCCTTGAAAGCTAACAAATACACACCACCAGAATGTTTGCTTCATATCATATAGCAACAGAAATCGATCTTTCTAAATAATCATATTTTAAACATATATCTTAGCATGGTTATGAAAGACTTCGGTTAAACTATTTTAATAAAATATTTATTAAGTAAATTTAGAACATTCTTCTATTAATTTAGATGCATATAATTGCTTACAAAATGGATTGTTTCTTGCTTTTTGTTTTATTTCGCTTTATTTCTTTTCTATGTAAGGCAATCCAGGTAACTCTTCTTACTATACCTACATAACTATGTATATATCATGTGGACAATTTGGCCTACCCTTTAATCCCTTATCTATGATTACTACTACCAATCCCGGTAATTATCACCACAGATACCGGCAACTTGACTTATCATCATTATGTTAATTCAATTCATTTTATTCCGCGGACCTTACGGTCCATAAGTACAAATGACATCATGTAAAATATACAATTGATATAAGAAAAGAGATGGATAGTGATTTATTAAAGATAACAGAAACACATACTGCGATTAAGGCCACGGCTTTATTTGATGCACCGCCCCATCAATGGGTGTAATTGGCAACATCACAAAAAATTCTTAATATTCCAAGAAGTGAATAGAGATGAATGAGGATACCAGCATTCACTCCATTATGTTAAAGTTGTATTTCTTGTAATTTTCGCTGTAACGATATGTCGTTTTAACATTTGATAATTGAATATGGACATGTAACTTGATGATTTAGCTCCCCAAGACCATATGTCAGTTGATAAAAGAGCCGAAATCTAGAGATCATATATTCCTGGTTGTGAATAAAACGCCTTCAATCTTCGCCATATTCAGTACCTTCGGGTTTTGTCGGAATTCCGAATCGTATCACGTGACTGATGTCCACACGTCCTGCACGTGGTGATCCAGGTAACTAGCGTAAGCGCACATGTGTTTGTTTACGTTTTCCTTCTGGCTAATATGAGCAAATCGTGCTGGTTTATGTCCACAGTGCGAGTATTTGAAACATCTAATTCACACATTGCTGTAATTCAATATTGTGTGTAAAAAAATTGTAATGTGCGAGCATTATGTTCTTTGTAGATCCAGTCTGCTATGGTCGACCACGTGTTTTGTTTACGAAAAATTGTTGACATTTCTCTTGGTTTCACAACTCTCGTGTTACTTCCAGATTGTCGCGACGATGTTCGAGCCTATTTTTTACGTGTACACGTTAAAAAGATTTTTTTACTTCTATTATTAAAATACTTCCAGTGCTGCAACTTAATAAAAAGTGGTAAAATTAGAAAGTTTAAACCTCGAACAAACGGAGAAAAATGTGTATAGCACCTATACAGTTTTTACTATGACAAAAAGAGCGAGATATATTCCTTCCGGTTCCGGTCCTGGTTGGTTGTACTTTTCCAGCTGCTCCTCTATAATGTAAATATATTTACAAACAACAACACTATGGAGTCATTTTCAAACTAAATTTATTAACTCTTTAAAACTTCATTATCTCGAAGTCTCCTCAAGCGGGTTTTGTCGCTTGAAACGATGTTAGAATAATCTTCTCCGTGAAAACCACTCACTCCTGGCTTGTGTCTCACCCTGGTCTCACCTTGGACTCACCTTGTCTCTCCGTGTATCTTGATTGTGAACTTAGAACTATTAGCTTACTTTTATTTGCTGTCCTGACTGTGTCTGACTCCGTTAATTCCGGTCATCATGGGAAAGAACTCCAACAGTAGATCTAATTCTCGTCGAGGTAACCACGACAATCAACAAGCTAAACGACAACGCCAGGACGATGAGCAGGTCAGTGAGATTTACGACTCCATAACATCCATTGATAATAGTGAAAGCATGGACAAACTCATAGATAAACTGCTCAACAACTCCCTTTTCTGTAAAAGCATCCATGCTAAACTGGATATTCCTAATACTGTGAAGGACGCAACTAAACCGCTCCTTGAACAGCTATCACACTTAACCCGTCGTGTCGATGACTTGGAACAGTACAGTAGGCGCACTTGCAGGCATTCCTGAACAAAGTGGTGAGAATACAGATGACTTACTTATAAATTTGTTCAAGGATAAACTGAACATCCCGCTCTCATATCAGGACATCTCACGATCCCATCGAGTTGATAGCTTCCGACGCTCCTCCAATCGTCCTAGAGACATTATTATTAGATTTAACTCCTACAGGACTAGAGCTCAAGTCTATGATGCGCGTTTCCAGCTCAAACCTTCGCATCATAATACTGACACTCCTCGCACCTTCATAAATGAGGCACTCACTGCTCAGCGAGCCAGAGTTTTTGCTAAAGCTCGAGGTCTGGTACGAGATCGTGTGGCCCACAAAGCCTTTACTAAGGATGGCTCCATCATTGTCCGAGATCTAAGCGATAAGAACCACAAATTAACAACTATTGAACAGTTGGACGCCTTATTTCCTCTGAACTCTGACGAAGCTCCTCGATCCTTCGCCCCAGCCGGTGCCCCAGGCTCTTCATCCAACTCATCTCCTGGACTCCAATCTCCAATTTCGTACAGTACTCCGCGCTCCGTTAATCCACTAACTCTATCTGTTACTCGTGGCACTGATGGTACACCTGTAGCAGCCGCCGTCAAGTAGTGTACATGCTATTATAACCTGTGACTTTTGGTGACTTACTCCTAGGTACATGATTTTCACCTAGATTCATCCGTGATCGCTTGTGACTTTCTACGTTCTGACAAGCACGTGCTCGTGTTCGATAATCTCTAACCAAACGGTTTGATAAACATACCATTGATTGTTTCTCTTCTGAGTCATTAATTACCATTTTATGATAGATGTTGTTTCTTAGATTATATAAGATCATTTGTTAATATGTTAGTCTATTTTCTTACTAATGCATGCTGAATCCGTGCCTTATATGAATGATTTTTTTTTCTTCTTCTAGATTATCTAGCCATCTGTGTCAATCAGATGCTCGATTGTTTACATCAGTGACCTAGTTTTTGTGCCACTATATAGAAGGATATACCTGTCATCCAGGAACTGTTATTCGGTTTGTAGGCCTATGTGCATGTTCTCTGCCTTCTATAGGCTTCATGTTTTATATCGTGAGCTAAAGTTTTACTATCCTAATCATCAGGACTTGTTTACATATGTTTATAAGGCCAATGCACAGCTTTGCTGTTTACATGTTCTGA
This sequence comes from Argopecten irradians irradians, assembly GCA_004382745.1. Taxonomy (NCBI): domain Eukaryota; kingdom Metazoa; phylum Mollusca; class Bivalvia; order Pectinida; family Pectinidae; genus Argopecten; species Argopecten irradians. The sequence goes on from SAYR01072619.1 coordinate 1,501,867, forward strand.
CTCCGGGTGCACAGTCTCTATTA
>SAYR01072619.1:1501914-1512153 GCA_004382745.1 Argopecten irradians irradians
ATGAAGAGGAGTGGTAGTATAGTGTACGAATTATTTCGCAATGATACTCATTTATCCGCATGATATAGAGGGAGCCATGCGCAATGATATTAAGTCTTTTTACAAGCAGTATCATATTATATATTTAATAAGATCACCCAGCTTCCATTTGAGTTAAAAATAACACCAAGATGTTTGTGGAAAACATGTTCATTTACTTATTTGATTATTACAAGATAAGTGGTGGATGGTATCTCCTTTTTTCCTTGAAACAGATAAAGCAACAGTTTTCTGTGGATTAAAATGAATTTTTCCAAAGTTTAGCCCAATTATAAATGGACTTCTAAAGTCATCGTTGAGATCATTAGCTGGCGGTAATACATCTTCATCAACTATAAATAAAGTGATGTATCATCAGCAAAAAGTTTTATATTAGTATTAATTTCATGAGTGATGTCATTAATAAAAAGAAGAAAAAGGAAAGGACCAAGAACAGAGCCTTGGGAACACCAGCAGAAATGGATTTAAAATTGGAACATATAACCTTCAAAGATAACTCGTTGTTTCCTGTCAGATAAATAGCTCCTCAAACCATTTGTAAAGATTGCCAGAAATACCATATTTTTAAGTTTATAAGAAAGTCTTGTGCATACCTATCAAAAGCCTTACTTAATATCGCAAAAGACTAATCTAATATCTTTACCAATTATCTAAGTTTTTGGAAAATTACATTATAAATAGAAATAAGTTGATTGACAGTTGAATCCCACGTTGAAATCCAGACTGATTCTCACTTATGATATGATGTTTCGTTACAAAGTTAAATACATATTAAAAATATTTTTTTCTAATAATTTACTTAACAGGAAGTAATAGCAATAGGTCTGTAGTTACTGGGATCATCAACAGAACCTTTACCTTTATAAATAGCAGTAACATTTGAGGATTTCCAAGAGTGTGGTACCTTACAGTTAAAAGAGCTTTTCTGAAAAAGTAATTTCAGAGGTGTAAATATAGAAGGTCGCAAGATTTTTTATTATTGTAGGAGAAACATTATCAGGTCCAGCAGGCTTGTTAAGTTTTTATTAGGTTAATTTGATCTAAAGATATCTTGATCAGTGAATGTTGATATTGGAAAAATTCAGGTGACTAAGGGGAGGTAAGTCAGGAATCAGAATCATCAACTTTCAGCTGTGGAATTTGAAATAGAACAGAAGAAGGTTATTTAATGCCTCTGCTTTGTCCCAATGCATGAATAATTATATTACCACCACAATTTTAAAAGGTTGTGAAGAAGAAGACTTATTAGAGAAGTTACTAATAGACTTGGCAATACGCCACCATTTGCCAGGCGAATTGGACTTGTCAGATAGGGTATTTTTGTAATTTTATTAAATAGTTTTTGTTTTGCCTGTCTTTATCATATCAATAACATTTCATTACGTGCAATTATCTTCATAAATGAGGCACTCACTGCTCAGCGAGCCAGAGTTTTTGCTAAAGCTCGAGGTCTGGTACGAGATCGTGTGGCCCACAAAGCCTTTACTAAGGATGGCTCCATCATTGTCCGAGATCTAAGCGATAAGAACCACAAATTAACAACTATTGAACAGTTGGACGCCTTATTTCCTCTGAACTCTGACGAAGCTCCTCGATCCTTCGCCCCAGCCGGTGCCCCAGGCTCTACATCCAACTCATCTCCTGGACTCCAATCTCCAATTTCGTACAGTACTCCGCGCTCCATTAATCCACTAACTCTATCTGTTACTCGTGGCACTGATGGTACACCTGTAGCAGCCGCCGTCAAGTAGTGTACATGCTATTATAACCTGTGACTTTTGGTGACTTACTCCTAGGTACATGATTTTCACCTAGATTCATCCGTGATCGCTTGTGACTTTCTACGTTCTGACAAGCACGTGCTCGTGTGCGATAATCTCTAACCAGACGGTTTGATAAACATACCATTGATTGTTTCTCTCCTGAGTCATTAATTACCAATTTATGATAGATGTTGTTTCTTAGATTATATAAGATCATTTGTTAATATGTTAGTCTATTTTCTTACTAATGCATACTGAATCTGTGCCTTATATGAATGATTTTTTTTCTTCTTCTAGATTATCTAGCCATCTGTGTCAATCAGATGCTCGATTGTTTACATCAGTGACCTAGTTTTTGTCCCACTATATAGAAGGATTGACCTGTCATCCAGGAACTGTTATTCGGTTTGTAGGCCTATGTGCATGTTCTCTGCCTTCTATAGGCTTCATGTTTTATATCGTGAGCTAAAGTTTTACTATCCTAATCATCAGGACTTGTTTACATATGTTTATAAGGCCAATGCACAGCTTTGCTGTTTACATATTCTGACTCCGGGTGCACAGTCTCTATTACCGTAATCTAACTAGCGCGCCAACGTAGAGATGTGTGACTGATGTTACTTTAAAGTACGTATACATTTCAACTGTTACTAGTCTATTACCATAGTTCCTCACTATATACATATACTGATATATATTAATTGATATATACTTACTTATATGCTATTTTCTGAATCATGATTTTATACCTAAAATAATTATCAGACCAATCTTTCTCATCACCATATGAATTTTTCTGCTCGTACACTGATAATAATTATATCAATTGTATAAATTAGTCATATCAGCGAGTTCATTTTCCATTATTTGACCATGTCAAATGAAATGACAAGACCTCTACCTACGTACCTCTATAGCCATATAAATTATATGACTTCAGTAAATTATAACTACAATAAAGGCAATTTGTAATAGGCCTAACTGTATTCTTGGTATATTTCTGAAACTGTTTACAACATTTAATGCGTATGTTCCAAATGTTTCCTACATGTGCATCATCAATTCATCTATCATTAGCTATTGTTAAGTTTAAATCTAATGCCATTAATTAATTAACTCCATAGTGTTTAATCCTGTTTAAGGATTTGTACTTCATATTGTTTGAACTTTTGTGCTTTGACTTTTTCTTTTTTTTGTTTTTGTGTTTTTTGCCTTATCTTTTGTTGTTGTGTTGTTGGTTTTTTTTTCTTTGTCTTTATTTATTTTTTCCCCTCTTTTTCGCTTATTTTTCCTTGTCATAAGTTGTTGTGAATGTTCTCTCAATTTAGCAATGTTCTTCATAGCTACAAGTATAAGAATGTATGGTTTGAAAGTGTACCTTTACTCAGTGTTCGTACATGTACTTATTTATATTCCATTATAATTGATAATACCAGCTACTGCTTATATATTTTGTTACTGGTATTATTATCAGCAGGTGATATCCATGTTAACCCTGGTCCTAACCACACTAACAATGATAGGTACTTAACTGGAAATCTGTCTATTCTTCATCTAAATGTTCGTTCTATTCGTAATAAACTTGACTTAATTGAAAGTGAGTATTTAGATACTGATATTCTCTGTTTTACAGAATCTCACCTTAATAATTCAATCAATGATAAAGATCTGCACCTTAAGTCTCATCCCACCCTTTTCAGAAGTGATAGAACTGATAGACCTGGTGGTGGTATTATTATATACACTAAAAACAATGTACATGCTGTTCGTAGATCTGATCTTGAGTCTGTCAACTTAGAAACTCTGGTACTTGAACTAAAAACACTTCTGGTACCTGAAAATTGTACGCCCATTGTTTGTGTGATAGATCGCATCATTCACGGCGAACGAGGAGGGACATTTATGATGAAATTTGTCAAAAACAAGCCCCAAATTATTTAAACCACCTTGCCCATCCCAGATTTTTTAAAGCTCAGGCTATATTGTACCCTTGGGCAAAGTTCCCGTGAACTTATTTAAGTCCAAATCGCGATTTTTACTATAATAATATAATTCTAGATTATGTGCATTTTGTGCGTGAAAAATGTTCAGGAGAAATAATTGGCCAATTTGACAAATAGCCACTCATCTGAAAGATTAGTGCTGCCTGATATAGTGCACGTGATATTTGGTCATTTTGGATATGCTCATCGACTACCAATTGCAAAAGCATTCAGAGTGATATATTAAAACCCTTCGAACAGGAAGCCGGCAAACGTGGATAGCTGCAGAGTACGCGTCTCATACGTGTACACGATAACTTTAAGGCAGCCATTTTTGGGCCGATTTTTTAAGTTATGGCACCCGGACTTTGTGCGAATTTATCATTTCTTTAAGCGCATCTATACGTTGTATCATAAAACACTAGCGCTTTCCTAATGGTCAAATTGGCTGTGGGTTTATTTCATGCAGACTTTTTATAGAAAGATTTATACAAACTAACAATTCTTTGTCTCAAAATAATCGACATTTTTGAAAGATTTCGCTAAGTGATGACTTAGGATTGTGGTGGCAGCCTTGGCATATCGTATATCATTTATAGTACATTTATGAAACGTAAGATTCCGGCTCTAAGGTACACAAGATTTTACCCAATTGAATAATAAATATATATATAGTTAGGCTTCTTCAACAAAGGGAGAGCTTGTGATACATATGTAGATTCAAAGGTTGTGGCGGGAATTCGAGGTGGCAAACACTACATCGGCCTATACTTTATGGCGTTAGAAGGTTCTCACATTTACAACCTCATACAAAACGCAGCTATTGTCAGTTCAGCATGTCCAGCAATTAGATTGCAAGGAGCGATTGATACAAATCAAGGCAGCGATATAATGAGCACTAACAACAGAACACCCGCAACAGGTCAAGACTTTAGTATCGCGGCGCGGAAACCGTGGCGCAAAAGTTGCAGTAGGCGAGAAAACATGTTCAATACCCAATCTTACGTGTCACTTTTTTGGCGGTAAGACACTGTATGTTATCTTAATTTAAGGCAGTTACTGCCTTCCTTTTAGCATTATGGATATAACTCACATTATGTAGTACTACTTCTTTGGATGGCACAATATGTGTGTACGGTTGTGCAAAAAATTCGTATCAAACTATGTTCAAAACAAAACATGGATAGAATCGTGCATCTGAATAGTGATAGAGAGAAGTTGGACGGGTGGGTTGTGTTGTAATAATTGAACATACGTTTTAACTGTATAGGCAGGTTAGCCATCTTACTTTGACCATTTGAATGGTTTTTATGTGATTCGACTGAATAATTCGCGGGTGTCCATTTTGTACTCTGATTCACTACGTTACGGGGACATATATAAAATGGGTAAAAATAAAATTTTATAACATAATAAGGTTTAACCGCTTCGTATCGGCGGGAAGTCTTTCGTGGGGCGAGATATCCTATTTTATTAAGCGTTACAAAACCTGACTTATTTAGAAATTCTGGCTCGTGACTCAATTTCTATTTTCTTGCGGAGAATACACTACGAGCAGCTTTGGCTTGAGAAAATTGAATCGGAGGTTTTAACCATTTTGGAGAAGATAAATGCCCCTGATTGGCAGTGTTGTAGACTTTTTATACCGCTAGCTAAATATGCAAAAGCATCAGAGTGAATTTATATTATAGAACCCTTGAAAGCAGAAGCGGCAAAGTGATGTGCGAGACACGTTCATACGTGAGCGAAGAACGTTTTAGCGGGAATGGAGTTCTTTTTCTTGTTGTGCTCGATTCTTTAAGTTATGCAACCACGGACTGCTCTGCGGTGAATTGTCATCTCTATATATTTTACCATATAATCGCTTTTGCTCTCTCGCTCACTTTAATCAAACTTAGGTGTGTGCTAGGCTCCATAAGTATTTTGTTCATCAACTTATATTTTGTACGGAGTCTAATAGTGAGTGAGAGGTGGAGACACATGTGAATATAATAGAAATTTTTCGGAAATGTGACTAGGTTCACTTTATTGTTGGTGTCACGGGCTAGTTATGCAATCTATAGTCTTATACATGTTCGATATACAAGCCAACATAATTAGAGATTCAAATGCTCACAAGATAGTGTATTTCCCTCAGTGGAAAAATATAGCCGCTAAATCACAGGGAACCTATCGAATATATAATCCTGTGATCAGATAGTATTTGCGGCGCAAATCCTCGGTCCATTATGGTATGGCTTCCCACTTCATACATGGTGTTGACTATTTCGAACAATTGGCTCGAATTAAGGGCAATAATCCAATAAGTGCACTGCATTGGGGACAAGGGGTGTCAAGTAAGGTGCACTTCAATTGGCAAAAACTAACAGCACTGTGGACTATTTGTTGAATAAAGAAAAGAACACAATGGTGAATGTGTTAAATTGTATGGGTCTACTCACTTTCGCTGCTTTAATATTCGCTCAACATATTTTCGATCTCACAGTCATTTGTATAGTTCCTCTAGCCCACTATTTAACACGGGATTGACAACGAGGCAAGCCTATTATAAGGTCATCTCCCGTCCCCGTTTTGAGGTTTACATTCCTTACATATTTACATCTACGATAAAATACCGAGCAATCTCTACCAGCATTAACTGTAAGTGATATATCACATATAACACAATCCACACTACATACCCCCTCCTCTCACACACACTACATCACCATCGTGTAGCTTTTAACTCAGATTCATCGACTATAACAGATAAGCCGTAAGATTAACACCTCTACATCAAGAGGAATTAGCATATGTATATTCATAAACTAAGTTACCTTTATAAGTAAGTATAATCACTATGCACTAACATAACAAAAATTTTCAAGGATTGCTAAGGATTCCAATTGAACTCTGCTTCAGTCTGGCAGAGACTATAATTAGTCGACTTAGAAAGGAATGAAAATTGATTCTCTTCACATCAGATAATCCTGGGCTAATCCCACTCGAGATTGTCTAATAGTTTAGAAGCAGCATATGATTGAATGATTTAGCAATGTTAGTAACTAAACGGGGCTGTCTGGGAGTCAGTAACAAAGAGGACTTCAGAAGAACAAAATAGTGATCAGCATTTATCCAACAAGCAGTGTCGCCAACAGGAACAAGCAGGAGAGTCCATTCAAATGAAGCGTCGGTCCTTTATATGTTGTTTCAAAGTTTAGTATTGCTCGCATTATTAGCGTAATTGAACAATAGTATTTAGTATTAACCAGTTTTCTTGCGATCTGATCACCCGGAGGTGACAGTTAACGCCATTACTATTAGAATGTGTTTTTGAGTACTTTACACCTTTAACTTCTCTTTTTAAAAGTACTAAGAGTAGGGGATGCAGGTATAGAATGCGTCACCGTTTAATTCCCACAGTAGGGCCCCGCATTGGTAGGGGTCGGGAAAAGCAAACTACCGGTTTCATAGGTCGCATGTTCTTCTCGGCATTTCGGAGGAATACTTAAAGAAATCTATTAGTCGCGAAGTCGGTGCGTAACATTATTATTAATATATTTCCGCGGTCTCTCCAACTACGTGTGATATAGATAGTGCAGTCCCCGTTTCTCACAGCCGTGATTTAACTTATTTTCGTACATTAACACCATGCACGTTTCTATGCTCTCACTTACGACTCTATCTTTATTTTATTTTCAAACCCCAAGAATTCATACATATATCTATATTTGTGCAGACTCGCTTCCCCACTCTCCTGAGCTCAGTAATAACTTTCTTTATACTGCAGTCAATCTTGGACAGATTCACAGACAGTTTTTTCGTCTCCAATGAATAAACAGTTATCCCACACAGACAGACGGCATATCTACGAGATGGCGGCGGGATGCAAACGGAGAGATATAAAGATTCCAACGCAATTTTCCCTTGTTCAATTTTTGGTCCTGTTTAAGCAAATCTCCGCGCAGAATATAGCTCTCCTTCTACAAGCAGTACTCATTATATACCATTTAATAAGAATCACCCCGCTTTCCATTTGAGTTAAAAATAACCACAGGCATAAATCTTTGTGGAAAACATGGTTTCATCTACTTATTTGATTATTACAACGATCAAGTGGTGCGACGTCATCCCTCTTTTTTTCCTTTGAAACAGATTTAAAGCAACAGTTTCTTCTGTGGATTTAAACATGAATTTTTTCGCAAAGTTTTAGCTACCAATTATAATGCCGACGTTCTAAGTCATCGGTTGAGATCAATTAGCTGGCGGTTAATACATCTTCATCAACTATAACTAAAGTTGATGTATCACTCCCAGGCAACAAAGTTTTACATTAGTAATTAATTTCATTTGAGTGATCGTCATTAATAAAAAGGCAACGAACAGGAACAATACCAAGAACAGCGCCTTGGGAACAGCAGCAGAAATGCTTTTGATTCTACAAATTGGGGACACCTCATAACCTTCAAAGATTAACTCGTTGTTTCGCTGTCAGAACTAAATAGCTTTCCTTTCAAACCATTCTGTAAAGATTGGCCAGAAGATACCCTCCATATTTTTAAGTTTATAGCAAGAAGTCTTTGTGCCTACCTATCAAAAAGCTTACAATTAATATCCGCAAAAGACCTAATCCTAATATCTTTACCATTTATCTAAGTTATTTGCGGAATTACATCATAAATACGAAACTAAGTTGACCTTGACCAGTTGAATCCTACGCTTGGTGACAATCCAGACTGATTCTCACTTATGCCTATGAGTGTTTCGTTACAAAGTTAAATACATATTTAAAAATAATATTTTTCTAATAATTTTACTTAAACAGGAAAGTAATAGCAATAGTCACCTGTAGTTACTGGGATGCATCAACAGAACCTTTGCCTTATATAAATAGCAGTAACATTTGAGGGTTTTCCAAGGAGTGTGGTACCTTAAACAGTTAAAATAGCTTTTCTGAAAAAGTAATTTCGAGGTGTAAATCATAGAAGGTCGCAAAGATTTTTATTGCCTTGTAGGAGCACACATTACTCAGGCCTCAGCAGTGGCTTGTTAAGCTTTTAAATTAGTTAATTTGCATAATCGTACAGATCATCTGATCAGTGAATCGTTTGATATTGGTAAAAATTAAGGTGACTAAGGGGAGGTAAGTCAGTGGATCAGAATCACTCGGAACCCTTCAGCTGTGGAATTTGAAATAGACAGAAGCAAGTTTTAATGCCTCTGGCTTGTCATAGCGATGACCTAATTATATTACCACCCAATTTTTAACCAGATCGTTGTGAGAAACGACTTATCTATTCGATGAAGTTACTTAATGAGACTTGGTTCATATCGACGTTCACCATTTTGCTCAGGTTCTGGCTTAGATTGACTTGTCAGATGAGTTATTTGTTTTACAGTTCTTGACTTGCTCCATTAAGGTTTAATTATCTAAATTTCACGAGGATATATTGAAATAGGAAATTTTGTCGGCACGGTGGTCTTATATAAAAATATAAGCATAACATTAAAGAATGCCAACATATAAGACATATCTACAATAATTCTACAGCATACTGCAGGTGACACCCTATAATCTGGAACTAGCCGTCGACTTTTCTTCCCTAAGATTTAGGAGTATATTGCTCTATCGGTACTTGTATTATTGTAGTTATTGATATGATAAGACAGGCAAAACAAAACTTACTTCTAACATTTAATTATCAAAATACTCCGCTACCCAATTCTAATATTCAACCTCTCTAATTTTCTGTACACCATGGTGTCATCATTCGCGCCTGGTGCATTGGGGCATACAATAGAGTTTAGAGCGTATTGGGCCAAGTCTAATTAGATAAACGCTAGATCTAATTATTAGCTCTATATTCTATTCTTCACAACCTGCTATACCAGGAATATGCAAGGCGGCTTAAACTATGGAATTTTATCCAATTATAAGATTATCTAATTCATCAAACATTCATCATTAGGGTCAATTAGAGCCTGCCAGTCAACTGACGCAAAGAGAGCGATTCCTTTTAGTCCAATTACGCTTCATTGCAACTCTACTGGATTAGTAGTTTTATACGACTCTCTCTTTAAAAGTTTTAAAACAAACATTGAATACGGGTGACAATGGTCACTACACAGTGGTGAATAATTTTCAGAACTCTGTTATACATTCGTTAGGGATTGTTTAACATAAAATACTATCAATGCAGGAGGCAGAAGCTTGATTACTCTGGTTTGCAGAATTTTATTAAAACTGTGAAGCTTGCGTCTTAGAAGGACCAAAAATTAGCCGGAAAATGAAAAGATGAGAGGTAGGAGAAAGGGACAGCATGTCTTGGTTTTACATGTACCAGTAATTATCCAAGTCTCTTATCGTTCTCATTTAGACAGGGTATCTACTTCAAGGTTAATCAAACTGGTTTCAGTATTCACGGGTGAGTTAGGTGGTCTATAGATACAGCACAGAAGAAATTTTTTATTCCAGC
>SAYR01072619.1:1512178-1525095 GCA_004382745.1 Argopecten irradians irradians
CTCCCGAAACTTTTTTGTGATATCTCTTTATGTTTAAAACCCAGCTAGTAAAGTTTCCTTTGTGTATATGACCATTATATTACATAATGGACACCTAGGAGTCCATTATGTAACTCACTGTCCATATTATAAGGGCCCCTATCCATTATTCCCCAAAATAAATGGACAGTTCTATTTTGAACAAAGGAAAAAAACCGCTGCTGTATGGAAAACTAAACATGTTTATTTGACATATCCAAATTTTTACATTTAAGTTCCACTCCTCCATCGAAATTATTACTTCCCCCTTCCTAGCTGTTACTGTTCTGAAAAGAAAAAAAAAAAACATAATTAGATTCTTGCATTATTATTTGTTACATCTTTTTAAAACTTGTAATTGACGAAGAATAGAACTCTAGATTCTTGACTGAGGTGTGATAATATTGCAGTCTTTAGATCAGATATCTCTCCAACCCTTATAACATATAATCTGATGATTAGGTTAAACAAATATACTTAAGAGGCGAAACCTGTCTAATCTGACACCTGCTTTCCCTATCCTATCTGTAACTGTTTCCGTATTCAACAATAGCAACAATAGTATACAACAGTATCTGACTTTTCCTACACCCTGAATAATCTGAACAAACACCCACGTGGTGTCGGATTAGACAGGTTTCATTGTATTCCAGTGCAATGCTATCATTAGCAATCAGATATGGGTTTTTTTATCATATCTATATAACATGCGTATGGTAGATTTTTTTTAGGAAAAACAGTTATGTTTAAATTGTAGCGAAAAACTCACCTTGCTTGTATGTATTTGATGTAAAGTTAGAAACAATGCAGTCCTGTCCTTGTGCGAATAAATAGGTTCCACTTCAAACAGGCAAACAATCTGAATCACAGCTGCGTACATTCCCTACATGTAAATGATGGCCGAGTAAGGAAAATATCACTATCCGACATGTTCAAAAAACACTGTTGTACCTCAAAAGGTGTTAAACTAAATGACTGTGCATGCATCTCAACATGTTGTAGTCCCATTATTTGTCACAGGTGAGTGAACACCTGTGCAATTCTGAAATGGATGTCCCATTTCTTCAAAACAGGTACGCAAGGTAGTGGAGTAGTGTATGATGGGTTTTAAGTAGGATAAATTCCTTCAAACTGTCCATTATTAGAGAGAATGGATTGTACCTCGCCCTGCGGGCTCGGTACTATCCATTACTCTCTAATAATGGACAGGTTTTCGGAAATTATCCATTTACATAAGAAAACGTATGACATAATCTTGATAGTAAGTCCAGTTGCCGCTATCGGTGGTAATAATTACAGGGATTGTAGTAGTAATCATAGGTAAGGGGATTTACTTTAGATTTATCCAAATGATATATATATAGTGACGTAGGTATAATGGAAGAGTTACCGGATTGTCTTTATTGAGAAATAATTAAAAATAAAAAAAAACAATCCATTTGTAGGCAATACATCTTAAATTAAAACCCAGCTAGAAAGTTTCCTTTGTTGTAATATGCCATTATATTACATTAATGGACACCTAGGATCCATTATGTAACTTCATGTCCATTATTATAGGGCCCCTTGTCCATTATTTCCCCAAAATAATGGACAGTCTATTTTGAACAAAGGAAAAAAAAACGCTGCTTGTATGGAAAACAAAACATTTTATTTGACTATCCAAAATTTTACATTGAAGTTCACTCCTCATCGAAATTATTACTCCCCTTCTAGCTGTTACTGTTCTGAAAATAAAAAAAAAACATAATTAGATTCTTGTATTATTATTTGTTACATCTTTTTAAAACTTGTAATTGACGAGGATATAGGAACTCTAAGATTCTTACTGAGGTGTGGATAATATGCAGTCTTTTAGATCAGATATTCACAACCCTTTAAACATATAATCTGATGATTATGGTTAAACATAATATACTTAAGAGCGAAACCTGTCTAATCTGACACCTGCTTTCCCTATCCTATCTGTAACTGTTCCGTATTCAACAATGCAACAATAGTATTTACAACAGTATCTGACTTTCCTACACCCTGAATAATCGACAAACACCCACGTGGTGTCGGATTAGACAGGTTTCATTGTATTCAGTGCAATGCTATCATAGCAATCAGATATGTTTTTTTTTATCATATCTATAACATGGCCGTATGGTAGATTTTTAGGAAAAACAGTTATGTTTAAATTGTAGCGAAAACTCACCTTGCTTGTATGTATTTGATGTAAAGTAAGACAATCCACCTGTCCTTGGTGCGAATAAATAAGGTCACTTCAAACAGGCAAACAATCTGAATCACAGCTGCGTACATCCCTACATGTAAATGATGGCCGAGTAAGGAAAATATCACTATCCGACATGTTCAAGAAACACTGTTGTACCTCCAAAGGTGTAAAACTAAATTGACTGTGCATGCATCTCAACATTTTAGTCCATTATTTGTCACAGGTGAGTTGAACACCTGTGCAATTCCTGAAATGGATGTCCCATTTCTTCAAACAGGGTTACGCAAGGTAGTGAGTAGTGGTATGATGGGTTTTAAGTAGTAAATTCCTCAAACTGTCCATTATTAGAGAGAATGGATTGTACCTCGCCCTGCGGGGCTCGGTACTATCCATTCTCTCTATAATGGACAGGTTTTCGGAAATTATTCCATGACTTAATTATGAATGTTCTAAATTTACTTAATACTATTATGTTTAAAATAAGTTAAAACATAAGCCTTTGATAATAATATTAAGATATATATTTAGCTTGCCAGAATTCGAACCTAGAATCTTCTGATCCGTAGTCAGACGTATTATCCATTGCGCCTGCGCCACAAGCCCCATTACCATTGGGCACACGGCTTATAAATGAGACTTTTTTGCAAAGTTTACTTAAATTGGTCATATCATCTTTTTCAATTATCATTTTATTATGTGATATCAGTAATGTTTATTTTACACTACACTTAGACCTCACACGTATTTATCTTTTCTTCTGGTGTGGTTTTTATGTGTATTATGATTCGTTCTCGTCAATATATTTTGTGAGTTTAGCTCTCTATGTACAAGAAAATATAATGAAATCATTTAAACAAGACATACTGCTGCTATCGGAGACGATCATTACAGAGACTAAGTAGTGGTCACTGGTAATGGAACTAACTGTAAATAGTCTACTATGAGCTAGTCTAAAATGATAACCCAGATAAAATAAACGAGCTTGCCAGGATTCGAACCTGGAATCTTCTGATCCGTAGTCAGACGCGTTATCCATTGCGCCACAAGCCCCGTGTGTCCTAATTTACTGACATGTGCACGTCGCTTACAGTAAACATATGATTTAGCAGTTACATAGTTCGTCAATAAGCCATGCTTATTTTCTTAAAGCTGACAATTCAAGTTAAAACTATTCGTATTGAGACAAAAAAAATCTTTCAAATGACTTGTAAATGCCCTTGTATATAGATAATCGTTTCCAAGGAAGTTTATGGCCATTTTTGTAATAGGCCAAATAGTTTACCAGAGTCGGAATATGTATTAAAAGTTGGACGTATGAGTAGAAAAAAAATGACAGTCGTATAGACAACATTTTTAAAATAGCTAAAGATGTCATTTATATATAATATTAACAATCGATATATTGTCTTCTTTTCAACATCGTTTTATTTTTAGATCGAGATATTGTCATGAGGTAAATTAAAATCAATGCGCTTTCTTACGATTTACGGCCTACGATAATAAAATTAATTAGCACTAATGTATTATTATTTATTTATACACCGCTTTATGCGTTGGTAAATGTTTCAATATAGTTTAGTTTTAAACATGAACGCGATATATTTGACTTATTTGACCACATAACTACCAGTGTTTGAATTTGGTGACTATAAAAGTTGTTTACAAAATAGACATTCTGACCATTTTAAAATATCGTTACAAAACAAATTTTGGAACTCGTTTTAATTGTTTACGATGAATGCTGACACATTTAGTATAAGCTAGGAAAATAACGAGCTTGCCAGGAATCGAACCCTGGAATCTTCTGATCCGTAGTCAAACGCGTTGTCCATTGCGCACAAAGCCCCCACTACCATTTTTGCAACACGGGCTTATAAAATGAGCTTGTTCCAAAGTTTTCTTAAATTGGACGAATTCATTTTTTTTTTCAATTATCATTTTTTACTATTTAATATCAACCAATGTTTATATTACACTTCATTTAGACCTAACACGTATTTATAATTTCTTCTGTGTGTGTTTTATGTGTATTATGATTCTGTCTCGTCAATATATTTGTGAGTTAGCTCTTCTATGTACAAGAAAACATAATGAAATCATTTAAACAAGACATACTGCTGCTATCGGAGACGATCATTTACAGAGACTAAGTAGTGATCACTGGTAATGGAAACTAACTGGAAATAGTCTACTAGAGCTAGTCTGAAATGACTAAACCCAGATAAATAAACGAGCTTGCCAGGATTCGAAACCTGGAATCTTCTTATCCGTAGTCAGAACGCGTTATCCATTGCGCCACAAGCCCCTATTACAACGATGAGAGGGCGGGCTTATAACACAGATTGTTTAAATTTTTACTGACACTATAATGTCTAATTGTCCTTGTTTACTCTTTTATATCACCGATTTTGAATCTCAATAAATTTAGACCTCATACGTTATTCAGAGTTCCTCTGTCTGATTTTTAAGTGTATTATGACCGTTATGCCGTCGACTACTTACCTCCTGAAACTTTTTGTGAATATCTCTTTATGTACAGAAACAAACGTATGACATAATGATGATAAGTCAAGTTGTCGGTATCGGTTTGCGATAAATTACAGGATTGGTAGTAGTAATCATAGATAAAGGATTAAAGGGTATGGCCAATTGTCCACATGATATATACATAGTTATGTAGGTACAGTAGGAAGAGTTACCTGGATTGCCTTAACAAAGAAAAGAAAGAAAACGAATTAAACAAAAAGCAAGAAAAATTCCATTTTGTAAGCAACTATATGCATCTAGATAAATTGGTGAATGTTCTAAACTTACTTAATATAATTCTGTTAAAATAGTTAAACATAAGCCTTTGATTATAATGCTTAAGATATATATGTAAAAATATGAATATTTAGAAAGATCGATTCTGTTGATATATAATATGAAGCAAACATTAATTATGGCGTGTATTTGTTCGCTTTCAAACACAGCGTGCACAATGTACCCAACGTGTAATCAAAGCTCCCCTAAACCCCTATTGGCCTTCCCTAGATACCTGACAACCAATGGGGATTGTACAGTGTACTAATACTACACTTACATCTACGTTTGTTCTTTCAAACTCCTGGATTAGGGGTACTGTATAACCATTGGTGTTATATTAAAGATGCTCCAACCGTTGACAAATGGATTTTTCACTATCTAAAATAGGAGCAGACGATTTGGTATTTTTCTTCGGTTACAAAAGTTACTTACTTAACACCATTTACAGCATTGAAAAGTTTGAGCTTCTAATTTTACTTTCAAGTTGAAAATATGAAAAATAAAATTAATTGTATCCCGAAAAAAATTCCGTGGCACTATATCTTATATGGGAATGAAAGTATTGATTGCACATGCACCAAAGGCCAAAATAAATTATTTATAGTTATTTTTTGGTTATTAAACCTATATATATAGATATACACGATTAAAAACAAATATTTGTTCAATATGATGAATAATCATTATGCTCTGCCGGCGGTGGAGCATTCTTAATATTTCACATGAATATAGCGCTTTTTCATCGTTTCTTCCATTTATCGGGTTTTATAAGAATATTTATAGGTTGGCGACACCTTACCTTTCAATTGCCTTAAAAACTAATGACGGGAAAAAAAATAACGAGCTTGCCAGGGATTCGAGACCTGGAATCTTCTTATGTCGTATCAGTACGCGTTATTCCATTGGCGCAGAAGCCCCATTACAATTGCGCTATCACGGCTTATAAGATGAGGCTTGTTTCTTAAGTTTGGTTAATATGGTCAATAAAGATGCTCCACCGCTGACAGAATGGATTTTTTTTTCAACTATCAAAACAGGAGGCAGACGAGTTAAGTATTTTCTTTAAGTTTTTCAAAAGTACTTACTTTACACATTGACACCATTGAAAAGTTCTAGTCTCTAATTTTTTTTACTTTAAGTTAAATTATGAAAAATTAATTAATTGCATCCCGAAAAATTCCGTTGGCACTATATCCTTTATGGAAGGAAAGTACTGAAGTTGCGCGATGCACAAAGCAAAAAATGAATTATTTGATATTATTTTCTGTGTTAATCAGACATATATATACAAGATTAAAGTGAACAGTCGGCAAGGATGGCTAAAGTCGGTAAAGATGGTGTGAGATGTATCCAGTATAGATTTCTTGAATAGAAAAATAAATTTGCTCGTCAAAATTTCTGCGTAGGTAGAAATTAAATGAATGTATAGGAATCCTAAAAAGTTCCCGCGTGACTATGTCGTGGTTACATTTCCAGGCTAGCTCGCTTTCAAATGCCTTTCAACTTTTCTTTATTTCAATTGGTCAGAACTGGAAACGTAAGCAGAAGTTGACCATCGAATAAATATGTGAGAAACTTTTGAAGGCCAATGAAGCATTTAAGACACTGGATTTCTTTGACGACTATCACTTTAAACATCCGATTATTGTTCAAATTCAGAATACGCATTTAAGCTCTGTCGGCGGTAAGATGTTTTAATTCTGTTTTCCAACTGTCCTTTTTTCTATTTTTATATCACCAATGTTTATTTACACTACACTTAGACTCTCACAAGAACTTATTGTATCTTTCTTTCTGTGTGAGTGTTTTTTATGTGTATTATGATTCGTGTCTCGTCAATATATTCGTTGAGTTAGCGTTCTTTGAAACAAGAAAATATAATGAAATCATTAAACAAGAATGTACTGCTGCATCGGAGACGATCATTACAGAGACTAAGTAGTGATCACTGGTAATAGGAATAAGTGTAAATAGTCTACTATGAGCTAGTCTAAAATGGATGACCCAGGTAAAATAAACGAGCTTGGCCAGAGTCGAACCTGGATCTTCTGAATCCGTAGTCAGAGCGTATCCATTGCGAACACAAGCCTATCCAATTAATGAGAGGGGGGGGGTAAAGTATCGACGACATACGATTCATAACACACTAAAAATCACATAGAAGAACTATGAATACGTGTGAGGTGTTATTTTATTGTGATATAAAAATTGGTGATATTAATGGGTAAACAAGGACAATTTGACATTAGTATCAGTAAATATTGAAACAATCTCAAGTTATATGCCCCTCTAATGTCATTGTAATAGGGCTTGTGGCGCAATGGATAACGCGTCTGACTACGGATCAGAAGATTCCAGGTTCGAATCCTGGCAAGCTCGTCATTTTTCCTGGATTATTGTTTTACAATAAAGTATATTAGCTTTCATCGTAAACAATTAAAACCAGTTCTAAAAGTTTGTTTTGTGACAACTTTTATAGACACCTATTCCAACACTGGTAACTATGTGGACAAATAAGTCAAATATATCACGTTCATATTTAAAACTAAACATATTTTGAAACTTTGAACATGTACATTAAATAATAATAAATGTTAATAGATTTATTATCTTGCTGTAAATTGATTTTAATTTATATCACGACCATCAATTGATTTTTTAAGAAAGAGATGTTGAAAATAAGACAAAATAGTCAACATTCATATTAGATGCAATGACATCTTCCATTACTTTGAAACGTAGTCTATACGACAGTCATTTTGTTCTACACATCAGCATCGCATGTCTCTCATACTCATCCTTTCCTCCAGCAACCATCCTTCCTCAAGCTCACGTGTTACCTCTCACGACAACAAGGAACTCACATATCAAAATCTTAGTAGAGACCCCTCATACACCTAACAACGTAAGAGTATCAAGTCGAAAACCACCCTCGATAGTGCAGGGGTTGCCAGACGATTAATTACTGAAACACCTCTTACAAGATTGTTGTAATAGGGCTTGTGGCGCAATGGATAACGCGTCTGACTACGGATCAGAAGATTCCAGGTTCGAATCCTGGCAAGCTCGTCATTTTTCCTGGATTATCGTTTTACAATGAAGTATATTAGCTTTCATCGTAAACAATTAAAAACATTTTTTTAAGTTTGTTTGTGACAACTTCTATAGACACCTGTTCCAACACTGCTAACTATGAATACGTTTGAGGTCTAAATTTATTTAGATATCAAAATCGGTGATATAAAAGAGTAAACAAGGACAATTGGACATTATAGTGTCAGTAAACATTTAAACAATCTCATGTTCAGCCCCTCTCATTACGTTGGAATAGGGCTTGTGGCGCAATGGATAACGCGTCTGACTACGGATCAGAAGATTCCAGGTTCGAATCCTGGCAAGCTCGTTTATTTTACCTGGGTTATCATTTTAGACTAGCTCATAGTAGACTATTTACAGTTAGTTCCATTACCAGTGATCACTAATTAGTCTCTGTAATGATCGTCTCTGATAGCAGCAGTATGTCTTGTTTAAATGATTTCATTATGTTTTCTTCTTCATAGCGAGCTAACTCACAAAATATATTGACGAGACACGAATCATAATACACACAAAACACCAAACAGAAGAAACATAAATATGTGTTAGGTCTAAATGTAGTGTAATATAAACATTGGTGATATTAATAGTAAACAATGATAACTGGAAAAAATGAATTGACCACTTTAAGAAAACTTTGGAACAAGCTTCATTTTATAAGCCCTTGTTGCCCAATTGTAATGGGGCTTGTGGCGCAATGGATAACACGTTTGACTACGGATCAGAAGATTCCAGGTTCGAATTCTGACAAGCTCTTTTCCTGGGTTATTACTTTTAGCCTAAATCACATTTTAGTCACCAGAAATATTTTCCAAAGAAAATGATTAAAACCAGTTCAAAAATTAACTTCTATATTTATTTATAAGTCATTTGGCTCAACATTAATGTTTTAAACCTGCTTTGCTAACTATACCGAACCTTATTGCATATCATTGACAAACGATGTGTTCCGCTTGATAAGATTATCCGAAAAGTTTGTGTAATATAGCACAATATGTAGGGCTTGTGGCGCAATGGATAACGCGTCTGACTACGGATCAGAAGATTCCAGGTTCGAATCCTGGCAAGCTCGTTATTTTTCCTAGCTTAGACTAAATGTGTCAGCATTCATCGTAAACAATTAAAACGAGTTCAAAATTTTTTTAACGATATTTTAAAATGGTCAGAATGTCTATTTTGTAACAACTTTTATAGTCACCTATTCAAACACTTGTAGCTATGTGGTCAAATAAGTCAAATATATCGCGTTCATGTTTAAAACTAAACATATATTGAAACATTTATCAAACGCATTAAAGCGGTGTATAAATAAATAATAATACATAAGTGCTAATTAATTTATTATCTTAGGTGTGGATCGTAAGAAAGCGCATTGATTTTAATTTACCTCATGACAATATCTCGATCTAAAATAAAACGATGTTGAAAAGAAGACAATATATCGATCGTTAATATTATATATAATGACATCTTTAGCTATTTTAAAAATGCTGTCTATACGACTGTCATTTTTTTTCTACTCATACGTCCAACTTTATAATACCATATTCCGACTCTGGTAACTATTTGGCCTATAACAAAAATGGCCATAAACTTCCTTGGAAACGATAATCTATATACAAGGGCATTTACAAGTCATTTGAAAGATTTTTTTTTGTCTCAATACGAATAGTTTTAACTTGAATTGTCAGCTTTAAGAAAATAAGCATGGCTTATTGACGAACTATGTAACTGCTAAATCATATGTTTACTGTAAGCGACGCGCACATGTCAGTAATTAGGACACACGGGGCTTGTGGCGCAATGGATAACGCGTCTGACTACGGATCAGAAGATTCCAGGTTCGAATCCTGGCAAGCTCGTTTATTTTACCTGCGTTATCATTTTAGACTAGCTCATAGTAGACCATTTACAGTTAGTTCCGTTACCAGTGATCACTACTTAGTCTCTGTGGTCCCAGAGAAAATTAACTATTCAGGGTAGGGCTACTGTAATTTCTTCTCTGTTGCTGTCGAAGTGTTGGTATACATTGACAGTAGCAAGTATTCCAGATAGATATCAAATACAACTCAAAACTTTATGTTTAAATTTTTTA
The DNA here is from genome assembly GCA_004382745.1 of Argopecten irradians irradians. Taxonomy (NCBI): domain Eukaryota; kingdom Metazoa; phylum Mollusca; class Bivalvia; order Pectinida; family Pectinidae; genus Argopecten; species Argopecten irradians. The sequence continues at coordinate 1,522,414 of SAYR01072619.1, forward strand.
TGGAATAATGGAGCTCACTTAGTTGGTTTTAAAACTCTTATAGGGCTCAAGTCTGAAGGTGGACTACAATATCCGGATATAGACCTCAAAATGAAGTCCTTTAGAATTAAATTTGTTTTCAGGCTTTTTTACAATTCTGATTTATCACCATGGAAAGAAACATGCAAGTACTTTCTATCTAAAATAGGTGGTATGAATCTCGGATTGGGAGTTTTTAATTGTGTTCTTAAACTGAAGCAGCTTCAATGTGTTCCGATTTTTTACAGAGATATGCTTTTGGCTTGGTCCGATATCTACTCTTCTATTATTTTTGAAAACGGGCCCGAGAATGTTTATTGTCAACCTATGTTTTGTAATCCACTCATAGTAAATGAAAATGGTAAAACGGTGTTTGAGAAAATATTCATAGACTCAGGTCTGATATATTTGAAGGATCTTACTTACGAAGTTGTAGAGGGTTTTCTTCCTATCCAGGCAGTGGTTGAAATAGTCCAGGAAAAATATCCGGAAATCACAAGGGAGGAAATATCCGTAAAATATCTGAGACTTCTCAGGCAGCTTCCACTTAATTTTGTAGAAACAGTTATAAACAACTGTTACATGAACACTGGTCTGACACAACCCGTTATATCACTGAAACTGAATGCTTCGGGGTCACGCACTATCCCACGACACACGCGTGACATTTACCGTGTACTCGTCAGCATGCATTTCACGGTACCCGTATCGGTGACGTTCTGGTCGAATAGCTTCCAGGGTCAACAGGTACATAGTATTTTTCGAGTCATACACGCACCACATTATCCGGCTGAATGCGTTGAAGTTCATTACAAAGTAGCACATAACGCGGTTTTTACTAAAAAGAAACTTCTAAAGTGCGGTATTTCAGATTCAGATGATTGTCCGGTTTGTCAGACACAGTCCGAGGATAATTTTCATATGTTTCTTCATTGTCCGGAATTATCGGACTTCAAGGTTTATATGGTTGGTTTATTAGAAAATTTATTTTCCAAGGCAAGTCCCGAGAATGTGAACTCGCTGAATTATGACTGTCTTATTATTTTGGGTTTTGGCGAGAAATGGAAGTATGTAAACGGCTTCTTTGTTAATTTTATACTGAGCGTGGCAAGATTTTGTATTTTTAAGAGGAGGAACATGTTGTTGCTCGGTGAAAAGAATGTACCAATCTTACGTTTTTTCAAATTCACGGTTAAACAATTTATTAAGTATGCATTTCATCAATATAAAGCACAGGATAATGCAAGGCTCTTTATGAAGTATTTTGAAAATGATAATAAAATTGTTTCTGTAGAATTGGATGGAGTGAAAGTAAATTTGTAAAGCCGTACGGGTATAGTTTCTACTAGTTTTTCAATGATTTCATTGTTTGTACAATGTCTGTGATATTTAGCTTACTGACATATGATGTCAAAACTGTGATATTTTAATATTGATATTTTATCTTGTTGATGCCTGTATTAATTTTATGTTGAATAGATTGTAGTGCTTGCAATGTGAGGAACCCCAGGGGCCCCAACCCCTGCGGCCCTATGTCTGGGAAATTAAAATCATATTTTTAAGATAAAAAAAACGCGTCTGACTACGGATAAGAAGATTCCAGGTTCGAATCCTGGCAAGCTAGTTTATTTTACCTGGGTTATCATTTTAGACTAGCTCATAGTAGACTATTTACAGTTAGTTCCATTACCAGTGATCACTACTTAGTCTCTGTAATGATCGTCTCCGATAGCAGCAGGATGACTTGTTTAAATGATTTCATTATGTTTTCTTCTTCATAGCGAGCTAACTCACAAAATATATTGACGAGACACGAATCATAATACACATAAAACACCAAACAGAAGAAACTTAAATACGTTTTAGGTCTAAGTGTAGTGTAATTTAAACATTGTTGATATTAAATAGTAAAAAATGATAATTGGAAAAAAATGAATTCGACCAATTTAAGATAACTTTGGAACAAGCATCATTTTATAAGCCCGTGTTGCCAAATGGTAGTGGGGCTTGTGGCGCAATGGACAACGCGTTTGACTACGGATCAGAAGATTCCAGGTTCGAATCCTGGCAAGCTCGTTATTTTTCCTAGCTTATACTAAATGTGTCAGCATTCATCGTAAACAATTAAAACGAGTTCCAAAAATTTGTTTTGTAACGATATTTTAAAATGGTCAGAATGTCTATTTTGTAACAACTTTTATAGTCACCAATTCAAACACTGGTAGTTATGTGGTCAAATAAGTCAAATATATCGCGTTCATGTTTAAAACTAAACATATATTGAAACATTTACCAAACGCATTAAAGCGGTGTATAAATAAATAATAATACATAAGTGCTAATTAATTTATTATCGTAGGCGTAAATCGTAAGAAAGCGCATTGATTTTAATTTACCTACTGACAATATCGCGATCTAAAATAAAACGATGTTGAAAAGAAGACAATATATCGATTGTTAATATTATATATAATGACATCTTTAGCTATTTTAAAAATGTTGTCTATACGACTGTCATTTTTTTTCTACTCATACGTCCAACTTTATAATAACATATTCCGACTCTGGTAACTATTTGGCCTATTACAAAAATGGCCATAAACTTCCTTGGAAACGATAATCTATATACAAGGGCATTTACAAGTCATTTGAAAGATTTTTTTT
>SAYR01072619.1:1529833-1540427 GCA_004382745.1 Argopecten irradians irradians
CAATTAGTACGGGCAAGCAGAACTCGATATCGGATTATAAGAATGTCCTGGTAATATATGCATATAAGAAAATCCATTACGATGTCAGTAAATAAATGTTTAATTTTCTTTCGTTCATGACTTTCAATTTTCTAATTAGTAGGAATGAACTTGCATTCGTGAACATTCTCCAGTGACGGTCACTATTTGAGTAGGCAGTTGAATGAAACGGCAGTCAGTGCCCGAACAGGACGTCACAATCACCTGGATGACATTGCTTACATATTAATCCCCGGTAGAATTCAAAAGGAGTCTAGCACTCTATTTCGGATATTAGTGAATGTAATCCCGATACTTGATCTCATGAAGTAGAAGCGTTTCGCTTTGAGTGAAATCGTGATCTAGAACTAACTAGGAAATTTTGCTTTTGTTTTCGAACTAGGCCATTTCTTCTGTTATATAATGAAAAAGTTTGCAAGGATAAACAGAACTACACAGTCAACTATCTTACAATACAAGTTTATGTTGGTGTCTGCCACAGGGAAAAACCCGAGATGACCTTCGGTAAAATCTCGTCATGCTCTCTACCTCTTGCATAAACGATAGCAGCAATCGATAATGTTAATCTTTAGCAACATGAAAAATGTTCCATACGTTGCCGAAATGATTGTCAGAGAAAACAGTTTCATTATTTACAACTAAACCAGTAATAAGAATTAAACATTTAATACTTGTCATCTCAGACCTAAATACAATTTGGCAAATCCATACCACCGCTGCAAGGAGATGTCCTTGGCCTATCGCTACCTACTCCACGATGCTCTCTCGATCGTGTCTCTCATGTGTAACTTTATTAAATTTAATGAAACACTTATAAAACAAGTAGTCCTGAACTGCTATTCTACCGAGCACACGCGTAAAATGAAAGTCTTGGTGCACCTCAGCCAAACACAGGGCGGAATATTATAAAATCTAGGTTTAGAACCGAACTCCTTTTTATTGTCATTATTGTGTAATATACTGCTGCCCTAGCTCTGATAGTTGTCTTTACAACCGATAAACATATATTGTTATACACATTAAGAAGCCAAATGATATAGCTATATAGTCGGTACTGAGTATCGGGTTACGGCTTGTCAAATTAGTAATACATCAGTAGTAATAGTACGTAATAATGAGTAGTTAATCATACGTTGTAATAATAGTAGTAATGAACAGTCGTGATATAGATAGTTAGTATATATCAGTAGTCGCATAATAGTGTAGTTATAACAGTAGTACTAAGTAAAAATAAGAGTAGTAATATATAGTATAATAGTAGTAATATTAGTAGTAATAAAATAGTAGTAATCACATAGTAGTTATAACAGTAGTAATAGTCAGTAACTTGAGTTTTGTTCTATATCTGCAAATTTAGATGTAGTGTTATGCTCTCCTTACTTTTTTGGAGAAATCGACTTTTTGGTGTTCCTATTTCCCGCGATCCAGATATTCAACTTATTGCATACCCACTGGACAGGTCTTTATCACACGGTGTTTGTTCCCGTTGAAACAAGCGTTTACTGACGCCTTTCGCTGGTTTTTACCAGTTCATTTTACGGAATTTAAAGTCAACAAAAGACCAGCGGAAACAATATCAAGAAGACAAGTGCATTTTCAGCACTATATACCGACATTGTTTTCGGTCACAAGATACCTAGCATATCGGATTATAAGAATTTCCTCGTAATATATGCAATACCCAGAAATCTTTTACGATGTCAGTAAAAATAAAAATGTTTAAGTTCTTCTTTCGTTTGATTCAATTTCTAAATTCTGATGACTTGATCCGAACATTCAGTGAACGTCACTTTTAAGTAGGAGTGAATGAAAACGGCAGTCAGCAACTCTCCGCCACAACAGTGGACGTCACAATGCACCGGAATAATAGTACTGGTAAAAAATATACATAGTTTCAATACAACTGTGTAAATAATAGTAATAATAAAAGTAGTAATCATACGTAAACAATTTAATCTTTAGATGATATATTAATAATAATAATAAAAATATTGTAAGCAGGGTTTCTTCATATAATTCCCAATTGTTCTTGAAATAAATACGTAATTTGTTTAAGTGTTTTCCAGCAAATTTAATGTAGTAATTACTTACTTTTAGAGAACATATCGACTTTTTGTGTTCCTATTTCCCTGATCCAAGATATTTCGACCTTTTTGCGCAATCCTATCTTGATTGTCTTGTAATCACAACGGTGTTTGTTCCCAGTGGGGAATACAAGTTGCGTTCGGACTGCCACTTCGAACTGTGGTTACGTTCATTTTAGAATTTAAAGTCAACCAAAAAGCGGAACACTATGCAAGATAACAATGCATTTTCAGCTATCTCAAATATCGTGACATTAGTCGGGCACAGAACTCGATACGTCGGGATATAAGAATTCCTGTAATATAGCAAAGAAAATCTTACGATGTTCAGTAAATGAATATGTCCTAGCTTCTTTTCGTTCTGCTTCATTTCTAAATTTGATGACTTGATCCCGAACATTCCAGTGAACGTCACTTTTAGTAAGTAGTTGAATGAAACGGTTTCCCCTCGCGGGGGGGGGGGGATGTGGACGTGGACACCCCCCCTAGATCCCGGCCTATATATATCATGTGGACAATTTGGCCTACCCTTTAATCCCTTACCTATGATTACTACTACCAATCCCGGTAATTATCACCACAGATACCGGCAACTTGAATTATCATCATTATGTCATACGTTTGTTTTGTACATAGAGAGATATCACAAAAAGTTTCAGGAGGTAAAAGTATCGACGACATACGATTCGTAATACACTTAAAAATCAGACAGAAAAACTCTGAATACGTTTGAGGTCTAAATTTATTGAGATATCAAAATCGGTTATATAAAAAAGTAAACAAGGACAATTGCACATTATAGCTTCAGTAAACATTTAAACAATCTTATGTTCAACCCCTCTCATTACATTGGAATAGGGCTTGTGGCGCAATGGATAACGCGTCTGACTACGGATCAGAAGATTCCAGGTTCGACTCCTGGCAAGCTCGTTTATTTTACCTGGGTCATCATTTTAGACTAGCTCATAGTAGACTATTTACAGTTAGTTCCATTACCAGTGATCACTACTTAGTCTCTGTAATGATCGTCTCCGATAGCAGCAGTATGTCTTGTTTAATGATTTCATTATATTTTCTTGTTCAAAGAGACCTAACTCACGAAATATATTGACGAGACACGAATCATAATACACATAAAACACCACACAGAAGAAAGATAAATACTTGTGAGGTCTAAGTGTAGTGTAATATAAACATTGGTGATATAAAATAGAAAAAAGGACAGTTGGAAACAGATTAAAGATGCTTCACCGCCGACAGAGCTTAAATGGTATTCATCATTTGAACAATAATCGGTGTTTAAAGTGAATAGTCGGGCAAAGAAATCCAGTCTAAATGCGTTCATTGGCCTTCCAAAAGTTCTCACATATTTATACGATGGTCAAGTTCTGCTTACGTTTCCCAGTTCTGACCATTGAAATAAAGAAAAGTTGAAAGCATTGAAAGCGAGGCTGCGTGGAAATGTAACCACGGACATAGTCAGCCGGGAGGACGTTTTAGGATTCCTATACATTAAATTAATTTCTACCTACGCAGACAGATTTTGACGAGAAAGTTTATTTTTCTATTCCATAAGAAATTGTACTGGATACATTCACACCATTTTTACCGACTTTAGCCATCCTTGCCCGACTGTTCACTTTAATCTTGTATATATATGTCTGATTAACACAGAAAATAATATCAAATAATTTATTTCGCCTTTGGTGCATGCGCAATCAGTACTTCCTTCCATAAAGGATATAGTGCCACGGAATTTTTTCGGGATGCAATTAATTATTTTTCATATTTTTAACTTTAAGTAAAATTAGAAGCTAGAACTTTTCAATGGTGGTAATGGTGTAAAGTAAGTAACTTTTGAAACTAAAGAAAAATACTAAATCGTCTGCTCCTGTTTTTGATAGTGAAAAAAAATCATTTGTCAGCGGTGGAGCATCTTTAATTGACCAATTTAAGAAAACTTTGAAACAAGCCTCATCTTATAAGCCCGTGTAGCGCAATTGTAATGAGGCTTGTGGCGCTACCACAAGCACGTATAACTGGAGATTATTCTTGGTTACATCTTGGTTGGTTCAGCCAACCAGCAGCCAGGATTGTAACCAGAAATTAACCAAGAATCTACCAGGAATTGACCAATCAGAAGCGCGGAGGGAAATTCATATGGGCAGCTGAGCGCGCCATCAGTATGATACAGATCGAAGCGGTTATCAGCGTGACAGTGACATTTCGATCATTAGATAATTAGAAATCTGCGCTTAATTAATAGGTTTCTTGATAGGTAAGTGGTATATTTTTACACACAAGGTGTTAATCTAATATGTGATGTAAAAAAATGTGATATTTTGTTAAGAGAACGTTGCATTTGATCGTTTAATTGATCGAAGCTCGTGATCGCTTAATTAATTAGGTCAGCTTGTGTAATCTGTCGTAAGTCATGCTTAATTAATTAGATATTTGGAATATATACTTCAACAAAACTTTTTCCAACCTAAATTTACTGTTATAAGTTTGTAATAAGTTAACAATATAGTGCATTTTGTCAATAAACCAGACCTGATTAGGCCTAATGATTTAATTTAAAATCAAATTTGCCAACGGCCAGACCTCGATATCGATTGACATTGATTGATTTTATATTCTCATTAGGAAAGTATTTCCGTTCTTCATATTTGATTAGCATGTAAAATCTGCCAAATTTAATATCATTTAATTACTTCAGTAGTGATTTTAAAGCCTATTTTAATTGGTATTAATTGGCTTATAAATACTCAAATTGTTTAATATTCTAAACAATCTTGCTACATTTTCTTCTCTACTTTTATAGGCCTATCATTGAGCAATTAATGCCAGAACATTATAAAGTTAATTAAGTCATTTAATTGTTTAGATACAGTAAACAAAAAAATGATAGATACGGTTCATGAGAAAGAAATAGAATAACACAGTTACAAACACAATTATTCAAAGTGTTTTTTTTAAACTTCTAGGCCTAACTGGGCAAATCATTAAATCTTTGTTTTGAAAGGAAATTCTGTAATATATATAGAAATGACCGAGATATTGGTAATATACTTAATTTATGATTGATCAATACGAATCTTTGATAATTAAGATTGTACCAGAAACATGCATATATAATAATATGTATATATATATGTTTCTGATTGTACCCATTGGGCCTATTGTCAGGCCTATCCTGGAAGTGTTTGAACTTGAATTCGAAGTGTTGAGTCTGTCGATCATAGGCCTAGTTGTGGCCCAGCATGATTTCTTTGCATCACAGGAGGAGGTCATATTTACCCGGCGGGTATAAGCTAGTTACAGTAAACAGTGACATTGATAACATTGCAAGACATACTTTTTGTCCTGCTACAGATAATAATACATATTTATATTCAAACCAGGCTTCTAGGTACATACTACAAGCTTTGTTTGCTCAAATTTCATGAAATAAACACTAAACAATAAGATGGGTCTTAATTCTTGGCATACCCTTGATATAAAGGGGAAGCCGTTTATTTTAACTGATTTTAATTTATTTCCCAGAAGCAGAATGTACAAGTAGGCCTACTAATGTGGCTTACCTATTCTTACTTGTAGTTGAAATGATAGATATTTTGTACCTAGGCTATAGCAGTCATTTAACCAAAACGGATTTATATTTAACAAACTGAAATCTATATCCAAATTATATCATATATGATGGATTTTGGTGCAGTTTGAAATTCAGGAAATTATCATCAGTGTTTGCTTTGTTTTATAGTACAAACCACTCTGTATCACTACTTCGTTTCTGTATTATAAAGGCGATAGTCTGAAGCGTTTACATGACACAGATATTGTCAAAACACATGAACTAGCTTCCGTTCTCAATCTACTTGGTATAATACAGAGACAAATGGGAAAGTCTGTAAGTGCATGCATGTGTCCTATGATCATTGTTTTTCAACATTTACAAGATATTTCAAAATCAAAGGTAACAAGACATAAAGGAAATTAAAATGTATTATTTAATCAAAGATAGATGACAGATAAATGTGAAAGGGGATTCAAAATACAAATGAGTTTTCATGCACCCCTGACTCGCCAGACGCTTGATTTATTTATATTATCATAGCCTTGCTAATTCCTGACATAGATTACATAACCAGAAAAAAATTTATATACCGTATTCGCCGTAATTAGCACCCCTCCCCCTATAAGCATCCCTCCCCTTTTCTGGAGAAGGAGTTGAAATTATATAAATGCTCACCATCCCATGTATTTAACAATGTTTTATAACATGTGATGCCTCTGAATTTTTAAGGGGCTGTGGTGGTTGAGTAGATGTCCCAACGTATTACCACAAGACCTCTACTACATACTGGGTTGCAAGTTCGACTCTCATGTGGGGCAGATGCCAGGTAGTAGGTACTGACCGGCGTGACCAGCTGGTCGGTGGTTTTCTCCGAGTACTAAAACCTAGCACATGTTTACATGACCCTGGGGCGTATAACTAACTTTAAAAAACCAAACCGAAGCCTCTGACATAATCATTGTATCCCATATTACATTAATTTGCGAGTCTTTAACTTAATCATGACTTAATAATGCGTCTTATAGGTGAAAAGGCATATGATATGAATGTTCAATGTAATAGATAAATGTATCATGAGAAACTGAGTACAGAAGGAGATCAACTACTGCTGATTTTTTTTATCCACAACTTACATTTTGGTTAAATTAATGAGTACTCCTTTTGTTACGTAGTTATATATGTATATATATGTTATATTAAAATATAGCATAGGACATTTCTACTTTCAATTTGAGCAAAAAATTATATATGCAACTACGGCAGCGCGGCTATTTATATATATACCTCAAGTCATTCTGCCTTGCCAAGCAGAGAATTCCAAAGGCCTTGTTAAATTATTTGATATGCCACGAGCCTAAATGGTCGTGGCATATCAAATTATTGAACTCGTTGGATAACTTTCATCTCTATATAAAACAATATTCCGTCTACTGAGACAATGATGCAACATCATATACCTAGCTTATAATATGACGTCAAAACTACATGTGATGTCATGATAGTGTTATTACAAATGTGTCTCACGATAGTTATGACATGGCTGGACTGGCCAGTTTTGTGATAAATTTGTTTCAACAATACCTGGTATGACTTCATTGACTTGTTCTCTTATGATCTGTCAGTGTCTGCATGCATATTATAAATCAGGAAGCTTAAGTACAATGTGATCCATTTAATTTTCAGCACATCTTCATAAAGTGGACTCGAAGGACCTTGGGAATGTAGCCCTTGGGTAATTATGCCGATAAGATTTGTCTCACAACAGACTTAAACTGATAGGTATGTATATATAGCAGTCTGGTGCTTTAATACCTAGCAGGTAAGAGGTATCAACTGAAAGTCGTACATTGAAATTAATTTGATAACTAAGTTGGCAACAAAATAAGGATACGAATGACATACCACTAGAAAAAAATAATAAAATAGATCATTACGCATCGATTTATGTACATGTATATCAAAAGAAAATTGTTTTTGCTTTGTAAAAAAAATTAACTTGCACTTTTATTTATGCTACATACACTAATATTTTAAATCATTAATTTAATGATAACACTAAAATACTGCTTATTTTTCTTTCTTTAATGGTCTTGTTTCATTGATGCCAAATGGTGTTTTCCCTACATGTGATTTGTTCTCATTGCAGCATTTACGTACAGTCAACCTATCCCGTAACCAGCTGATTACTAGTAATTTGTTGTACACGCCCACCATCCAGGTGCCTGACAAATCCATTTACATCACCTACAGGACTGCCAGGACCTCAGTAGGTTGCAGTGTCTCCTCCAGGTCCTCAAACTCTCCTTCAATAATCTTCTGTAGGTATATAAAACTGTATACTTTTCCAAACAATCATTCAATAAGCATACCTGTACTTGTGTCTTTATGGAATCTGTGGTCATTGATGTCTGCAGCGCTTAATTTGCTGACAATCTTTAATTTTATATAGCACACATTATGATATGATTGTCTGCAAAGCTCTGGATTCTATATAGACTATAGGTTCCATAGGAAGAGAGTTCAATGCATGTATTAGCATTATAAACTCATTTTGAGTGTTTTTTATACTTTCTGGGGAGAGGGGCCCGAGATAGGCCCTAGGGTATACTGGAATTAGGGTGTCTGTCTAGCGAACTCCTCATAAACCACTTGACAGATTTTGATAAAGTTTGGTACACATATATATAACCCTGACATAAAGGGGAGTTGAAAAGACTATAGGGTTCTGCAATTTCCCTTTTTAATGGACTTAATACTAAATTTGTGCAGCGTATAGTATCAGTCGGCCACCCTAGCGACTTTGTAGTATTAAAATTGTTTAGTTAAACCAGGAAAACCATTTATCACATAACAACAATATACTCCATAAGATGAAACAGCCATTTTGACAGTAATTAGTTACGTTACCATGTTAACACTTAGTGACGTTATAATGGTCACGTTTAACTTTTGGTTTAATTTATCCCTTTTCTTTGGCTTATTCTAGGTTTATTTTATATACTTGAATTGTGAATGTAAATGTGATAATATTCATATTATTTACAAGGATTTATTGCCCTCTACAAACAAAAGCTTTGGATTATTATCATCCAAGTTGGTACTGCTAGCTAGTTTACCTTGTACAGGATTAAATTGCTTGATAATTATCATTCTTTGTAAGCCTAAAGTAATTTAATATTTTCCAATGGACTGGTATTGCTACAGCTGCCCAATCTTAAGAATCAGGTGCTATCTGAGATGTGTTTAGAGGACAACAGTCTCACCCTGACCACAGAGCTGGCCCTATATTAGTTCTGTGTACTACAGAAATTTGACCTTAGTCATAACTGGTAAGTCATTAAGGCAAAATTGTGAGGATTTCATTAAGAATTGGAAAAAGAAGTTGAATAAGTAAGTTTCACAGTTACTTTAACTTGAACTGCAGTGGACCATATCAATAGTTTGAGGAATACTGGGTATTTGACTCAGCAGAGGTTGGTATCAATAATATCATTTAGTCAGAAATAGACATATTCTATATATACTGGTCACAATATGTCAATAACATTTCAATAAAAAAAAATCCAACAATAAAAATATGACGGTGTTTTGCAATAATGTTTAATAGTTAAATGAAGTGCACATTTTAAAATGCTGACAAGAATTAAAGCAGTCTACATTCAAATTCACAACCTCCACAATCGTGCAATAGAAACATTATTTAAATTGCATTTCTGAAAACCATGGCCAGTAATAAATGAAATTATTAAACTGGCAATTGAGTAGGTATATACTAGTGTTGTTGCTATAACTGTTATTCCGTAATTATCCAATGGCTTTACACTACATTTGTATAAACAAAGACTGTGATCTTTATTCAATTGGTAGGTGCAGTTGTGTGTGAAACTGGTAAAACAAATAGATGGTTTTGTTACTATGTATTTGATGGGAAGGGGTTCTGTTTCCAGGAATGAGGGGTATTCTATTCTGTTCCAGGAATGAGGGGTATTCTATTCTGTTCCGGATGAGGGGTATTCGTTATAGCAGTTCGAGCTATTCGAGGTTTTGTTACCAAGATTATATATGGTTGGGCATGGTTCAGAACCATGAAATCAGTTATGACAAATAGGGGATATTCAGGAATGCAAGTTCGAGTTAGAGGAGACTGTATAACTCATTTGATAAAATTGTTGCATCTTAAGTTGTTGGGGCTGGCTGCTGGAGGACTTATATTGCTTCAGCATTAAAAGGTTATGCTCGTTTTGTTTTACCATGGATTACAATGGTTTGAAACAAGGGAAGACTTATATCATATGCATGGAAAGATGGTTGAACCCTATTTTGATACTTTTGTTAGAAAGTTTACTTCAAAATGCTAACTTTTACTGAATTCATGAATGAATAATCAACGTTGATACTTGATTGTTACATAGTTCTTCATACATTTGCATTTGTTTTATTTCAGTGAAACCACATTTCAGAAGACACCATGATGGAAGTCTGAACCTTTCGAATCCGATCAAGCTTCCATAGTGAAGAGGGAAAATAAGGAAAGAGGATGGACTGCCCCTATTTCTCCAGGAATGGTTGCAGCTGCTGCAGCAGCTGCTGTAAGAAAGCAGGGTGGTGACACAGAAAATGTCATAGATGTCTTGGGGAATACACTCTCCAAATTTGGTGCCTTGAAGTATGCATGATATGAATCTTATAATCATTACAACTTTTGTCAGGCTAGTTATTGTGAATATAGATTCTTCCAGATCTCATAAAATTTCATTGGTTATTCAGTATTTAAAAGTATTATTCACAAACTAGCTTAACAACTCCTGTTATATCCTTATATCTTTATTAAACCTGCGGCAGAGCTGCACTTATATCTTATTAAACCTGCGGCAGAGCTGCACTTTTATCCTTT
>SAYR01072619.1:1552122-1577397 GCA_004382745.1 Argopecten irradians irradians
TTCCTGGAGAAATAGGGGCAGTCCATCCTCTTTCCTTAATTTTCCCTCTTCACTATGGAAGCTTGTACGGTATCTGAAAGGTTCAAACTTCCATCATGGGTCTTCTGAAATGTTGGTTTCATTTTCTGAAATAAAAACAAATGCAACCATTTTGATTATTCATTCATGAATTCAGTAAAAGTTAGCATTTTTGAAGTAAACTTTCAACAAAACTTTCAACAAAAGTATCAAAATAGGTTCAACCAATCTTTCCATGCATATGATATAAGTCTTCCCTTGTTTCAAACCATTGTAAGCCATGGCAAAACAAAACGAGCATAACTTTTAATGCTGAAGCAATATAAATCCTCCAGCAGCAGCCCCAACAACTTAAGATGCAACAATTTTATCAAATGAGTTTATAACAGTCTCCTCTAACTCGAACTTGCATTCCTGAATATCCCCTATTTGTCATAACTGATTGACTCGAATTCGCATTCCTGAATATCCCCATTTGTCATAACTGATTTCATGGTTCTGACCATACCCCAACCATTATAATCTTGGTAACAAAACCCTGAATAGCTCGAACTGCTATTAATCGAATACCCCATTCCTGGAACAGAATAGAATACCCCTCATTCCTGGAACAGAATAGAATACCCTCATTCCTGGAACAGACACTCCTTCCCATTAAATACATAGTAACAAAACCATCTATTTGTTTTACCAGTGTCACACACAACTGCACCTACCAATTGAATAAAGATCACATTCTTTGTTTATACAAATGTAGTGTAAAGCCATTGGATAATTACGGTAAACAGTATCAGCAACACCTAGTATATACCTACTCAATTGCCAGTTGTTTAATAATTTCATTTGTATACTGGCCATGGTTATTTCAGAAAATGCATTTAAATAATGTTTCTATTGCACGATTGTGGAGGTTGTGAATTTGAATGTAGACTGCTTTAATTCTTGTCAGCATTAAATGTTCCATCATTTAACTATTAAACATTATTGCAAAACACCGTTCATATTTTTATTGTTGGATTTTATTGATGAATTGATGACATATTGTGGACCAGTATATATTTATGTCTATTCTGACTATTGATACCAACCTCTGCTGAGTTCAAATACCCAGTATTCCTCAAACTATTGATATGGTCCACTGCAGTTCAAGTTAAAGTAAACTTGAAACTTACTTATTCAACTTCTTTTTCCAATTTCTAATGAAATCCTCACGAATCCATCGGATTCAGATGTGATGAATCGCCTGAATAGAAAACAGTTAGCTCTGCATTGCAGACGTACAACAAGAGGAGCTCAGGAGACCATCACTCTGATCACACAGCTGATTGAAGCATTCGAAGGTGACAATGGCAAAGACACACTTGGAGTCCCCCTGATCAACAGTGACCGAATGAGGGAAATATGGAGGATTCAAAAAAAGCATGTTCAGTGGATCCAGGACCCCTCTGGTTCCAGACTATATATTCAGACCGGAAAACAGCTCAAGTTTGGGGTAGAGCTACCAACCTACCGGTGTGCCAGAGGATCAACCTCCCTGGAGAACTTCCACCTGCATCTCAACAGGTTCATCCCAGGTAAGAAGTCACTAATTTCATCAGTATCTCATCAATTTGATATAAATGGAAAGCTACAATGTAATTGCAGTAGAATGAACCAACTAAGTTTGAAATAAGGTATATTGAAATACTGCTTGATTTGAATTAAGTTATACTCCCTGTTCTGATTTAGTAATGCCTTTTTTCCCATGATTATATTGGAATCCAGGTAATTTGAATACTTCAATATATTCTAGTTTAACCAAAGTGAGTGTATATTTCAAATGAGCTTTTGTGGAACCAATGTCATTGTCATTTTGCTAGCCTTGACAATGATTACATACAACACATTTATGTTACATTTTAAGCCTTATGTGGTATACAGTTGACATTTTACCTTTAAGCAACATATGATATTTTATGTCAACAATTTGAAATGATAATTTTCCACTGCAATTTGAATTTTTTATTATGAAAAAAATGTTTTGTTGTAGGCACATTGGCTAGAGATACTTTGTACCAAGCCTACATCGTTGATGGTCTTGCAAGATGGAACCAAGATCGTGCTGAGGCGGCTACAATTAATATTGAAGAGCAGTCATCTCTGCAGCATCAACACTCCTACAGTGGATTGCTCCGCCACACTGCCAACAAGTTGTCAGAACAAATTATTGGTCGGCCCCTGACTAACTACACTGGACCACGACAGTACACAGGTATTCAATTGAAACCGTCAGCATATGTATATAAAGTTGAAAGTCAAAGTAGCATAACATGTAATACCATTAAAGTTATGTGTGCTTGATCTGGGCAAATATTTTTTACATGTTATTGTTCCTTCTGTAATTACTGAAATCTATTAGGGTTGATGAATTAAAGCTGTGAAAACCATTCAAGTTGACTGACAAACAGGTATAATGCTTGATATGTGCTGTTAAAAAGTTCTTGTGTTTATGCCTTATAATGCATGTTTAGATGAAAACATACCTACATAAGTCACTTTACAAATACTAATGACACTGTAAAAATGTGAAAGGAAATTGTAGACCACAACTTCAACTTCACTGAATTGTCAGCATCTCTATATATAATGTGTAACGGTTGGCAGCTATTTGATAACTTGTATGGTTAATGATTACAGGTGAACTCATTGGCCTGGAGTATCTTTACAACCAGAAAGATGTCCAGATGCATGACTATAATGCTATCATAGATGAGTTAGAGTCAGGCACAGAGGAAGTAACAGAAGATGATGGAGATGATGAGGGTTTTGCTGATGATGGCACAGAAGGCATTGATGATTACACCATCCCTACTTCCACTGTCTATACCTGGAATGCCCCTGTTCAGTCCAGAGTTAGTGCCCAACCTGTTGCTGGTACTGACCCTTCCACTCATCATGAACCTGAGGCTGCTTCAGAACATCCTCCTCCAAGAAGGAAGGATATTCAGAAAAAGATATTGCCAATTCCTTCCACAGAGGAATACCAGTCTACAATTCATGAACCTGAGAGTGAGTGTAACATCATTGTTGTTTTTTGCATTTTACATAGTTTTGCATTTCTTATTGTCATTAGTCATATCTGACACCCAATACAATAAAAAATTAAAATGTTCAGTTTGACAATAATGTAATCATCTCAGAGTGTTATGACAATGTATATTGTTTTAAATCTTATTGCATTTTGGAATTTTCTTTTGATTCTTCAGATTCAGTGCATTAAATATATCTTATCAAGTGTGACTCTGTGAAATGTAGGGTGCAAATTATCTAGTTAATATGGGACAAAATAGTAACTCAAACAATGCACATTTAATTTACATATTTGCTCCTAATATCTCAAGTGATGTTTTTTTTTAAATTGTATTATTATTTACCACCCAGTTATGGCCCCAGTAACACAGTCACCTCCACCACCAGACCAAGAGGATTCCAGTGACAAAGATGTAAGTAGCTTCACAGATGCACACTAAAATATCAGCTGTCAGATGCAAGGCAATGTGGTCTATTGTGTAATATACTAGATAACATGATATTTTGCATTTCACTATTGAATATAAATAACTTTAACAGAAATTATTTTGATGTATATATATTTTGCTAAACCGATGAGTAAAACGAAAGCAAAACTTATGATTTTCACATGTGAATCACAACGTAATAATGCATCATGAAGGATACAGGAAGGGAGGTTGATATCAGTTGAATATTTGAATACAAATATTCCGTAAATAGGTATTGGTTTGCAAATATTCGTTTCAGTTCTAATTCGGTTAATACTAATGCTTACTACTCAATAATTTGAATACCGGCAAACATCCATAGGATACATGTACTAAGACAGTAAGGCTAAAGCTTTTAGACTTGTGTGCCCAAAATCAACGGCACACTTTTCCTGATACTTTTGTAAACAATTCATTCTTCAAAGTTTGGTGGTAATCAAAACACTAAATTTTGATATGGTTTGGTAAGATCATTTAGTTTTTTGTTGTTAAGTTAATCATGTGTATATAATTTTTTACAGGAATCAGTTGGACCAGACAATATTCCTGGATATGATAGGATATGTGCCCTGGCTGACTGTTTGGTGGATTTGCGAGACCATTCCATTGCACTTGCCAACAGTGAAGCTGATGAAATTATCCAGCTGTGGGAGGCCCTGCCAGACTACGATAGGCAGAGAACCAAATTCCCAGCTAGGCACAGATCCGGCCGCCTTAGCGCAGCTGGATACAGGGATGGTCGAATGAAGGATCTATTTTGATAACGTATGCCACGTGTACTTTCAATTTTGTCCAAATTACTTTGTTATGTTTTAGGGCGAGATGACCTACGAACGCGAAAACAATATTCTGACGAAAAACTATCTATTTCGTCCCCAGAAATTCACTGTCAAGTTTCTGCAGACAAAAACTAATTGGCCTTTTCCAAACGTCATGACTCCTAAAGAGATCCTCTCAATTTCGCTTATCAAACGGGATGATGATTTAATGGTTTAAAGTGGGTCAATCTAGGAGGCGAAACAACTCGGACTGAGCGGGATTTGGGGCGAAACGACCTAGAAATATAGGTGGTAAACACACCCGCGAAAGCCTTTTAGACCGATAATGGTGTCGTCTTTAGAGCTATATTGTAAAATTACTACTCTATAATTACAGCATCCATCTCGCCTAGTCCGCGGCGCGGGGTCGGGGGCAAGTTGATGTATCGCTATAATACTAGCGTAGCTTCGTTGCAGGTTCCAAACTACGGCGGATAAGGGTGTTTGCGTTGAGCACGTCCTCTCTCATTGGGGTCAGGTCTGGAACTGGGGCTCTAGCAGGAGCTCCGACGTCACTTACGGTAGTGTTGATTCATTGGTATAGCCCAGGGATCAAAGGAGTCGCGAGGGTCTGCTGTCCGTTCCCATGAACCGGCTCCGGCTCACGGGTCTTCATTGTTTCGATGGGCCACCGTCGTCGAGGGCACTCTAGTGGAACAGACGGATGGCGTTCTCGTCTGTTAGCTCCAGCACGGCCGTCATGTTCAAGTTTTCCACGTTCTCAGCTACGAGCTGAGTGGTATACCTCAACAGGTGGGGAGCCCCGTGCTGAAATCCCGGCGACCTTCTCGGGACGATCCCTTGGAATGGTCCGGAGAGCTCGCACATCCATAGCAGCAAGGTCGTGGTGAAGTTGACCGACTCCGGCCGTTTTTCGGGTCTCAGGCTGGCCTTTCCACTATAGCCAGTATCCTGGACAGGCTGTTCTGTACATCAGCCAGTCCTGTCTCTAAAGCTGACAAACGTCTCTCTTGGTCCGACATCGGTTTCAGAGAGGCTTTGTTGTCGCGACGTCTCGGTTTCATCTCCCTCACGGAGACATAGGATTCATCATCTTGAAGGACGAGGACAATGAAGAAGACGACAGATGGCTCCCGAACTTGACCCTTCAGCTAGGAGAATGGTGCCTACCTGACTAGGTCCGATAGACCTTACTGGAGGATTCCGGCCTCGATCTCCCCCCTTCTCTCCTTCTTGTGCACACATCTGTACAGCTCAATGGCCTCTATGGCGGACTCAATGGTATATCATGCTTTTCCAGGCTAGCATGCCTGGCAGCATCCCGGTCTCTGCATCCTTGGGAGAAACGTCGGACAGTGTGCGCTCTGACCCATGTCTCGGGTAAATCACGATAGGCGCGAGTCGCGAGGGAGAGTATACGATCTCCCCAATCCTGGAGATCTTCACCCTCCTCTTGCTCAGCGGCGTCGAACTTAGCCTGTGCCGTCTCCGGCAAGTCGTCCGAACGGAAACGCTTATCGAACTGACAAACTATGCGAAGGTAGGTCATATCGCGGTCCATTTCTATCAGGGTATTATAATAATCCCCTGCCTTACCACTGACAGCCCAACATAGCGCGTCGCGGCACTCTCTCTCCGCCCAACCTGAAGCCTCCGCAAATCTGTTGAATTTTAATTTAAACAGAGCCCAGCTGGATTTCCCATTGAACTCCAGGGTCTTGGGTAGGGTTGAGGGACGAAAATTGCTACTAAGAGTCGATCGCCGACTCTTACGTAGGTCATTGTCGCTGTCGTCCAGAGGATATGTGTTGCCCCTCGCATAATGTCTAGGCCTGTCAAAATCATCACGCTCCCGTTTTATATATACTGGCCTGGATGGTCTCTGTGGTGATTTTGAACGACGATAGGAACGACCACTTCTCCGTGGCGATCCATCAGTTGAGCTATCCGAACCGGAAGCATCGTACCTCGACGCTCCTCTTCTATCATATGAGGGACCCTCATTCGACCTCCGTTCAGTTGATTGCCTACTCTCAGATAAATTAAGGTTCGGCATTACGCTAAAATCAGGCATTCCTATTGGCTGCAAATCAGCTTCGTCATCGCAGTAGGAAAGCCTGGGGTTGGGGGTGAAGTCCAGAAGTTGTATTAACTCCGGTGTAATGCGTAACTTACTGATTTGTTCCAGGGATGAAATTGTAATATTGCCATTGACTTCCCTAAATTTGACAATTAATTTTGCCACTCTCTTTCCCACCCTGGGAAGTCCATCAAGTTCATTCTCATGACAAAAGTTTATTGGATGATGACGCCATGATGGATTAATGAACGAATGGTACCAAGGGGGAATACTGTGTTACCAATATCAACACCAAGAAGACAGTGAACTTTCTATTGGTAACTTATACAGTTATACTAGTACAATTATACAACAATTGGGTGTAATGTATAATCGTGATCGATTACCTAATTTATTACCCAAAGTATAATGTGAAAATTGTTGCAAAATGTACTATAAATTAGTAAGCATAATAATAAACAAACACAATAATCAATACACAATAATACTAGATGTTTGTCAAAAAATCAGAAATCAATTAACACATGTTCCTAATCAGGCACCGACAACAATGTCAATGTAGAAAATTGAAGTCTGAAAATTACTAAGTCGTTACCGACAGAAGTACAAACAGTAGTGTATAATTATAAGTGTGATGTGTTATGCTGGAAGTTTTTTAACAAACAACTTTGATCTCTAATCGACATCGATAAGGATTGAATCAAAAGTTATTGTAAGTAGATGGAAATATCCAACAGTCATGAAAAATTGCCAAACTTCCAGCAAAAATATAAGTTTGTAAACACACTGACAACACAATATTGTTATGTCAGAAGTCACATACCTAAATATTCACAGAGTATGCAAGTGTGTGTTATAGGAATAATACCCACTTAGTAACCATAACTCTGATGATTATGTAAACAATAATCAATAGTGAGTAGTATAGTTTTGCGTGTTACTGGCTGGTTAACAATCAGGTTCAAATAATAATAATAATTTACATAAATGTAAGCTCAATGTTTTGTCGACGTCGACAAAAACATCAAGTATAAATTGTATCAACCGAGCCGGTTGTATAATAAAATAACCAAATTATTTAATTTGTAGACCAACCAGTAAACTATCAGTACCCCAGCTCAATAATATTACGACTTCGTAATACTAAAGCCAGCACACCGAGGTATGTTTACATAGAAAAATCAATTAACTACACCCGGAAACAGGAACAGCGGGCGGAAGTGCGCAAAGTGACGTCACAATGGACTCCCGCCAAATTTCCTGCTGCACGATTTTTTTTCTTACTCAAAAACACGAAACCGTGTATTTAGTATAAATGGTATAAAAAAGTGGTTGCAATAATTAAATTAACTATGTAGTAAGTTTATAATACAAAAATATCAACTCCAAAAGATCTCTTTTCCGTTGAAAATCAAAAAACATGTTTTCGTGTCCGCACGTGATTTTCCCTGGACCAGATTTCCTCGTCGCCAATATTGTAAAAACTGAATGTAAACGTTAACGACAGCAACCAACTTACCTAGTCCGCGGGGCAGGGTCGTGGGCTAGTTGGTGTTACTGTAGTCTTCGTAGAATATGTCGTGAGACACGGGCTCCAAATCCCGGCTGATAGGGTGTTGTGGTTTTTCACGTCCTTTCAGGTCGGGTCTAGCTTTGGAACTGAGGCTCAAGCGGGAGCCCCGACGTCACTTCCGGTAGCGTTCGGCCAGGGGTCTCCGGGACGCTTGACATCCCTGGGCGATTTCACTACACTCCGTACATGCAAGACCAGGACCTGATTAGGTAGGATCCGATGGAGTAGCCTCCGGAGCTGGCGTTCCTGCTCCACCCAATGGTCAGGGGAAGGGACTAAGCCCCAAGCCATTACCCAGTTGATTACTTGGCTCCGAGTAATCTTCCTGGTCCTGTCCCGGAAGGTCAGTTAGCAGACCTGCCTAACTGACCTCTACGCGTTTAAATCTTCAGAGGACAGGATCATGAGCTTCTGTCCGGCGGACTTGGAAGGACTGGAATTGGACGTGGTAGACTTAAGGGCAATCCTCCTTATAGTGTCCTGGTTTGCCACATCCATAGCAACAAGGTCTCGGCGAAAGCGACCGACTCTGGCCATTCCTCGAGTCCCTGGCTTATCTACTATAGCCAATCTTTTGGACAGGCTGTCCTGTACGTCAGCTAGCCCAGTTTCCAAAGCTGTCGAGCACCTTTCTTGGTCCAACATCGGCTTCAAAGAGGCTTTGTTGTCCCGACGTCTTGGTTAAATCTGCATGGAAACATAAGATTCATCATCATTCAGAGGATGAAGACGATGAGGGACGACTCCTAAACTTGACCCTTCAGCTAGGTGGCTGGTGTCTATCTGACGATGTCATGTAGACGTTAGCAGAGGAGTCCGTCCTCGGCCTCCCCCTTCTCTCCTACTTTTGGACACATTTATACTATTCAATGGCCTCAATGGCGGTCTCAATGGTTTGATGTTTTCCCATACATGTGTGCAATGCAGCCTCTCGGTCTCAGCATCCTTGGCAGAAACGTCTGACTGTGTGGGATTTGACCCATGCCGCGGGCAAATTGCGATAGGCGCGTGTGGTGAGGGAGAGAATACAGTCTCCCCAATCCTGGAGATCTTCACCTTCCTCCTGTTCAGCCGCGTCAAACTTGGCTTGTGCCGTCTCCGGCAGATCCTCTTAACAGAATTGTCTGTCGAATTGTCAGACCATGCGACTGAAAGACATATTGCCGTCTATTTCAATCAGGGTATTATAGTAGTTCCACGCATTGCCACTAAGTCCCCAGCATAGCGCATCCCAACACTCTTACCCCACCTCCCCCCCAACTTGATGCCTCCACAAATCTATTAAATTTCAATTTGAACCAGGACCAGCTGGATTTACCATTGTATTCTATTGAATTCTAGGGTCTTTGGTAATGTGGAGAGACAGAAATGGCTTATCACCGACCCCTATGATGATCACTATCGCTGTCGGATCGAGGATATATCGATATTTTATTTTTACAGGCATGGGTGATTTTGAGTGACTATAAGAACGACGTCGTCTCCATGGCGATTCATCAATGGAACTCTGTGAATCGGAATCATCTTACCTCGACGCTCCTCTTCTATCAATCGGGGGACCAACATTCGTCCTTCGTTTGATCACTTTACTCACTCGCCGAGTAAAGGAATCCATATCGAATGCCCTGCTGACCGCCAACCGGTGAGGAAGGCTCTGGGTTCTGTCCCCTGGCCGAGACACACCAAAGTCTATAAAATTCGTAGTTTCTGCTCCTGCTTAGCGCTCAGCATACAGGGAGTGGGACGACTGGTTCGCCCGTTGTCAGTATAATGTGACCGGTTGGGTTGTGTTGCTTGGTGTCTTCGGCGGCATGCTTCAGTGATATAGCACTATAAAAAGGGCAACAGTTCCACTATACAAGAAGACACAACATGAATATACCGCAGTCTCCCAAAACACTCACCTCGCACAACATACACGCAACACACAGCATACATGGGAGCCCGTCCTTACATGACCCTGGCTGTTAATAGGACGTTCATTACTCAAACAAACAAACAAAGCCAAGATCCCTCTGGGATCTCTTGTTTGTATGATGCATCGTGCAACAATGTACCATAGTATCGTTTCAGCTGAAACTCTTGATCAATGTCAGGTTGTTGATTCATTGATATCTTTTGCCTTTCAACCTTACAAAACACATCTGCTTGCTTATATACTGTATTTAGTTCGCAAGACGGCGACATCAGAAAAAACATTTCTTTTACTGAAGTAGTTTGAAGCGCCGCAATCGTTAATAAATTCGCGTCTTTTACTTGAATTTGTCCTTGACCTGTTCCTGTTCGTTTCAGAGTTGATGAGATACTCTTTTAGACAGAGGTATATAGTTTTTTGATGTATGCTACTTTACTTTAACAAAGTGTACATGTCATTCAACCCCAAAAAACTTGCCATTCGGAAGTATGTTTGACTGTGTATGGTCTATTTTGCTTGCCAAGTACGGTAGTTTGTTTGATGTACGTGTATCGTCTATTTTGCTCGACAAGTCTGATACTTTGTTTGATGTACCTGTATCATTTATTTCTTGCGCCCAATCTTGGAGTTCTTCAGGCTCGCCGCTCGTAATCTGAATCACTATACAGAAAACTGCACATATATCCAACATTTACCAAATCCTGCTCACAATTTGCTCGTGAGAAGCTCATGTGAGAAACTAACATAATTTGCTCATATGAGACCTTGTGAGCATTTTATTATGCAAATGAGATAAATGAGAGTAACGGAAGTTAAATCGTGAGCACATGTGAGCTGTCCTTCACTGAAAATAAAACAGAAACATGAAATCTGTGCTTCAGAATTTATTTTATCCAAACTGTATGGATCCATCAAAAACACTTCAGCCATCTTCAGGTTTGAGTCCCAGTGTATCAATGTTAATGTTCTCCAAATTAACACTTGATTTTTCTTTTCGCATCTAAAAAATTTTGATTACTCATAATGTTTAACTGTATGAGGTCCACCTTGAAGTTCTGCATCACATAGGCTGTAAAAGACAAAAAAAAACACCATAAATATTCGTTATAATAGAGCTCATCTGAAGCCGATTAGTGGTTAACCGGTGATAAGTAGTATTCAAAATATTAGAATTTTGCGAACAGTATGCTCTAAATAAAATGAAAACATTCAATGAACAAATTATGGAAGTGATGTTTGGAGAACAGCAGTCACAGTGGCCTAAAGTTTTGTTTAAGGTGTTGATGCATTGAAGCAATTCTGCTGACAGATGGCCGAGCGGCCATCATCTTTGAGGATGTGACCGGGTGTGGTGTGTTACTTTGTCTCTTCGGCGGCATGCAAGCGATATATATCACTTTAAAAAGGGCAACAGTTCCATTATACAAGAAGACACAACATGAACATAACGCAGTCTCCCAAAACACTCGGCTCGCACACATACACACAACACAGGCCTTATCTGTTCAAAGTGTTTCAAGAATAGATTTTCTTATCTCAGTTTCTTCTAAAGACCATATTTTGCATTATGAGCCCATGGAGAGTCTCTTTTGCATTATGAGCCCATGGAGAGTCTCTTTTCTGGACTTTCTCCTCTAAACTGATATGAAACATCTAATGATTCCTCATAGTCAGATACCTCTTGTCTCATCGCCAACCGTCTCAAACTAACAATTTTGAAATTTGGAGAGCAAAAGCTCGAAGGTCTATCAAATCCGACAAGAAAAGTACTTGGAAAGAGTATGTCTCAAAAATTAATTCCAATACATCTTCGAAGAAAGTTTGGGAAATGATGGGAAAAATCAGTGGGAAAAGAAAAGCAACATCATCCTCCCATCTCATTAACAAAAATTAGATAAATTTTCTTCAAAATCCGAATTCAAACAATTAAAAAAGAAAAGGAGAAGGGACGTCTTCATTTTAAATCCTCCAATATTGAAAGTTACAATAGGCTTTTCGAGACACCAGAATTGCTCGAGAAATCAAAGGACTCGGCAGCTGGACTCCTCACTAAAATGTCTTTTAACTATATTTAACCAAGTTTACTCTTCTGGCAAAATTCTTGAGTCTGGAAGGAATATATTATACCCCTTCCGAAGCCCGGGAAGAATGCTACTGATGCCAATAACTATCGTCCTATTTCATTGACGAGTTGCATTTGTAAAACTCTAGAACGTATCAACATTATTAATAACCCACCCCCACCCTTATTTTTACTCTATGAAGTAAAGATATACTCGGTCATATCAGATTGTAGACTATAGTAATGATTAGAAAAATGTGATGTTATCATTTATTGTTTTGTTGCATATATACCATCTTACCAACAATTGCTCCCTACGTCCATACCTTCTTTACCATGGACCCCAGACAAGTTACCGAGTGCAACCAACACCGCATTAGTATAAAAAACAGACATCAGATATCGCACCACTTGTGTTCCCTTCACTTTCTTCTGAGCCATCTTAATGTGTTTTGGGTACACATATACACCGGTTCCTGGCAAAAGCTCAATCATCTACACACAAAAAACAGAAAACATTATATAATCATAATGAAATATTATTATCAAGCTTCAAGAGAGTTAAATTCATATACCTTGGTATGATGAACGAATGGTTCACAATACAGTTCTATGATCACTTTTTTCAGGTCAGAATATATATTAATGCATCGTTCAATGGACTGGTTGAAAAAGACCGATCTTGATATAACACCATTCAATAATTGAATATTCATCATTATCTCATCTGGATTAATCATTTGATTATGATTGTCATGAATCTTGAAAACAATATGTATTCATTTGACCTTGAGACGTTGTGTAACCAATCAGTAAAATGTATTTCCTATGATATACGTAACCATAATTATCTAATTTTATGATGAAAAAGAGGTAACAATATTGTTTTTATTGACTTGGTAGTTCCTTGCTACAGTCTGGGGCACTAAGCCTGCATTCGGTCGCCCGTCAGCCTGCATTCTCATAGCTGATGCGTTTTCATCTGTTAAGTAAATATATTCATAACTAAACTTGAAGTAAGTGTCTAAATTTTACTGACACCTTTACACCTGACACTTGTTTCAATATTTCCGTTCATCTTTAATTGCTGAATTTCGTCTTTGGCCTTCCTTAGCTGCTCAGAGACTTCGTGGCATATATTTTCTGCTTTCACTAGGTCCTCACGGAGAGACCTGACCTCATCGTGGACTTCAATACAGGCTACGTTGGAACACTTGATATTCACAACACATTGTTATAAAAATATTTATTCACAAATTAAAAGATATACAAGTAAGATCCTCTACATCTTACTACACATTATTCAATCACCTACGAAATTTAAAAGCTAATCAAAATAAGTAGTATTTATGCGACAAATGTTCACTAATTCTTTGCCCCTGAGATAATGTAAAATAATATTTGTTTAAAATTTATAAATAAACCTAATCTGTACTCACCTGGTCAAAATTTTCTTCCAACCCTTTTCCAATGTTTTGTAACAAATTCATTTCTTTTGACTGACATTCTGTCAAATGTATATTTCACCTAGTTTTCAAATCCGATACGTAGCAAGGAGATTTTCATAGTCTTATTTTTTCAATTAGATCTTTGAGCCCAATATCGGAAATACAGGTAAATCCTTCAAATCGCTACTAGTCAAATTCTGCATGGAATGTACCCTTCCCGGTTTCCCTCTTGTCAACAGTCACTGTAGACATGATTTTGTTACTATCCAGCTCCATAAATAATTATGTGCAGTATTGTGCCCTCAGCCGGGACTATTTATTCTTCCATCACCTAATGTTATACAAATATAATTTTACTATACAAGAAGACATAACATGAATTTACCGCAGTCTCCCAAAACACTCACCTCGCACAACATACACGCAACACACCGCATACATGGGAGGCCGTCCTAACATGACCATAGCTGTTAATAGGACGTTAATTAATCAAACAAACAAACAAACAAACTACAATGTAATATAATGATAGGTATCATCTGTTTCAGATGAATAATACATAATATGATTTACAGAAAAAATGGAAATCAGCATGTGATAAAACTAGAGTTAGTAGATAAGGCGCGAGATGACAGGATGGGACAAGTAATACATGATTAACATCAATTGCCTTGCATAATTTCATACTGGTCATAGTGCCATAAAAAGTATAGGTTTCTTAGCAGAAAGTCTGAAAACAGAACATTACAGTAATGTTTTCAATTCAAAATAAATAACACAGTATACTAGAATAACTTGTACACTTGCATAACACAGTTTGCCCACACCTCGATCATAAATATAAAAAGGGCAACAGTTCCACTATACAAGAAGACACAACATGGATATACCACAGTCTCCCAAAGCATGCACCTCGCACAACATACACGCAACACACCACATACATGAGAGACCGTCCTTACATGACCATAGCTGTAAATAGGACGTTAATTAATCAAACAAACAAAATAACTGCGAAAACAAGATCAGGGCCCTCAAAGTGGGACAGCAAATATATGTTGTTGATGGTATTACTACCCGGACAGTGGAGCTTCAGTGCCCTAGCAAACAAAGCAAGCTTTCCAAAGTTGTTGCCAGAGGTCAGAACAGCAAATGAGATTAGAATGTTACCTGCATGAAGCTTTCTGTTTCAAACAGGCTGGGAGGACCATTCCTGACATATATTTCCATCAGAACAAACCTACAAGAAAGGAAAAATAGACGTGTACATGTAATTACCATACAACATATTCAGACAAATAGCAGTTTTAGTTTTATTAGTATACCGTCATGTTAACAGTAAAGGACGTGCCAGATTTGTTGGAAAAAATACACAGGCAGTAATAATTACAGATGAAATACATGAACAGGCAACCACCAAAAACACATTGTGTTTTAGCTACAAATGTATAGATAGCTAAAAATCAGGCCAAATGATCAAAATATTCAGTTTTAAGCAAACAAGCCTGTATAATCAGTCGCGTATAAAACCAGGTAGCTGCTGCTTAAATATTTTGTTTAGACGGACATGAACCTTAATTAAGTTGTTCTGTATGCTTAGATATGGTTTTCAGATGTTTATTGAATAGTTTATTACAATTATTGGTTATCTAAAACGACAAGAAAATTGCAATTATAAATTACACAGCTTTGCGTAAGAGAAACAAATTAAAAAAAAAATATCAGTGAGTGTCTGAGCTCTAGATCTATTGTAACTTTTTGTTGAACTTCAAGAGGCTTATGGCAGTATTGGTAAATAGAGCAATGAAGGAATGAAGAGGTCTACATGAAAGGGGAACAGTTGAAGGACTTTAAATTTAAAGCTAAATTGCCATTTCCTTGCGACTAACCTGCCAAATTGAAATGTGAAAAATCATGCCTTTCGAGGGCAGTAGATTGTTGGTGCACGTCTGGTACTGTCAAAGTCTCACAGTCATTACACATATTCTGGGTTGATGGAGCTGGTGGAATCACGCGACTTCTATTGTTTAGGTTGGCACCAACGTCTGAAGTAGCGGTTGTAGTGGCTGAATGGCGCGCAAATATGCCCTGCTGCTCCAAACTTGTCAAGACGGATTCTGCAATAGTCATAGTTTCTAAGTGTTCATTGGATATCACAGTATTCACACTTTCCGGTGAAGGGATATGGTTGGCTGAGCTGTATCGACAGTCCAAGACGACCTTTTCCTTTTTGAACTTGCGGGTCAAGGTTTAGACTGTGATTTCTGCTGTCGCTTGGGCATGTTAACTCCTGATATTACCTGAAAAATAACATTAACATTATAATCATTTTATATAAATGATTCTACAACCTGTTTTCTGCATTATACCTGACCGTGAATGAGCGGAAAAAAATAAACTAAACTTGAAAGCAAAGTTGCTCCCTATAGTATTACACAACCAATTTTGCATGTGAAAAATCATAACATAGTCAGACATATGTATGATCTACAAAATAGTCAGTCACAAATGAAACAAATACACAGGCAGTAATAATTACAGATGAAATAAATGAACTGGCAGCCCCCAAAAACACATTGTGTTTTAGCGACAAATGTATAGATAGCAAAAAATCAGGCCAAATGATCAAAATATACAGTTTTAAGCAAACATGCCTGTATAATCAGTCGCATATAATAAAACCAGGTAGCTACCGATTAAATATTTTGTTTAAAGGGAGACTCGGGAGAGGGAGATATTACGGGTCAAATATACCCGAGGTGTCTTCTTCCCTGAAGCTAGGAGGATAGTCGAGTGTTCAGACCTGAATGTGGCAACCTATGCCCAGATCACCCGCGCAAAGACGCCTGTTGACAGTGTCACCGTCAAACATGCGTCGGTCCAGGCCTTGGTTGACAAGCCTAACTGGGACAATGATGTCCCAGATATGGCTGATGCTAAGGCCTGCAAAGTAATCATGGGGGACCCGTGAACAGGTTCAAGTCAGGTCCATGTAAACCACAAAACAAACCACAACAAAAACCACCTGCTGGGCCACCTGGAGCTAAAATGCCAATCCCACCGGCGTCTCCGGGACTTACACAACACCAAATTCAAACACAGAACATTAGAAAACAAGTTACTGCCGCTCGTCACAGACGTGCTTTATCTTCACCGTCTATTGACGTTAAAAACTCCTTAATAAAGCCAAGCGACCAGCTAATACACCACCGCAGGAGCAACGCCAGACCAAAACCACCAAGGTAAAGCTGGCGAGGTTCCCTGCACTAAACAACAAACCCAGTAGGGGATCAGATGACCCTATCCTTGGACGGAACATCTATGATGTTCTATCGGACGACAGCGAGTTTGGTGACAACACATTTATCGCCACCAAACAACCTACTTCAAGTAGTCCTGTCGGTCCGACAAAATATCCTCAGGGACCAACATAGAGACAAACACGATCATACAATGGAACATACGCGGATTTAAAGCGAACATAGAATAATTAAAACATCTTATACAAACAAAAAACCCATCCATATTCTGCCTTCAAGAAATAATGCTGAAAGACACCATCAATCTCAGACAATTTACACTATACACAAAAACTCCAACAACAGGTGGCCGCGCATCAGGTGGTGTGGCGGTGGCGGTGCATAAAAACGTCCCTCACAGACACATTCAGCTAAATACCACCTTACAAGCTGTTGCTATAAGCACAACTCTTCACCGAAAAATAACAGTCTGTTCTATATATTTACCTCCAAAAGTACTTTCCGAGAAAACTTTAACTGTCAAAATCCAAGATGGCTGCCTATCGGCCATCTTGTTGACTGATTGGTCCCAAAATGCAATATGCACAACTAGGGTCCTAGGGGAACCTTCATATGAAATTTGAGAAAGATCCCTTTAGTACTTTCTGAAAAATAGCAGTAACAAGAATTGTGAACGGACGGAAGGACGGACGGACCACGGACGAAAGGCGATTTGAATAGTCCACCATCTGATGATTGCGGGCTAAAAAAATAGACCGTCATATTCTTTTTTTGGACCACAAAACAAAAGCTGGCCGATAGCGAGGTTATACTGAACAAC
Organism: Argopecten irradians irradians; assembly: GCA_004382745.1. Lineage (NCBI taxonomy): Eukaryota > Metazoa > Mollusca > Bivalvia > Pectinida > Pectinidae > Argopecten > Argopecten irradians. The sequence continues at coordinate 1,569,617 of SAYR01072619.1, forward strand.
AAACTAGCTGACATGACAAGGAATATTAGTTTTCCACATTTTAAGATTATCTTCTAATTTACGATGGCAGACAAATGAAGTTTAAGCGATATTTGTTATAAAACGATTTGTATTTAGCATAAGAATGATCAGTCCAAAGTCAAGCTAGACTTTTCATTTGACAGGGCACCGCTAAGGGAGATTCCTGACCTATTGCACATATGTACATCACGCAAGTATAAAGTTGGGAGTTGCTCCCGTCTCCTGCATTTCAGCGATCCATTTATATTTACCTACTTTCCAAATCGCGCATGTTACCGACTCTTGACGTGCACTGTTTTCTATCGGAATTCGTTTGTGTTCGCTTGACCCACCATTTTGTTTATATTGTGCAGTGCACTGTGGGAGGTCACTAAAGTTCAACACTACTACTATCGTTACAAAATTCGACCGGGCAAAATACAGAAAGATGGAATTTTAATTATTATCATTTTATTTGACACATTTGCACAATATTTACTTAGTAAGGTATCTGACACATCTTAAATATGTACTTTACTCAAATTTACATAGTTTATTTAGGTTCATGTCCCTTTAAACGACAAATTCATTTATAGCATAATGGCCCTGCAGGTAGGGCGTTAGAATTGTACCTGCTGCCCCTATTGCATAATCGTAAAAGGCGACTAAATTTAGGATCTTATCTTTTCTATTCTTCCTAACTGACTTTATCCTTCCTAATGCCTCCCTTGGCACCTCCTCACTTTTGGCCTTGAGTTGAGCGTTCGCCCCTGTGAGGAAGGCTCTGGGTTCTGTCCCCTGGCCGAGACACTTTTGTTTGTTTGTTTGATTAATTAACGTCCTATGAACAGCTATGGTCATGTAAGGACGGCCTCCCATGTATACTATGTGTTGCGTGTGTTATGCGAGGTGTTTTGGGAGACTGCGGTATATTCATGTTGTGTCTTATTGTATAGTGGAACTGTTGCCCTTTTTATAGTGCTATATCACTGCAGCATGCCGCCGAAGACACCAAGCAACACACCCCACCCGGTCACATTATACTGACAACGGGTGAACCAGTCTCATCAGCATTCAAAGTCATTTTGAAATCCGCTTCAATCAAAGTTTTTGTGAAACCATCGGATCAGTCTTCCTGCCGCAAAGCGAACAGCACATGTTTCTCAATCGTTACAAAAAATCTTGACTCTACACAACAAATAAAAGGTCTTATAATTTAGCCCCTCTCTTCAAAATTCAATATGGCTGACTGATGATTGGGGCTTCAGATTCCCAAAATGTAACTTACCAATCAGCGTGCGAGTTATGCGAAAAGGGGGCGCCCGATTTACAAAGGGGAATAACTCTAACAAACGTATATTGTCAATTAAGGGAGGTACCTCTAAACACTCAAGTACCAAAATACGATGAATGTTTGTTTGTTTGTTTGATTAACTAACGTCCTATTAACAGCTATGGTCATGTAAGGACGGCCTCCCATGTATGCAGTGTGCTGTGTGTATGTTGTGCGAGGTGCGTGTTTCGGGAGACTGCGGTATTATCAAGTAGTGTCTTCTTGTATAGTGGAACTTTTGCCCTTTTTATAGTGCTATATCACTGGAGCATGCCGCCGAAGACACCAAGCAACACATCCCACCCGGTCACATTAGACCATAATACGAAAATACTAGTACCCTTGGGCCATACCAATTTGATTTCTTATTCTTCGGATTTTGGAATTTCAAAATTGGAGCGAGCGAGCGAAATTTTTTTACATTTATTTTTTTTTCAAATGACCAAAATCTTGGAGCGAGCACATATTTTCTACTCAAAGCGTGCATGATCATACAAGGATAAATATCTTACTATTGCCTGCATACCAACTAGGTGAAATCGGCCTAGAAAACCTGTAGTATTGGATGGACTTATAACAATTTATGAAAATAGAAAGAAAACTACAACAGAAAACTCATATAAAATAAACAAAAAGGTTTACTAAAAAGATTGATGTCAACAACAACAAAATATTAAAATTATATATCTAAAAATCTCTTTTAGATTGGTACAAAAAATATCAGTCTTTAATCCTTCCTGGATTCACTCATTGGCACAAAATAATAATTTAAAACAACAATATATATATGAAAGATGTTAAACAAAACAATAAGGGGGAGGTTATATATATTGTATCACTTGATTCTGTTCTAGTTTAAATATCTTCTAAATTGATACAAAATATCAATTCTAGATGTTTACAAGATTCAAAACATTTATGAAAAAATACACCAAAGTCTATAAAAGTGGTAGTTTCTGCTCCTGCTTAGCGTTCAGCATACAGGGAGTGGGACGACTGGTTCGCCCGTTGTCAGTATAATGTGACCGGGTGGGGTGTGTTGCTTGGTGTCTTCGGCGGCATGCTTCAGTGATATAGCACTATAAAAAGGGCAACAGTTCCACTATACAAGAAGACACAACACGAACATACCGCAGTCTCCCACTACACTCGCCTCGCACAACATACACGCAACACACCGCATACATGGGAGGCCGTCCTTACATGACCATAGCTGTTAATAGGACGTTAATAAATAAACAAAACAAACACCAACAAACAACAACCCCTAAAAACAAAGGAATGTAATATATCTTCAAACACTTTACTTATTTCTTTATGCCATTAGACACAAGACTTTCTTTAATTGGAGTAAAATCTCTTCCGACACATTTGCTGCACAAAATATGACAAGGATCACAACATAATGATTTATAAAAACAATGGAATAAAGATAAAAAAAATAAGGGGAGGTAATTTATAACAAATCTTCTATCACTTGACTATTCTTCACAAGACTTTCTACTCCTACTAAAAGTTACAATGTCTTCTAGATTGGCACGAAAGTAACTATCATCTACATACATACTTTCCCCTATTACTTAATGACAAAAAATATAAGTCTCAAAAAAATGAAATTCAAACAAAAATCAACAAAACAACGAGGGATACATAATACAGGTATAAATATACCCTATTTGGTAGCACTAGACTTTCTTCTATTGAAGTTAAAATCTTTCCATCAACACATAAAATGCCGATTGTTTGGTTGTTGTTTCATTAAGTGGAGAGTCATTCTTAAGTACTAAAAATTCAACAAAACGCATTCCAAGTTCATTGCATACGTCAACGGACATTGACGGCGATGAAATGACAATGTTGCTTTGGGAGGGAGGGCGAGTAGTAAATATTCTAATTTCATGTATGTTGTTTTCTTGTTCTAAGCGTTCATACAACTGATAGAAAGTTACATCACCTTCAATGTTAATTGCTGTATTTTGCAGAACATTCGAGCGTCCGGATTCTGTTGTTACCGACACTACAAGCACGCCCATGATTAATCATTATACAGTCCGGCGATGGTGATTTGCCGCTTCAAAACACGTTTTATGGGTCTGATCGGCGCTTTCACGTCAGAATGAATTTTGATTCCTTCGATTCAAAAATCTGTTCAACCAAGAAACAGGTACACTAAAATTAGAGTCCGGAAAAAATCCGTATTTTTTTTTTCACGAGTTCCTCAGACTCAGTCGGCGAGAAAAGAGGAGCAGTAAAATTTTGTTTTTATTTTTTTTTTATTTGTTCAAAATAGGAGCGGGAAATCCGACGAACGAGAAATCAAATTGGTATGGACTTGCTGTGTGTTTAAGATGCATAAATTAAGCTAAACGTTTAGCTGCCTTTTATTTGTTCGTGAAAGGTAAGCAAGAGTATAGTCCGCTTTTTCATTATTTCTGGTACAAATATAAATTCTTACTGTTTGTTCGATGATCACTTTCTTCGATGTTCTCCTGCTGGTCGATGTTGTAACTTGTGAAATTAAAGTGTACAAACCTTCTCTTTCCTATGCAGGTAAAGTCGTATTGGGTTTGTCGATAAACCTCCGACAGTATTTTCGCCTAACGTCATATCTTTTATTTTTACATGAAAACGTCACAAGGAAGTATTCTAAATTCCCCAGTGAAAGATTTGATGGTTCATTATGTCCAGAAGGAAAGTATCTTCTCGCGGCCATATCAGTAACATCAGCTAATGTAGAGGATCGTCTGACATCTATATCAAGTTTCCTCTTCCCCTATTCCCTCTTTTGTTTGTTTTGTTTGTTTGTTTGAGTTTTACGGCCCATCGACAACTAAGGTCATTTAGGGCCAAACTGGCCTCTCCTGTATGCGATGTGTTTGCGTGTATGTTGTGCGAGTGCGTGTTTTAGGAGACTGCGAGTATAATCATAGTTGTGTCTTCTTGGTATAGTGGATTACTTGTTGCCTTTTTATAGTCTATCACTCATGAGCATGCCGCCGAACATCACCAAGCAACACACTGTCCCACCCCGGTACATTTATGACAACGGCGAACCAGTCGTAGCCCAACTCCCGTATGGCTGGGCCAGACAGCAGAGGCAGAAACTACCACTTTATCTGACTTTGGCTCGTGTCTACGGCCAGGGGACAGAACCCAGAGCCTTCCTCCACCGGGCGAACGCTCAACTCAAGGCCAAAAAACGTGAGGCAGTGCCAAGGAGGCAATTAGGAAGATAAAGTGGGTTAGGAAGAAGAGAAAAGATAATGAATCATCAAATCTTTCCCTGAGAAGAATTAGAATAATCTTCTTGTGACGTTTTCATGTAAAAATAAAAGATATGACGTTAGGCGAAAATACTGTCGGAGGTTTATCGACAAACCCAATACGACTTTACCTGCATAGGAAAGAGAAGGTTTACACTTTTAATTTCACAAGTTACAACATCGACCAGCAGGAAGAACATCGAAGAAAGTGATCATCGACAAAACAGTAAGAATTTATATTTGTACCAGAAATTAATGAAAAAGCGGACTATACTCTTGCTTACCTTTCACGAACAAATAAAAGGCAGCTAAACGTTTAGCTTAATTTATGCATCTTAAACACACGCAGCAAGTCCATACAATTTGATTTCTCGTTCGTCGGATTCCCGCTCCTATTTTGAACAAATAAAAAAAAAATAAAAAAAAATTTTACTGCTCCTCTTTTCTCGCCGACGGAGTCTGAGCAACTCGTGAAAAAAAATATGGATTTTTTCCGGACTCTAATTTATGTGTACCTGTTTTGTTGAACAGATTTTTGAATCGAAGGAATCAAAATTCATTCTGGACGTGAGAGCCGATCAGACCCATAAAACGTGTTTTGAAGCGGCAAATCACCATCGCCGGACTGTATAATGATTAATCATGGGCGTGCTTGTGTGTCGGTAAACAAACAGAATCGGGACGCTCGAATGTTCTGCAAAATACAGCAATTAACATTGAGTGATGTAACTTTCTATCAGTTGTATGAACGCTTTAGAACAAGAAAACAACATACATGAAATTAGAATATTTACTACTCGCCCTCCCTCCCAAAGCAACATTGTCATTTCATCGCCGTCAATGTCCGTTGACGTATGCAATGACTTGGAATGCGTTTTGTTGAATTTTTAGTCTTAAGAATTGACTCTCCACTTAATGAAACAACAACCAAACATTCGGCATTTTCTGTGTTGATGTAAGATTTTAAACTTCAATAGAAGTAAAGTCTAGTGCTAACAAATAGGGTATATTTATCCCTGTATTATGTTCTTCGTTGTTTTGGTGATTTTTGTTTGAATTTCATTTTTTGAGACTTATATTTTTTGTCATTAAGTAATAGGGGAAAGTTGTATGTAGATGATAATGTTATTTCGTGCAATCTAATACTTTCGTGCCAATCTAGAAACATTGTAACTTTAGTAGGAGTAGAAAGTCTTTGTGAAGAATAGTCAAGTGATAGGATTTTGTTATAAATTACCTCCCCTTATTTTTTTTATCTTTATCCTTGTTATTTAAAATCATTTATGTTTGTGATCCTTGTCCCATATTTGTGGCAGCAAATGTGTCGGAAGAGATTTACTCCAATTAAAGAATCTTGTGTCTAATGGCATAGAGAAATAAGTAAAGTGTTTGAAGATATATTACATTCCTTGTGTTTTTAAGGGGGTATTTTTCATAAATGTTTTGAATCTTGTAAACATCTAGAATTGATATTTTGTAATCATTTAGAAGATTTTAAACTAGAAAAGAATCAAGTGATAGAATATATATAACCTCCCCCTTATTGTTTGTTTAACATCTTTCATATATATATTTGTTGTTTTAAAATTATTATTTTGTGCCAATGAGTGAATCCAGGAAGGATTAAAGACTGATATTTTTTGTAACCAATCTAAAGAGATTTTAGATTTATAATTTTATTTTTGTTGTTGTTGACATACTCTTTTAGTAAACCTTTTTGTTTTATTTTATATGAGTTTTCTGTTGTAGTTTTCTTTCTATTTTCATAAATTGTTATAACCAGTCAATCATACTACAGGTTTTCTAGGCCGATTTTCACCTAGTTGGTATGTCAGGCAATAGTAAGATATTTATCCTTGTATGATCACTGCACGCTTTGAGTAGAAATATGGTGCTCGCTCGCAGATTTGTCATTTGAAAAAAAAAATAGATAAAAAGGAAAAAGTATATATGCTCTGGTGGCGGTCCAATTTGAAATTCCAAACAATACGCCAAGAACAAGCAATCAAATTTGGACTATATGGCCCCAAGGACATTCATCGTATTTTTGGTACTTGAGTGTTTAGAGGTACCTCCCTTAATTGACAATATAGTTTGTTAGAGTTATTCCTCTTTGTAAATCGGGCGCCCCCTTTCGCATAACTCGCACGCTGATTGGTAAGTTACATTTTGGGAATCTGAAGCCCCAATCATCAGTCAGCCATATTGAATTTTGAAAAGAGGGCTAAATTATAAGACCTTTTATTTGTTTTGTGTAGAGTCAAGATTTTTTGTAACGATTGAGAAAACATGTGCTGTTCGCTTTGCGCAGGAAGACTGATCGCATGGTTTCACAAAAAACTTTGATTGAAGCGGATTTCAAAAATGACTTTGAATGCTGATGAGACTGGTTCACCCGTTGTCAGTATAAATGGTGACCGGGTGGGTGTGTTGTTTGCGTGTCTTCGGCAGCATGCTGCACCGTGATATAGCACTATAAGGGCAACAGTTCCACTATACAATAAGACACAAATGAATATACCGCAGTCTCCCCAAACACCTCGCATAACACACGCAACACATAGTATACATGGGAGGCCGTCCTTACATGACCATAGCTGTTCATAGAACGTTAATTAATCAAACAAACAAACAAAAGTGTCTCGGCCAGGGACAGAACCAGAGGCCTTCCTCACAGGGCGAACGCTCAACTCAAGGCCAAAAGTGAGGCGGTGCCAAGGAGGCATTAGGAAGGATAAAGTCAGTTAGGAAGAATAGAAAAGATAAGATCCTAAATTTAGTCGCCTTTTACGATTATGCAATAGGGGAGCAGGTACAATTCTAACGCCCTACCTGCAGGGCCATTATGCTATAATGAATTTTTGTCGCTTTAAAGGGACATGAACCTAAATAAACTATGTAATTTTGAGTAAAAGTACATATTTAAGATGTGTCAGATACTTTACTAAGTAAATATTGTGCAAATGTGTCAAATAAAATGATAATAATTAAATTCCATCTTTCTGTATTTTGAACTGGCCCGGTCGAATTTGTAACGATAGTAGTAAGTGTTGAACTTTAGTGACCTCACACAGTGCACTGCGCAATGAACAAATGGTGGGTCAAGCGAACACAAACGAAATTCCGATAGACAACAGTGCGACGTCAAAAGTCGGGTAAACATGCGCATTTGGAAAGTAGTAATA